>VZRR01012212.1:127912-303621 GCA_013398015.1 Oreocharis arfaki
CTGGTCACAACAATCTGCATTCAGAGCCTGTGCTGGTCTCACAACTCCTGCAATCGATAGCAGCTCTTGAGCAAGCTCCACCCTACCTTTTACAGCCTGAGCTGGGCATTACAACAAACCCATCGCTCAGGCTGAGCAGGACAAGAATTTGTGCCATGTGACACCTCCTGTGAGCACAGACAGATTTTGTGGTGACTGAGGTGTCCCAGGACAAGCTGAACACCGAATTTCTGCTGCACGAGGGCTCCCCACATCCTCTAATGGATACAATCAACATGGAAATTTATTCTCCAGCTGCCAGCAAGCACTAATGAATTTAGTAACCACCTGGAAATGCAGAGTGGAGTTGCAGGTTGTCTCAGGCATGGGGAGTTCTCGGCGTGGGGAAGGATTAATCTTTATTACACAGCTCACCAGGCTCGTTGCAATGATGGCAATTTACTGCTGGCTATGGGGCCTGGGGGGAACAAGGAAAATATTTGCAGTGGGGTTTTTTTCAAGTTCACCTTCAAGTTTTAGAGAATTCCTGGTTCTCCTCACTGGGAAAGAATTTAGAATTTTAGGGAAAATATTCCACAGTGATGCACAGCTCATAAAAAGTTTAGGTTGGAAAAGGCCTTGAAGATCATCAAGTCCAGTCATTAACTTGCAAAGATTGAGATGTTGTGGAGAGCAGGGGGTGTACAACCTGCTCAATAAAAATTAATTTTAATAATTAATAATGGCTGAGGACTTCAAAAAGAAGGGGTTTTTTCTGTTCTAAGCAAAGTTCTGCCTGATTAATGGTGTCACCCGGGAGGAGACGACAAGCTTTATTTATTTTATTCTTCAGCTGCCTCCAAAGCGGTGTCATATCTTATCTATTAAATAGCAATCAGCTGCTTCATTATTGGCACAGATGGCTGCTCCTCAACATATTCTTATCAGAACAATGCAAACTGAAAAATATTGAAAAGAGATCCAGTAAAACACTTGAGAAAACCCTCAGTGCACGTTGGGACGGGGAGTTGAAACTCCTTCCTTGGATTTGCCCTCCAATTTACTGTAAAGTTTATTTTAAAGTTAGCAGTCTATTTGGAGTTATGATTAATGGTTCTGAAAAGGCTTTTTTTCAGCTGCTCCTCCCAACAAAGGATTTAGAATTAATTCACATCATCCAACTTCTTCCTTAATGGATTTTTAAGGTCCACTGCAAAGAATCAATCAATAGGAGGCTGAAAGCTCTGGCGTGCAATGCATCCAGCCCCGCCTGAGCAGGGCAGTGATCAGCATCTGCATTGATTGGAATTATTTGCAGTGATTAAGAAAAGCAAAATAATCATTTGCATTCGCTCAATTCAGGATGCAAGGACAGCGACTCAAGAAATACCAAAAGTTGGATTTTTTTTGGTGTTTTAAGAGTATTTTGTGACTCTTCCCTCAAAAACTTAAATGCTGATTCATTGAATGTGTTCCTGACAGGGAACATCTCATTTCCAGGGCACTATTTCCAGAACAAAGTGACATTTGCAGGTTAATTTTGTACCCTGCAAGACTGCACAAACGCTCCTGGAACTGGCAAGTAGAACAAGGAAATTCAAGCATTTCCATGTATTTTCTCCACTTGTTTTCTGCTATCGATTGTTTTCTTTTATGGATAACAACTAAAGAAATTTAACTTTTTTAAATTCAGTTTCACTGGGGTTTTTTCATAAATCTAATGAAAAATTTAATAAAATCCCTGGGCCATGTGTGCACAGAGAAGCTGCCACTGAGTGAGCAGGAATGGGGTCAGGGCAGGGATGAAGATTTTTGGGAATGACACCAGAAAGGTGTTGGACGAGTTGGAAATGCCTTTTGACAACACTATTCCTTTGGAAACACGACCTTCCTAAATTCCTCAGTTACCAAGAGAAACAACAAGAAATTGTCACATCAATGGCCCCTAAATGATGAGTTCACTGTGCAGAATAAAACCAGCAATCTGTAAAATTCTAAAAAATAATCAGGTTCTAAAATACAAACAATTTGGACAATTCTTGCCATAAAAACATATTAATTTCTTCTTTCATTTTGATTTCCAAAGGCTGCTCTCCATTGATTCCATTGCTCCAGGCAAACACCGCATCAAGTTGCAAAACTACGTGTTCAAACTTGAACCACAAAACTCCAGAAGTCTTTTCTTTTCTCTGATTCTCCAAAGAGATGACGAGAACTCCAAACTTTTTAGTGCCAAACCCTTTTATGGGAAAATTCCTCTTAAAAAATAGCTGTGCCCGGAAAGATACATTGAATTTCTGATCCTGAAAGTCCTAGAGAGGGCAAAGAACAGCTGTGCCATGCCCAAGGAATCAAAAAATAGCATCAGATATTTCATGTGAGCAATATCCAAAATTTATCTCTTGCAGCAACAATAAAATAGGTTGAGACGTGGATGGGATCGAGCTAAAGGTCTGAGCTGAAAAATACAAACCTTTAGGGGACAGCAGGAAAAAATGGAATTATTGCAAGAATTAGTTCCTTCTGGAAACAGAGTCAGCATGTGCAGAGATGAGGTTTTGCTGTAACATCCTGAGTTTGCTCCTGTTATTGCTCAAGGACTTTAAGGTGAAATTCAATCAATGGACAGACAAATATCTTCCCCCTGCTCAGGAACACACGAGTCTTGCTACGAGCTCTGAAAACCACCAGCATTTCCTTCCTGCTCAGGCAACAGCTTGAGAAAGAAGATTTTTTGGCCAAAGTTGCTGTGTCTGCAAAGATTTCCAGAACAGCCACTGATCTCCAAATATTTACAGCATCTAAATATTCTTTAATTGGCTCCTTTTCTCTGCTGACCTGCGTGGTTGCTCACTTGTTAAAATTAATTATCAGTGGAGCACAATCAGGGTTTGTGAGAGGAACAGAACAAAAAAGGGCTGCTCCTGGGTTATCTGCATTTGCCCTCTGCCCATCCGGGCTGCACCTCCCTCTCTTTTGTCCATAACACACCAAAATCCGTAGGTCAGGAGGCTGCTGAGCAGGACACGGGTGGGTAATCCAGCAGGAGCACACTGAACTGTGAAACCCAAGAGATGCTTATCCAGCAGGGCCAATCCTGCCCCTGCAGCTCCATTTTCCATCCAGCGCTCCCTTGTGGATGCTGCAGCATCAGCCGAAAAGGTTTTTTGGTAAATCACAGAACATTGCACAGGGGAAGGATGAGACAAATAATCCTGCAATAAAAATGCAGCACATTTTGCTCCCTGGGCTATTCCTCTTCCTCTGACACGACTTTCACCCCGATCCTTCGGCAAATGAAAATCCACGCATGAATCTCCACTGAAAGGATCATACAGAATGAAATTCCACTTAAAATAAGGAATGGTCCATTTTCCTGCTGTTTGTACTTATCTCTGTAACAGATTATCAGTAAAACTCCCTGGGATGGGCTGTCCCACAGGGAGGTGCCCAGGGGCTCTCTGGAGTGGGCTTGGGAAGGAGTCTGTACATTTTACCCAGCACCCTGGATCCTTTACAGGAGATTAATTGGCTCCCCTGTTTATGTAAATAGGGAAGCCAAGATTCCTGTGCATCCTTCTCCATAAATTAAAAACAATGCTATCCTGCAGTTATGGCTGTAAAGGGGAAATAGACCTTGACTGGATGTAATGAGGCATTTGTGTTTGCAGTAACCAGAATTTACTGTTACTGCTCCAGGAACCATCACTCCTTGTTTAGGCTCTTAAGTGACAATAAGTGTGGCAAAAATAAATTCTAATGAACACTCCTGGGTCACCTTACTGAATTTATGGGGCATAATCCAGCATTATTTGAAATAACTGTGGTCTTTGGGGCTGTGGAGAGCAGCTGCAGCCACCGAGTCCCTCCTTCAGGTCAGATAAAGGTTCAGACACACGGGTTCCTGAGGGGCCTGGCTTTGGGAAGGTGACCTCCAGCTGAGCTTTGGCTCCCTGGAAAGGCCAGGAAAGGTCATTTGAGCTATGGCAAATGGAGCATGAAGCTGCTGCTGTGTCTGCCTCAGAGAAGGATGCTGGGCGATACTGGAGCTGACTCGGAGCTGCTTGTCAGGAGAGAGAGGATGGAGAACCCCAACCCCACTGGAGTCTCCCCAGGGAGTCTCCTTTACCCTCCCAGCAGAACAGCTCTTTGGAAGATCTTCAACTCAAGTTCTCTCCAAAGACTGAGCTACTGCTGCAGTTCCTCTCCCACACACGAGCGCAGCTAACGAGCGCAGCGAGTCAGGGATGGGCACTGAAGGATCAGAGCCCCCCTCAGATCCCAAAGCTGAGGGGTCAAATCCAAAGTCTGAGTTAAATAACTCAAGAAATCCTGTTGACTCCAAGGAGGCAAGATAATCTCGACAGGGGGGCGATGGCAAGCCCTCAGGTTTTCCATTCCCTCGCAATCCATGACGGAAGCAGTTCCCGAAAAAGGTGAGGACGCTTTGCTTTTCAACTAAATTAATGCACTTACATAACATTCCTGCTTTTCACTCTATTGTGCCTGGTCTTCACTTCAGGAGCTTATCCATGTGATCCAGGTTTCTTTATCCACCTTTGTATCTCATTCCAAGGGAGCTGGGCAGAATTTCAATACAGGACCAGAGTGGTTCTTTAGAAAAGCTTCCCAGCCCCATTATGTACGTGAGCAGTGGGTGTGGAGTGCAGACCATTGTCATGCTGCCCTCCTTCATCTTCCTGAAGCGAAAAATAGAAAAATGCTTGAATTTTTAACCTATTTTTGAGGAAAATAAAAGCCTGACCTCTACACAGTGCCTAAAGTCTGAGCTTGAAATAATGAGACTCCTAATTCTTCTGTAGTTAAGGGCCATGGGATATTACACAGTGAAATGTACTTATCACATGAGCCTTCATTACTGAATGTGCTCTTATATTTATTAAAAATAATATTAACACTGCTGCCTATTTATTTAATGCTTTTCCTCTTCAGAGCACTTTTTAGGCATTAGCTAATTAATGTAATGACTTGGGGTATTTCAAGCGTGTCTCTCCTCAGCAGAGCTGAGGGAAAGCTCCACTCCGGGCGAGGAGAAGAGATGTCATTTTGTACATGTTGGTCTCTCACAGGCAGGTCCTCACCTGCAGCTCCTCTGGCCTCTGCAGAGGAGTCAGGCTGAGGCCAGGGCTGGGTTTCTGGCCTGGCTGCTGCAGCAGAGGGAAGGCAGTGTTGAAAAGCTGGATCGTGTGCAGCAGCTGGATTAAAATTCCCAAACGCAGTGCTCAGCACACGTGAGACTGCACAGCCCGGACAGTGCAATCAATCCCTTGTAAAACCAAACCACCCTCACCTGTGCTGCCAAAAAGAAGGTGACTTTTATGAAACTCATCACCCATTATTATGCTTTTCTGCAATTCCCCAAACATCAGCTCTGTGATTTATTCACTCACCAAAACCTCCAGGTCCTTTAATTGCACCAGGCCTGGGGACAATTTAAAATTTTAAGTGCAAAGAAAAGGCTTTTTCCAACCTGCCTTATATGTTAGAAAAGAGGAAACTTTGCTTTAAACTACACCCCAGTTAATAAAGCAAGAACTGGGTGTGTTTTGGGAGCTGGATTCAAGTGCCCAATTTGTTGAATATAAATCTTTCCTCTAGGAGAGCCCTTGGGATGGAAATTAGAATTATCACGAGCTTGGTCTAACGTTGTGCTCTCGTGGCTCACAGACCCTGTCACACACAGACCTCTCCAGTGACTCTGATTTAAGTCACCTATAAATGATCAATTCACCAGGTCCCTCCAACCAGGATTTCCTGTAACCCCCCGTGAAGGGGTCACAGAGCCACTGCAGGCTGGGGGTTTCTGTAGCTTCCAGCCACCACTCAAAACCCCCTCTGGGCATCTCCCTCTTCACCTCAATCAGGCTCCAACTGCCAAATCAATCTGCAGCAGAACGATTTCCAGTTTCCTTCACACAGCAGCGATCGGCTGGCAGAGGATCCTGGCAGTTCAGCTGGAATTTCAGTGTGCTCATCCTTCCCCCACTGTGGCAGTGACAGCAGCAGCTCCTAAGGGAGCCTCGCTGCTTCCACTCCGAGTTAACCACATGGAAAGATTCCAGCTGGCTTCTGTCCAGGAGGATTTGACTCCTAAACAGGCTCACTCCCCTGAAAATATTTTTTTCTGAAGGGAAATAAAATAAAATGAGGCACTTCTAGCACATAACTGCTTAAGATCATCTATTTCCCTTATTGTTCCTGGCTGGAAGCAGCAACCCAAGGGAAAAAGCTGCCTGTCCAAACAGCATCCTGCAACCCTTAAGTGCCCAGAGCATCTCCCTCTCCTCAGCTCCCCTGAGAGCAAGAGGCGGAAAACCCCAAGGATTTTCTCTTTAAAACGTGTGTTTCTAGGTTATTTCCAGTCTCCAGGTTTTAAAGAGAAACATTTTGATTTCTTCAAAATGTCTTGCTATTGCAATTTATTTAGGGAAATGTTTGGGTTCTTTTAATTCTTTCTTCCAGTCTCTTTGTTTTTCCCTTCACTAAAACCTCACTTGCAGAGCAGGAGGACAGAGACCAGCACAGGATATTTGCATAACATGCACAAATGTTCTCACCTACACCTGCATAATTAATAATAATTAACATAATATAGGATGACAGCTCTATAAAACACACCTACAGACCACCTTCTGATGCCTCTTTTTTGCAGTATTTTTTTTCCCCCAAACCTGACTTGGCACCCTGAAACAAAAACAATGAACTACAGCTCTTCAGAGCAGCCCTGACACCACCACCACTCTCCAGCATCATTTCCTTGGAAACTTCTGGTACCTGCACACTTTTCATTCCACATATCTTAATTTAGACTAATCAGGCCTTCCAGCAGGCTCCTGGAAGATTCCCCAAATCATGACAATATAATCACTACATGATCAAAAGCCTCAAACACGAGCCATAGCCTCGAGCTATGGGGAAGGCAGCTACAAAACCCATCAGGCTCGGAGCCATCCTGCAATTAATTCCTCGTGGCCCCGGCTCTGAAGTCAGTAACTGGGAGCAAGATCCCACTGAACATGAAAGAGATTATTTGGGATTAGCAGGAGAGGCTGCGGTGCCCCTTGGCCCCGGTGAATATTAAACATGAGAGCTGCAATGCAGATTAGAAGGTTCATTTTAAGCAGCCTGTTCCAGGGCCTGCTGGGATGTGGATCTGTTACTCTCCCTGCTTTGGGCTGCTCCTGGTTATTAATTGTTCTTTTCCACTATGGAAACTCCATCAGATGAAGATCCAAGTTATATTTTTAACCCTGTTTTGACACGTTTTTCTTCAGGATTTTACCAGGGTCTTCCTGGGCTTTGATTATTTTGGGCACCTCCCCAATGTCAGTAACACAGAAATCATCTTTTTCAGGCCTCTGCCATAATGAACGACCACTGCTCTGAAATGAACACACCAAACCAAGGAAAAGCCACTCAGCTCATCAGGGGTGCTCTGATGTCTATGGCACCATTTCCAACTAAAATGAAACAAAGCCAGGCTTCAGCAACACAGGGAAAACAGCAGCCAGGTGAGGAATTAGATCATGAGGTAAAATTTTGCTTCAATTTTACTTCACGAGTAACTCATGAGATTTTGTGCCCTCAGAACAACCATGTCCTGGCACAGCCACCCTCAGCTGGGACCCGTCTCCTCATTTCCTAGGTTTCAAGGAGGCTTTAACCTCAGTGATTCTCTAATTCCATGGAGGTGGAAGCCAGCTGGGGATCAGCAGAGCCGCTGGGACCCCGCAGCCCAGGAAGGGGTTAAGGAAGCCCCCACGTGTCCTACCCCAGGTGAGCGCCTGATCATCCCCCTGCAGCTTCAGCCAGGAAGAGGGAGCAGTTGTTGGGCACAAACCTCCCCGGGGGGTGAACAGCTGGAACAGCTGGAGCAGCATATGGGTCTGCAGCTCCCGGGACGGCGTCCTTTCCCTAAATCCCGAGGGCCGCGCTCTCCTTGGGAAGTTTCAAAGCAGAACACGTCCTTGGGAAGTTTCAAAGCAGAACACGTCCTTGGGAAGTTTCAAGGCAGAATGTGCTGCAGAAAGGCTGTAGCATCCCCCCAGGGGGCCAGCAAGCCCTTCTCCCAGAAACTGCTGAGCTAACAAATCCCTAATTGCTCCCTGCTCGTTACCACTGAGGATGGATGGAAACCACGGACACACAAACCTCATCGTTAAAGCAAGAGGCTGTGGCCACACAAACCCTGGTTTATAACCAGATCTTTGAAAACCCAAGATGATATTTGCATCCAAAAAGTGTGTCTCCACTGTAACAAGTGTGGGGAAAGTTTGTTTAAGGGATTACCATGGATAATCCCTCATGCCCCAAAAACAACTTCAGTTCTTGGCCACCAGAACGATGGGCTCACCCAAACTCTTTGGGAATCCTTGGCTCTGGTTACAAAGCAAGGAAAGATATGGGAAAAAATCTCCAACCTGCCTCCCAAGCAGACAAAAAGAGAAATTCTCTCCAAAGGAAGTAGTGAGCCGAGATGCAGCTCGTGGAACAGGGTGTGTGGGAAGGCAGCCCCAGCGCCTGGAGGAACATCGGGAGCCATTCCCTGTACCAGAGCTTGTGGGAAGGGCCAAGCTGGAAAGGAGGGGCTGGAAGTGGGGAAGGCTCCAGCTGCCAGTCCTACTCCAGAGTTTCTCTCCAGGTCTTTTATCCCTTCTTAAAGAACATGAGTCAGTCTTTTCCTCTGCAAGTCAGCGAGGAATATTCAGCTCCACTCCAAATCCATATGCCACCCCCCTCCCAATGTTGATACTGATCTAAAAATATTTAAATTGAAAAATAATATAATTATGCTCCTTCCTTGTTCTCTGTGTTTGTATTTGGAGGCTTTTAGAGAAAATTTTTAGATCTATCAAAGTATCTGGAAATGTACTAATTATTTCAATGATGATATGATCCCAAGTGGCAAAGTAAACATAATTACCCATATTAATAGAAAACAAAATCAGCAACACTTCAAGGCTCTGTGGGCTTCAGCTGGCAAATATTGTCACAGTCGATCATTCACCACAAAAGGACATTTATAATGATTTTAAGTAAAACTCCACCCGTTTAACCAGGAATCTAAATGACCTTACGTCTCTCAGGATCTCCATTAGTGGGAAAACCTCAGTGTGAATGAAAAGCCCCCGGATTTTATAGTCAAATTATTTTGACTTGCTTGTGCCCTGCTTTGAAACCCTGCAGCTGTGTTTTCTTTTCTTAACTTTTCAAGCAAGTTCTAGATGTCAGAAACCTCGGGTATGGTTGTTAAAAAGCTAAGAAAGAAAGTGACAGGATTTCACTGATTTCACTTTCTGCTGAAAATCCTCCTTTTCAGGGAGCTGAAGGGATATCACTGGATCTTTTGTTACTTTTGTGAGCCTGTAAAGGTTTGCTTTAAGAAGTAAAACAAAAAAAAAAAAGAAAAAAAGAAAAAGAAAAGGAATACCAAAATACATAGACTGATGCTTAAAGTAAGATTTCTCCCTCTCTCCCCTCCCCAGGGGCTGTTCGGTGTTTCAGGGCTGCATTTACCTCTGGCTTTGAAGCAGCGAGAGGTTTCCTTTCCATTCAGGGAGCACCTCCTGGGGCTGCGGCAGCTTTTGTTTCCCAGGCGTGAAACAGCAGCGCTGCCCCTCAGGAACGCCCCAGGGATGAGGGGGCTGCCCGGGGCAAGGGACAGACCCTGGGCCNCAGCCCCTCTGCCTCCCCACAGCTCGGCAGGAGCTGCTGCCGCTGCCAGCAGGGACACCGAGCTCGGAGCCCCTGACGGGACATTTCCCCCAGCGCTGGAATGCCGGGCAGGGATACGAAGCCAGAGCGAAGCCGAAGGCAGGAGGCACCTGCTGGGTGATAACTCGAGTGCTGCAGCCTCAGTGGGAGCAGGGACCTGGCCCACCTGCCCAGGCTCTGCCACCACGCTCATGGTGCTCCCAAGGACACAGAACTGCCAAAAAAATAGAGAAATTTACTATTTTGCTGCTAATATCCTTTATTTTCCACAATTCTCCCTCCCTTGGGCTATAGAAAGGGCTGGATGTCAGCAGACATCACACACCACCTTGAACCACTCTGTGCTTCCCAAGGGCCAGAGTCAGTGCTGGAATTAGCATCTCATCACTTGGCAGTATCACTTATCTACCTTACTCCTGAAGGCAAAATGCAATTAGAAATTTAAATAATAATTAAATGAAAACCTTTTAAATCTTGATTTCCCAATTTTCGCCTTCCCTCCCTGTGCCTCCCTCCTAAGCTGTCTGTGCCATGGCCTCTCCTTGCAGTCTACTTTGGGTTTAGCATTAGGTGATGAAGCATAAAATGCTATTTAAATAGTATAATTTTAAGAGCAAGCAAAGAACATCACATTTATCTTCACTAACCTTGAATATGCCTGTCCCATCTAATGAAAAAAGTGATTGAAGGGACTTGCTTCAGCATACTATCCCAAGGCCCCCATAAAAGCTGAATGGTAATTTAATTAGTTTCCTTTCTGGTGATTAACTAGGAATTTCTGATCATTTAATCTGAGTGCACTTTGATTCACTGAGTATCTGTTTCCATTCTTTTATGAGGTGATTAAATAGCCCAGGTACCGCTGGCGTTGGTATTCAGGGCTGCTCCGGACTTGCGGCGGAGCAGGTAGGAAATGTGCAGGGTGGGAGCTGCGTTTCCAAACCTTTTTGGGAGGCAGCTGAGCAGCTGATAAACCAGCAGCTAATTCAGCCTGACAGAACTCTCAGACCACGAGTCAGAGCCCGTGACAGGGAAGTTGGTGCAGATCTTTGCCTGGCGTGATGCTGGCTCTGCTTCGAGCCCGATCCCAGGCAGGCAGAGGAGCAGCAACACCTGCACCAAAGCCGGGCTGAGCTCGGGTGTCAGATTGGGGTCATTTGGTGGGAGATTGTCCCACTGCCCCCCTGACAGTGACATTTCTCCTGACACAGCAAGTCACTCTCTCTGCTGATAAATCTCCCCCCTCGGTACCAGCGAGGCCGTAACTGCTGGCCTGGCTCATAAAGGATGATTAAATAAATCTATTCCAGTGCTCTGAAGACTGAGAGTGCTATATACTTAACTTTTTATTTAGATTTAAAGCTTATTATAAAGGCTGTACATGCTCTCCAGACACCCATACCAAAAAGGAAACTCACAATCCGTTAAAATGTTGCTTAGCACCATAATGGAATAAGGGAAGTTAAATTATCAGGCAGCTGATACTGCAGCAAAATATACTTCATCAACTCCACCCTAAGAGAAAATCTAAGTATCTGTGGCAGGCAGGAGATACCGGAGTGGGTTTCTGAGCACAAATAAACTGTGGTTTAGTATAACCCATTATGCCAGAACAGTAAGATGGGATTTGATTCCTTATACAAAAAGAAAAAAAAAATTTAAAATCCAGCAAATGAACAGTGCCGCGATTCTATTTTCATTTATTTTGACTCCCAGATCAGATGGAGACAAAGATGGATATAAGGACACCTGACCATCCTGAATGGATTCCAGGGACACTCTCTAAATACAGCCACACCCACATCCAACCTGGCACATGCCACCCCTCCAAATCCGAACAGCAGCACTCCAGGGAGGAACAAAACCATTAAATCCATCCTCTCGCTCCTCCCAACACTTCAAATGCTCCCTACAACACAGAAGTGCCTGGCCCAGCTTTCCACCATGCCCTGAAGGTCACCAGCTCCGAGCTCACTGCCTGAGCTCTTTGTCTGCCTCTAAAGCTGCAGCAAGAACAGGTCAGGCCTCGGCTGCTCCTGGGACCCACCACCTCTGCCCCAGGAGCTGCTCCCCACCACAGCCTTGAGGGAAGTTTCAGGGGCTCCCTTGAACTCAGATTTCCATGTTGTGTGAGCCTGTACCTTGTAAGAAGTGTCAGACAGGTCAGCAGGAGCACACCACTATTCTCACCAGTGTTTTACATTATGGCAAGAACTCGTTGCAGTTTTAAGAACAAAGAAAGATTTGTAAGGGCTGTAAAAATAGGGTAGGAACAGAAAAATCCCAATTAGTGTGGAACCACCTATAAATGCTGCCTTATTAACTGTAAAGACTTCCTGGACGTAAAGTTAGACAGAAAATTCATTTCACTAAGACTTTGACACACAGAGAGAAGCTGAAAACAGCAGCCAAGGCATTGCCCAGCATCAGCCCTGAAATCAGGCACAAGGCTGCTTTCCTCTCAGCCCTCACAAATTCTAAGACTGCCTTAATCACAGCCATTTTTATTCTTTTTTAATTACTTATATTGTATTTATGTGTCTTTGGAATTCCGAGCCACCATTTCTTCCCCCCTCAACAACTGCAGGGAGCAGAAACTTGATTTTAAGTGGAAGCTGGAACCCCAGTATGGCATCATATTTTACAGAACCACAACAATATCTTTCAACTCAGACAGGGCAGGAATTATGCTGGGCTTTGGGACCTGCCTGGTTTCATTTACCCCAGCCCAGCACCCCAGCAGGGCAGTGTGGGATTACATGGGCTGCATTTGCCTCCCTTACCAACAATTATTCCATTTCTCTGCATGAAATCCTAGCAAAGGCAGGGGAGTAACTGGAGGAGAAAGGTGACAGCCTCAACAGATCATGAGGTGGTGTCATTTTATTGAAACACAATTTCCTAAACCAAGGTTTCCCTCTCCAGTGCTGGGATCAGACAAATCTGCATTAAGTACAAAGGAAAACTGACAACAAATAAGGAATGTGTCCTACTTCTCCAGCCTGATGTACGGCCCCACCTGCCAGCATCGTCTGCCTTCAAAATAATTCATCTGTGCCACTGCCACTTGCCAGAATATTGTTACTTCAGAGGAAGTCTGGCTTTTTAATTATAGAGAATGCTGTAAAAGGTGTTCTAATTCTAATTGTGCATTAAGAGAAGTGTCGTGATAGTAAAGATGTATCAGGTGATATTCGGGAGAACAATGCCAAGATGGGAGCGTGGAGGAAAGGCTGCAATTATTCCATGTAAGCTGGGGTAGTTAATCATCGTGTTGGACTGGAGGAAGTTTCCTGGTTTGCATTTTAAAACAAGTTCTTGTCTCTCCTTTTGGCAAAGTGTCATTTTGCAGGAAGAGAGGCACAAGTTATCCTCACGGGCCCTGCAAATGAAGTTCAAGACAAGGACAAATGCGAGCCCATTGCCATGGCCCAAGCTGTGGCACAGCCAGGCCTCCAAGGACAGGCTCAGCAATGGGGTAACATTTAGGTTTATGAAGTTTTAGGAAGTGAATCCTTCTATCCATGAGTTAAGTGCAGAACCAGCTGTTTTTGCTAACTGATTCAAAAAACCCCCAAACTCAACCCAAAGCAACCCCCTTGAGAGGCAGCAGCCTCTGTGAACAGGCAATTTGAGCAGAGTCTTTGAGGAGACAGGCACTGAAGGAGAACAAGAAACCAGAAACTACAGGATTAGATCCAGGCAGGCTCCAATCCTGAGGCTCAGCTGGGTTCTGATCCTGGCTGGAGGGAGAAATAACCCGACTGCCATGTTCAATAATGCAACGTTAAATGCATTTTCTAGGCACACACACCTGCACAAAGGTGGCTCAGGAGTGGTGTCTGCAGGACAAAATGATACAGAGGTGAAATTGGTACCACTGGGGAAGAAAACTGTGGAGAAATTTGATTTAGAGTGAAAACTGAACAGCTCAAAGACATGGGAAATGACTGCCTCGCACACATGGGCCAGCGTGGGCCAACCCCACAGAGCAAAGCCAGCCCTGTGGTGCCAGGACAAACTGGGCAGTGTCACCTCAGCTGTGCCGAGGGGGCACTGGGGACAGCTCAGGAACAGTTCAGGATCGCTACATAGAGACTCAGCCCTCACCAGAACGAGCCTCCTGCCTGAAGCAGCTCTCCTTGGCATTTGGGGTTCTGGTGGCACTGGGACCACGGGGAGCAGGTTGGGGGAGCACAGGTTTATCCTAACGGGGCCCTTTGGCTGCTCTGCTGACTCTGTGACAAGAACTCAAACTAAATTCCAGTGTTCCACCAAGCTCTCCTTGCCAGCAGGGATCTCTCCCGAGCAGCTGTACGCAAGTGCCCCACAAAGCTGCCAGAGCACGGCTGGGAAGGGAACGTTGCATTGGCCCTGCTGCACTCAGGCACCATTCCCTCATTCCCTCGTTCCCTCTGCCTTCAAACACACCCAGCATCACCCACTCTTCACACAGAGAGAGGCTGCCAACCCACGGAGGAGGATTCACTCTGGCAGTCACAGCAGGGCCTCTTGTGAAGCTCCTGCTGAAGCACAGGGCTGGGGCTGGAGCCTCCAGGAACAGAGCTGCTGGCAATGATGCTTTGGAATAGCCCAGCATGGAGTTATACGAGGATACAGCGGGAGAAGATGAAGATGAGAAAGAAATTACAGCAGGGATGCATTGTTCCACAGCCCTAAATCCCTTCTGGGTCATAGTCCACTTGCTGCTACCGGATGCACATCACTGGAATCCACGTGAGGAAATGCAGGAAAGAGATTAAAATGTTCAATCATTTCCTAGGGCTCCCCAGATGAGCACCAGTGTGTGCTGGAAGAGCAGCTCTAACACAAAACACTGTGCTGTGCTCTGATGCTGCTGGGAACACAAAATGAGTTATGGGGATGGATGCAGCCAGGGTTTATCCGGCTAAGGAAGAACATTCCTGGAGTCAGCTCCTGTGGGCACCTGTCCCAGCAGTACCAGCGCTGCCCAGGTCCCACAGGGCTTGGAGGAACAACCAAACCACACCTGAAGCACTTGATCCATCAGGAACCACCCCTGCCACCAGCCCGGGCCGGGCAGGGCCCTCGTGGCCACAGCACATCAGGGATGTCACACAGACAGAACCAAAAGCTACATTGATATAACAAGAAAAAACATCACCAGCCTTAGATGGAAAGTTTCTTTGGAAAATTCTGCCCTGAAACCCTTTGGCAGCACCCGGAGGGAAAAACTTCCACCTGTATTAACTCATTCCATGTCCACTGATTTTTGTTTTACCAGCTGGAAGGTAAGCATCCCACACGGCTCCTGACCACCTTCCCAATGATCTGAGGGCTGGACACATCCCAGGAGAGGTTTCTATTTGCTTTGTTTGTACTTTTATGAAGCATTGCTGTTTTCCCTGGGATTTTATTGCCCAGTAAATGAGGCTGCAATGCTGAAAGCTGCTTTTATTTTTGCTGGGACAGAGCTGAGTGGGAATAAAGCCAAGAGAAATGCACTCCCCCTTTCTCATTTTCCATGGAGAAACACTTGAGAGCATCTCTTTAAAAGCCTTACTTATTGAAGACTAAATTTAACAGATGATTTTATTTACTGATTTCCTGGGATGGCACGTGGAAAGTCTGCAGAGACCAGTCCCTCAAAGGATGCAGAAATCACAGCCCACTGGCAGAGCCTCCCAGTCTGGGGACCAAGAAACTGGTGAAATCCCATCTGCCTGAAGAGCTGGGGGAGCTGCAGATTTGGAGGAGCCAAACAGGAAAATCAAAGAATCTGGGGTCACCAGAATCCTTTCTCCTTACAAGAAGTGCCAGCATAACATTCTAGCATCCAGAAATTATCAAAAATGGACAAAACCTCCTTCAGTTCAATTCCCTCACATGCAACAGGTCCCTGCCCTCCACGTGCTTTTCCTTTTTATCCCCAGGGAGAGCAGTGGGAGCGGCAAACCGAAAAAACCTAAATTTAAAACTCTTCAAATGTATAAAGCAGAACTTCCTCCTGCTGACTGCCAGCACACATCAATCACTGCTTGTCAGTCCAACCCAACAGCACAGCCACAGCCGCTTCTTGATACTGCACTCGATCCTCCTGGGGCCCTTCCAGCTCCAGATATTCCATGATCCGCCAAACCAAAGCCACCTCACAGCAACTTTCAGAAAATTTATGGCACTTCCCGATTTTCTATGGTGAGGGACGCAGCAAATTTAAATTATTTAGCCCACATCTGTTTAATCAGAGACGGCTCCTGCAAGCTTCGTTAACTTGAAATGCCATTGCAGCTTTTGGCTGGCTTTTCCCACTCTCCCACTCGCAGTATGCCAGGGAGAACAGCACCCTCCCACTCTTGGAGGGACACGGCGCGGGACCTGCCACGCTCACATTCCACACAGAGGGACGAGTCTGGCAAAGGGTTTGCCAGACAGCTCGGGGCTGGGGTTGTTTGCTGCAAATACGGACTGGAGAGCCCAGAAAACGGGCTGAGCACCCACAGTGTGGCATCCACGGCCTCGGGATTTTATAGAACATCCCCAGATTTGGGGATGCTACTTTAAGAAATGTGATGGATATGCAGGAAACAACTTTCCTCAGCTCTTTTATGGAATTGCTTGATTTCTACCCATGAAATCGGTTTCTCATTTAAACAGCTTCTGCGTATTTAAAAATAGGAGACTGGAGAAATGTTTCTCTCCCTTCTAAAGGAGAGCCCCCATGGATTAGGAAAAACAGAGATATTGGAGAGTTTCACCACAGAAGAGGAAGCTGAAACCCTGGAACCCTCAGCCTCTCTTGCCCATCCCTGTTTGGCAGACGTCCATAATTTCCCCCCACAATTTCCCTTGTTGTTGCTATTATCCTAGAATGGTTTGGGCTGGAAGGGACCTTCAAGCCCACCCAGTGCCACCCCTGCCATGGGCAGGGACACCTTCCACTGTCCCAGGCTGCTCCAAGCCCCATCCAGCCTGGCCTTGGGCACTGCCAGGGATGAGACACCCCCAGAACATTAAGACCAGATTTCAGCATCAATAAAACATGAAAGCCTTTAATTTCCAGTGCGCCCCACAAGTCGGTGTTTCAGGCCCCTGGGGGTTTTCCTCAGTCTTACTCCTTCACATTAACGCTCCCAAGGAGGCAGTTCCACCACTGAAATGTCATTTCTAACAAGTTTATGTTATATGGGAATCCTAAACGACCTTGATCAGGCGCCTGCCTGATCCCAACCTGCTAAAAAGCTCTTCTGGCACGAGCTGCAGGTTATTCATCTTTTATCCAGGTGCATGCACACAGCCCTGAGTCATGCACCATGAACAGATGGGAAGAATCTTATATTTATAACCTGCCATCCTTTTTTTTTTTCCTAGAAATTAATTTTTCATTAAATCACTTTGAAAAATCTTTGAATTAACTGAATAACTTCATTCAGGGGGATAACGTAGAATGGGCAGGTTTTAACAAAACTGTTTGTGCTTAATCAATTAAGCAAATCGACCCTCTGGATTTTGGACAAAACACCCAGGGCAGGTGTGGCATTATCCCTTCTGGTTAAACCAGTGCTCCTTGTCTTTGGGAATTCCTACAGATATAATAACCATGAGTGTTAATTAAAACCAGGTAGAGGTGGCACAGGGAAGGTGTGACAGCAAAAAGGGGACAACACCAGGAGCGGCACCTGTGCCTCTGCACCCCGAGAGATTTGCACATTACAGATGATACACAAAGAACAACTTTGTGGTGGGTGTTCTGTAGAAAGATTTACAGGTTTGGAGTGGCTCAGGTGTTTAATTACAGGGAAAGTGCACTTGATGGGAACTTCAATTGCCTGGAAAGAGCTGGGAGCAGAGCAGGAGCCCCAGAGGTTCACAACAGAGTGCTGGGAGAAACCTCTTGTATTATATTATCACGTGTGTAATAATTAATATAGAATATAAAATATATAAATAATATATATCTATAAAAATATTATATTTATATATAAATAAGCGCCACTGGATGTGAACTCCAATTGCCTGGGAAGAGCTGGGAGCAGAGTCCCCAGGTGCTCAGAACAGACTGCTGGGAGAAATCCCCTTGCATTGTATTATCATACTCATAATACTGCATTTACTAATTAATATCTAATATATTCACATATAACTAATGTATAACCATAGAGACAATATTTTTGCTGGGCTTATTGTTTCATCTAGTACATAAATAAAACAACTCTTAAAAGAGCCAACCCAAACATGTATTTCTGAAACTCTTAGGAATTAATTCAAAGGAGGTGGGTTTGGCCCAGTCCCACCTTGGCACTTGTGGGAACACAGAGTGGTGCCACCATCGGGGTGATGCCACCATCGGGGTGATGCCACCATCGGGGTGATGCCACCGTCAGGGTGGTGGCACTCTCAGGGCAGGCCTGGATGCAGGAGCAGCACCCCCAGCCCCTGCTCCCACTCCCAACCCCCAGGGGATGAGCCAAGCCCACTCCTGCTGCTCCAAAAGCTAAACGGAGCTTTTCCAAGCCTTGTAAAAATAACCACCCACAGCAAAGGCGCTGCTGAAGCCCATTATTTATACAGCAAAGCCAGGGAAATTAAGGAATGTCCGAACTAAAATAGCTGCTTCCACTCGGCTCGGCAAAGACATTTTAATTGCAGGGCCACACACGGCTCTTTGCCCCTCGTTAGTTCTCGTTCAGAGAGGGAGATGAAAGGGGGGAATTAGGGATGTGCAGGCAACCTGAATCCTGACATTTCGAGAGGCAGTGAACTGCTCAGGTCAGAACACGCTCCGTGCACAAGCGGGGTGGATACAACAGGCACAAATGACACGTGAGGACAGGCCTGGGGACAGCTGTGGCAGCACATCTGGATATGCCAGGTACAGAAAAACCCCAAACTGGGCCCGTGACAAAACATCTCAGGTGTTTCAGCTCCACAGATGTGGGCAGAAGGGAGCCAGAGGAAACAATGCAGCCCTAAATATTTTCCCTGTTGGCTTCCCACCCTCGTGGGAGCCCTGTTATTTATATGCATGAATGATTCATTCCTCTATTACCAGTTACCTCCTTTGATTAAATATATTAGTGCCTTTTAAGTTATTTCAAGGCTACAATCATTTTAAAATTAAATGATCCTTTGAGTACCCTTTGGGAGCTGAATGCTAAACTGACAGTTCCATAATGCAAAAAAATGGTGGTTGTGCTCATTTTATTTAATTAAACTGTACTCTTGATCAAGCAAACCAAGTGGGAGAATATTAATCCTGTTTTTTTACTTCTAGAAAAGGAATAAAATAGAAAAATGGAGATTCTGTTGTCTAGGTCAAATGTTGTTTTTATTCAGCTGACAGCTTAAACTCTCTCATGTCATGCAGCTGTAATTTCATTCAGCTTCACCAAAGGTCCCCAAAAGAACATTTCTGGGTTTTACCCCGCTGCTGATCGATTATGTCCAAGTAGGAAACATTTAAAAAACTTTTCTCCCTTCAAGCTTTGCAAAAGATCTGAATTTAAATGGCACTTTAAGGCTTTTTGGAGCTCACGTACAACAGCAGCCTGGCTTTTGAAGAGCACACAAAAATACTTCTGGCCCGAAAGAAAGGAGTGAAGTGACAAAAAGAGGAAGATAAAAGCAATTCCGAGTCCCAAACCTACAGAATCCCCTCAGTCTTGGCCTATTCTTTGGAACTAAACCTCATTTTGCAAATCAAAGGACCAGCTGCTAAACTTGCCTTAAAAAAAAAGAGGTAGGTCCTGAATGCAGGGCTGAGAGAGTGCAGGGGACGCCGGCGCTGCCATCAATCAGTCCCCCAGGTCCTCCTGCTCCCACCAGGAGTCTCCCCATCTCTGGACCCCCAATCCCGGGGCTCCAATGCCCAGGGATGCTCTCCCATCACTGGATCGGTGCCTGGAAAACAAAGCTCCCGAGGAGGCCTCACCCTCGGGAGGTGGCTCAGCTCCTGTCAGGGCTGCACAAATGCTGTACCAAAGAAAGCCAAGTGTCACCATTTAGAGACAGCAGTCAGCATCCTCACATATGGAATCAGATGTTACTGGGAAAGGGACAAAACAAAGGGAAAAAAAATTCTTTCTTGGACAAAACTTTTTAAAATCCCGAATTTCACACAGAAGCCTTCAACATCGATTAAAACCAATTCTCAAAACATTCCCAGCTTTCACTAGTGCTTAACAACGTGTTTCCCTCTGCGAAAAGACACTTCAAATTGGATTTGCAGTCCTGTCTGGATATTTTATTTCCCTTTGTGATCTAAGTGAACGCTGCTTTGTAAGATTTATCCAGGACAATTAATATATCAAGCAGAGAATTGCACGAGGGATTTCCCCAAAGAGATTTTGGCAGCTCGGGGGTTCACTGGGAGCTCCTGCCCGTAGGTCTCAGCTCTCTGGAAGTTATTAAGGCACAAGGATGTCACAAAATTAAAGTCACTCAGTTAAAACGAACATGGCACTTTATGCACCCAGAGCCAACGTGTGTTGCACCTGATAAAAATCTCAGCTGTCCGGCCCCAAACAACAGGTGCTGGGTGATAAAAGTCAAGACAAAAGTGCTAAAGCCTCTCACATACTTTCCCCCATTTCTACAGCAACGGAGCTGTGACAGAGGGCTCCTGACTGCTCAATTCGATGGCCAGGCAGACTTAGAAAAGCTGAGTTTCCTAGGGGAAGACATAATGAAATCAATGCACTCATGAATATGGATGGCGGGCCGGGGCCATCTGTTCGCCACCAACATCTTTTCTTAAAACAAGTTTCAAGTATTTCGCCAGAGATGTCTCGTATCTTTATTTCCCTGGATAAAATTAGACTTTGGATTTTCAGCATCTCCGGTCATTAAGTGCTATTGTTATGGAAATGTGCTTTTTTCCCTCCACTGATAATCAGAAGATTGAGTGATAAAACAGTTTGACAAAGTTCAGGTGGAGATTTCATCGCGTCTGTGGAGGAGCTTCACAATATTGACAGTCAGGGCACGCCGTGTGTAATGTAAATATAACTTCTCTGTCCTCCCCCCGGGGAACCAGAGCCTGGGATGTCCTGCCCTCATTTGTATCCTACATCCATCTGATTTCCTTTCGTTTTCAGAGAAACATCAGAAGGCATTTTTATTCCACATTCATGAGGCTGGTGCTGATTTGCATGTGGGGAGCGGCCACGGGGGGAGGAGCTGCGGTTCCCGGGCTCTGGATGGAGATGGGAGAGAGGCAGGAGCTCCTGGGGTTTGCCAGGGAAGCCAGGTGGATCCTGGGCTGTGTTTGTCAGCAATCCCAGGTCCTGCTCCCTCTCCCGGTGCCGCACTGGGGGGAAGCTGGGCCTGAGCCAGGCAGGGCTGATCCAGCCCCAGGTGGGAATCAGAGAGCTGCTGAGTGGCAGAAGCCAAGATGTGAGAATAGGAAACCCAAACCACTGTGGGTATAGACATTCCAAACCCTGGAGAAAAGACAACTGACAGGTGATTTCATCACCACACAAATGTCTCCAGGGCAGGCGCCAAGAGGAGGGCGCCAGACTCTCAGCGGTGCCCAGCGAAAACACAAGTGGCACCGGGCACAGTCTGAAACGTGGGACATTCCAGCTGAATATACAGAAAAAATTCTTTGCTTTGTGGGTGGCAGAGCCCTGGCACAGGTGCCCAGATTGGGGAATGTCCTTCCCTGGAGATACCCAAACCCACCTGGACTGATCGTGTGTGACCTGCTCTGGGTGAGCCCGCTGGAGCAGGGGGTGGGCGTGGTGATCTCCAGAGATCCCTTCCAAGCCCAGCCAGCCCGGGATTCCGGGAGTCACAAACGCTGCGGCAGCAGGAGCAGAGCTGAAGTCTCTCATAGGAATGATCTGTCTAAAGCAGGTTGCTATCAATTCCTGTGTTCAGTGTTAATTAATAATCAGCTCTTGGTTACTCAGAGCAACCGTGAAGCTGAGACAGCCCAGATGAACACAGTTCCAACTGCTCCCAAAGAAATGGGTCTGAGAACATACTCACAGGGAAGGGAACTGGCCCAGAGTTCTGCTGGGGTCCCACCAGCCTGGCCGAGGTCAGCACCTGCTCCAGCCCCACAAGCTCTGGCAGTCCCACATCTTGGGGCACACTTGGTTCCAAACCAGAGCAGATACATGAGGTGTCCTGCGGTGAACACTGGGGGAAAAAAAAAAAAAAACAAGAAAGAAAATTAATTTAGGTTTTGAATGTTTCAATCTTACAACACTCCTCTCCATTTCAGCCCACTGATAGTATTTATGTGGCTGTTTAAAACAAAAAAATTCAAAATAAACCTAAATGAAAAGATATGGGAGTAAAAACATTAAAATTGAATACATCCAGATAGTCAAGGTTTTCTAAATAAACCTCAAAAGATCAATACTTGCCCAAATATTTTGATTTCAATAAAGTGAGGGTTTGGTCCAAAAAATGCCCCAAGTGCCTGCTGGGATCACCCAGGGACACTCAGCCCAGGCACACTCTCACCTGAGGGTGGAGATCAGCCTGGGCTCATGGTTAGGGCTCATTTCCCAAATTAATTCCTGCAGCTGGTCCTAAGCATGGACAACCTGAGCAGGTTACGCTATAACAGCTTTTCCATTTGCATCCAAATTTTGGGCATTATGCTCAACCTGCTCATCCACTTCCACTCAAAGGTGCAGCTTGCTCAATTTGCATAATAACTATCTCCAGCTAATTATCCCCATTTGTTCATGGAAGCAGCCACTTTCTGTAGGGCTTAAAATTACCATAAACTGTGCATAAGATCAAGAAAACACCGATTTATCTTATTAACAGTGAAGGAGCTCGTGTGTTAATTAGCAGGGGATTACTTTGGAAATGCATCCAGCTGTTCTCAGGACCAGCTCACCTGACACGAGCCCTGAGCACCTCTCAGGTGCTGCAGCTCAGAGCTGGTGCAGAGGAGAACCAGAAGCTCTAAGAGCAATGGGTGAGGCCAAGGGAGCACCCAGGGAGTCACCACCCTGGGATTTCCTGCTTGGAAAACAGCCACACGCTGTGCGGGCACTGCAAAGGCGCAGAAACCTCTGGGAAGTTATTTAAATGGGAGAGTTGGAGAAAAGAGAGATAAAAGTGCTTGCAGCAGGGTGTAGGTGAGCTCAGCAAGCTCCTGTGCACGAAAAACAGGCAGTAAAATTTGTTCTCTGCATTTTTTGATGGAATTTTGGACAATTTTTTAATAATGGTGCAAAACAGAGGTCCTGTCTCCGGGAGAGCTTCAGTGCCTCGCTGATACTCTCACTCCTCTGCTTAGTAAGCAGCTGCTCCAGCCTCCCCCTTGCAGCAGCTGTCAGAGCACTTCCCATAATATTCATGGATGCTCCATGTTTTCCAGCAGCAGGTGGTACCATTTCTGTATCTGCAAACGATCAGCATTCAAATCCAGATTTTTCTCCTTAATAGCTACTACACAGCTACAAAGTGTTATCTTTCCTACACGTATTTTTAATACCCCCAGTAAAAGCTAAAGTAAGGACTTGTATTTAAGGCAAAGATGTTCCCATGAAACTTTAAGTGAGAATTTCACACTGGGAAAAGATTAGAATAATACAGACTCTCAAGCATGGAGCCATTCACTCTCAATTTTTCCTATGCCCCAGAAACAGCCTCCTTAATTTTCACTCTGGGGTTCCCACAGGCACCCATGTGGATGCTGGGAATTGGACAAACTCCTTACACAGCCTGGAAACTTCCAGCCAAAGGAACTCGGAGTATACAAAGAACAAAAGGAAAGCAGATTGCACTGAACAGTTTTCCTTTTAAAAACCCCAAACCCTTTAAAAAGGACTGAAATGTGAAATCCAAACCAAAATAATTATTTGCTGCCTTTCCATCAAAGCCAATACAAACATTTAATGGAAACGGGCAGTTTTCAAGCCAACACTCCTGAGCTGCACTGAATTTCCACAGAAAACAGGTCCTCGATCCATCTCCTTAAAAATCCATGGAATTTGAACACAGCCCCTTCTCTAGTAAAGCCATGAGACACAGAATGAGGTTCTCATAAAGTGCATGGCCATAAATCCTTATTTCCTGCTGGCATGATGGATTTCATAAGACAATGGATTTAACAATTCCTTTTTGCCAACCGGCTCCTTAATTTCTTAGGAAATCCTTTCTGGGTTTAAAGCAGGTCTTAAGGAACTAATTTTCCATAGTGATCCTGAAAAGAGCTGGAGTGTGATTGCCAGGGAATTAATGGAGTCATTGTGGATATTTTTGTTCTTCATTTCCCCAAGAACAATGTGAACCTTCCAGAGAGATGGTGAAGAATATCCAAGGCATCTTTTACATCAGGTGAGGCTCTCATCACACACCAACCCCATGCAGCTGAAATTTAAATGGCAAAACCTGTATCAGCTGCTCTCCAAAATTGTTTTCCACATCAATGAAGGAGCAAGTCAGAAATAAATAACAACACACAATGGCCAGAGGTGCTGCTGCTTTTCAGCAATCTGCTGGGATTACTGGCCTGGCTGCATGTGAGGGCACAACACTGAGAATTATTCCTTCCCTGCCCATGGCAGGGGGTTGGAAACAGAATTCCAGAATCACTGAGGCTGGAAAACATTTCCAAGTTCATTAAGCCCCAGCTGTGCCCGATGCCCACCTTGTCCCCAGCCCAGAGCTCTGAGTGCCACCTCCAGCCCTTCCTTGGGCACCTCCAGGGGTGGGCACTCCAAACCTCCCTGGGCAGCCCCTGCCAAGGCCTGAGCACCCTTTCCATGGGGAAATTCCTCCTGATGTCCAACCTGAGCCTCCCCTGGCCCAGCCTGAGGCCATTTTCTCCTGTCCTGTGAGATCTGATGATTTTTGAGTCCCTTCCATTGGGAGCCCTTCTGTGGTTCTGTTCCCTCCCACCTCCCCCTCCTTTCATCCCCAGCTTCCTGGAAATGGTGTCCACTCATTCCATCCCTGCAGCACGTCCTGCCCAGGCACAGACACTGCCACCAGCACCACCATCGTCATCATGTCATGGTTTTCTGCTGAGGGCTCCCAAAACCACGCCCCTGACAGCAACATACCCCTGCACAGGCTCTGTTACCTCACTACAGACCTGCCCAAACACCGAGCCAAGTGCAGCACCAGCTCTTTGATTTTCAGACAAAAAAAAAGGCTTTTTATAATGCCAACCAGGCATCCATCCCATCCTCCTTGGGCAGAGCATGTCACAGGGAGAGGTGCCCACCCAGCCTGGTTTGGGGCTGGCAGATCAGGTGATGCAGATCAGAAAATCCAACTATTTTCTACAAATGCACTTTCTGTAGAGAACGTGTTCAGGCACAAGGCTGATTTTGATCTTAAAGACTAAAGAAACATCAAAGGGAAATACCTGTGGGTATACAGCCGTGCTCCTGGAACAAGCAGGGGCTCACGAGTACCAATTGATAAATATTCAGGATAAATATTCAGGATAAATATTGTACCCCTGTGTGCAGGTTACACCGAGAGCTCCCCTGAGCCCTGCCCTGCTGCCCCTGCAGCCCCAGGGACACCCGTGACCAGCTGTCCTGGGGTTTCAGCAGAGCCCAGGCTGCACCTGAGGTTCAGCATCCAGCTCTTGTCCCATCCCAGGCCTTCCCCCAGTGCCCACCTGGGATTTTCCTGCCGAGTTCAGGCTGGACTGGGCTGGGCTGCAGATGGGATTTTAGGTGGTGATGGTTTGCAAGGGCAGCACTGGGGGTGTGGGACTGTGAGCAAAAGCAAGATACAGAAAAACGATCATGAACCCAGGCTGAAACCAAAACAACAATCACCAAAAATGGCAAATTTCCCTTAATTTCTCAGCAAAACGGGCAGCAAAAAGCAAAGCTGGAAGCTGGTTTTAAAGCACAGGGCTTTACACGGCTTCCCAGCAAGGATTTCCCACAGCAGACAAAATTCATTTTGATTTATCCTCTGCACTGATGTTTTTAGATGCAGCTGAAGAGCAGAGGGGGGTGTATGATTTCATTGAAAACTCTGCTGTCTCAGGCTAGCACTCAGCAGCTCTTTGCAGTTGCCTTTACAGACCAGCATCATTTCTAATCTCACCCTGAGAAAACACTTGTAAATCTGCTAAATGACTCAAATTTGCAGCTTTCTCCCTCTCAGTTTGCTGGATCACTGTCTCAAACAGTTTCTCTGCCCAGTCAGATTTTCAAAGCGAGTTTATAAAACGAGCATCTGTTGATAATCTAATAAGGCTGGAAAGAAAATATTTCTGTTTGCCACACAATGCTGGGAAAACCTCGCAACTTGTAAACAAGCAGGGGATGTGACAGCAGCACTTGGTCTCTGTTAACAGCAAAATACAAAGGAAGGGAAATATGAGTAGAAAAAGTGTTTCTGTGCATATTTAATATAGTTTTTGTAGCCAGGCACTTTCATGAAGTTTGACTCAGTGTTGTAATTAAAATGTTCTCTAACGGTGGTAATTACCCCATCAGGTAAGGCACAATGGATGGCAGCACAAACCTACAATATAATGATTATTTCCAAGTTGCATTTCAATTTTTGTGCATTTTAAGCACCTCCCTCTTGCCTGGGAACGGGGATTTTTAACAGGGTCCAACACGTGACAGCGCAGCCCCAGCCTGGAATAGTGGGATTTTTGTTGTCTTTGCTCTTCCTTCTCGAAAAACTGCAGCCTTTTGAAGAGAACTAATTCTAATGGATCAAGTGATGAAATTCAATCAAATTAAACCCCCCCTGAGCACACCTCGATGCTGCAGAGTGAGGTGAGAGGCAAAAGGTTCTCCCAGTCCTGCCATAGCACAGAGCATCTCTGCCTTCAGGGGCACAAAAACCCTGGAAACGTCTGGAAACCAACCCAGAACATCCCAAATATCACAGAAATGACAAATCCCCCTCCCTTTGCAAACGGTTTTGAGGCGAGTTGACCTTGGGGTGCTAAAATTTCCTTTTTGTAGGGAGGAGTGGGGTGTTCAGACCTATATTAAACCAAAGTAACATAAAGCATCAGATTGTTCCAGCAGTTCTGGGGTTTGGAGCCTTCACAAAGCATTTGGAGTGCTGCAGGAAGATGAATTATCTCGCATTTCTGGTATCAAACCCTGATGTCATGTCTGGAAAAACACTAAACCCTGTCAATTCTTTCCGTCTTCCCAGGTTCCATCAGTCCTTTGCAAGCTCGTCCAGCAAGAAAATAACCCCTTTCACTTTGGAAAGGGGCAATAAAGATGATGGATGCTTTTTGGAGTTTATTTTTGCTGTGTCCATAAACATTCCCCTAATAGCTCATCACAGCTGACGAGGAGCTTGGCGGAGCCAACTGCTGTTGACTGAAAATATCTGACAATTTTTTCTCCCCGAGCTTGCTGTACAGAAGGAATTATTTATATTTGAATAGCACTCTCCTGTGATCAGGAGATACATTTATTTGTCATAGTTAACGCAGGGCCCCGCCACGCAGGCACTGTTAATGAGCTTTTATTAAGAAATCCTATTTTAGTCCCTTTCCCTCTGGTCCCTCACTCCAGGGGAGCCAAGAGAGGCCTGAGATGTTTATCTGACACACTTTATTTTCCCCTACACACCAAGATAATTAAATCACTGAACCAAATTCAAGGCAAGAGCTGAAGAATCATCCCCTTGATTTTCTCTTTTACCCTCAAGATGCTCCCAAAGGCAAAAGAGAATCCCAGAATTGTTTGGATTGGACGGGACCTTAAAGCTCATCCAGTTCCAGGCAGGACACCTTCCACTATCCCAGGCTGCTCAGCCCTGAATTCCTCCTCTCTTGCTAAAGATCATTGGAATGATGCAAAATGGTTCTAACAAAGCTGCTTTTGGATAATTATTCTTTTCATCATTATTGTATTTTTTAAATGTCCATTGGTATCTTTCTACCTTTAAAGAAAATCCCAGTAAAGAAAATGAGACACACCCAAATGCTGATGTTTGAGAGACACTCTGAAGGGAGAAATACATGCAGCATTTTAAAATACCAACATTTATAGTGATACCCGGGTTTCTGAGAGTGAAGCAAAGGTGAAAAACAGCAGCAGGACATTGAAAAAGTCTTGGAGCAACTTCCACCACAACCTGCACATCCAGAGGGAACAGACAAGAGCATGGCCTGATAAAAATGGGATCTCCCAGCTCTGCCCTCTGGAATATGGAAGAGAACAGAGTCAGGGACCCACCACCCTTCCTGCCCAGCTCCCTCGGTGCTCCCTGCCCTTGATATGGGACAAAATGTGCATTTCTTGGCCATAAGTGATAATAACGTATTTAATACCCGGCACTCCCAATTTTCCCCTGCCTTTTACTCCTTGGCTTTCTCTGGAAGCAGGCTGAGGTAAGTAATGTGCAAGGCAAGCACACTGCTGTCACTTAGCAACCTGAAACGGGGCTTGGAACAAAGATCTTTATTTCTGGAACCATTTAACAGTGGTGCCTGAGCCGGGCTGAGGTTTTGGGGATGGCACAACCCCAGCCCCTCTTGCTGCTGCTCCTCTCCAGGACTGTCACTGTCACTGTCCCTGTCCCTGCAGCTTTTCACCCTCACAGGAACCTCCTAAACTTTATGGCAAAGAGCAGGAAGAAAATTTTAATAAAAAGAAGACAATTGGCATTATTTTGCGACTGTTTCGGCCAATTGACTCCAGTTTGCCCAAAGCAGAGCGCTAGAGCAGAGAACAGCTCACTTTATGGCTACACAGAGCCCATCAGCTGCTGTGCCTTTACAGGATATCCTGGCACCTGTTCCTCTCCCTGCTCTCGGGGCAGTGCCCAAGGACAGGGCAGTGCCCAAGGACAGGGCAGTGCCCAAGGACAGGGCAGCAGAGCCCGCTGACGTGTGGAGCGGAGGAGCCCGAGCCCAGCACGAGCTGTGCCGGTCCCTCCCGATCCGTCAGGCTCCCGATCCGTCAGGCTCCCGATCCGTCAGGCTCCTCAGCCGTGTCCAAAGCCCTGGAGGAAAACTGGAAACGCTCAGCACTAAAGCCCTGGAGGTGTGAGTGCCACCTGCCTTGGGGGACAGGGCCAGCTCCGTGATCCTGCACAGGGGCAGGAACGCCAGGCCCGCCTTCCTCACCAGGTGGGACAGCCAAGAGCCTCTGCTGATTGCCCTGCATCTTCCTCTTGCCTCAGCCAGGACATGCTTAATTACTGCTAGCTTTAATTACTGTCCCAGCCTCCCAAAGGGCTTTAATTCTCTCAGATTTCACATCTCATCCCTACTCCTTCCCAGCTGCTGTGGCTGCAGCAGCTCCCGGACACCTCTAGGCTGGAGCAGAACTGAGAATTCACATAAAGAGAATGAACCTGGTTAAACTGGAAATTTGGGGGTGCCCACTGCTCCCCAGCACAGATGAAACCTGCTTTAATGGGCAATTTAAAACCAAGCATCTGCCAGAAATTTGTTATTTATCATGTGCCGGAAACAAATGCTGCTGCCCACTGCTCCCCCTTCTCTGCATGAATCCTCCCCACAGACATGAAGGGAAGTAGTTTAGGTACATCCCTGGTAAACCAAAATACCTTGGTAAAAAATTAACACAGGCAGGAGAGTATAAAATACAGAGGGAAAAAAGGAAAAGGGAACAAAAGAATCCACAGCCATTGTAATGCCTAAAAAGCCAGATTTGCCTTCTGAATGCTGTTTTTCAAGGAAACACTCAGGATGACTTTTACCTCTTAAATCCCATTAACCAAACTGAACAATTCAAAAAGCAATGAGAGAATGTTAAATAAATGCTGTAAGGTGGCAGAGCAACCCTGTGAGCCCTAACTACAAAGCACTGCCTCTAATCAAAGCCTAATAATCTAATTCAAACTATTATTATTATTATTGCTACATTTCTCCTGCTGTCTTGGCAAACCCCGTTTCTGCTTATGTATTTTTAACAATTTCTGTTAACAACAATCAAAAATGCCATATGTGATCAATGATTTATAAAAATTAAGCCTGAGTTTGTATTTAAAATGCTGTCTCTGGGAAGCATCAGTTCACTGCATTTTGCCAAATCACAATGAAGATGAATTTTAAGATGAAGTTTTCCCACACAAATATCCAGATACACTTCACAAGGAATGAAAAAATGTATTGTTGGCCTCATTTTATAATGAAACAGAGTCAGATACGAGCTACCCAAAACACAGAGCTCTGACAGCAATTTACAGGCTTTATATGCAAGTCAAGTTAATCCTCTAAGTAGACTTCCAGCTCCTGCAGGAGACGGGAATTAGGTGGCATTTGAGTTCATGTGAGAGATGTGGAACTGCCTGGCTTCACTGTGAATAAAGGCAGGGAGTTTTAAGGTGAGACAGCACGAGCGCATCAAGCACCTCACTGCTAAATGCCACTGCAACACAAGCCCAACAGCTCTGGTGGTGGCCAAATCCTGCCAGCGCTGTCCTGGGAACAAGCAGCATTTCAGCAGCCAGGGTGGCAAAACCTGCCGGGTTTCACCTCCACAGGACCCGTTCCCAGCCCCTGCCCGTTAGTGATGCCCTGAAACCGTGACCCAGCCCTGCGGAGAACGACCCTTCTTGGATGATTTCCACCTTGGGCCTGCCAAGGTTTTAGCTTTGCCTGCTGCAGGACTGGAACTTGTCCTTGTTAAACTTGGGATTCAGTCAGTTTCAGTTTGAAAGCCGAATAAGAAGAAGGTTCTGACTCAAGTGCTTGGAGCAGAACCTGGAAAGAGGCACCAGAGCAGGATGAGGCAACCACAAACCAAAGCACAACACAAATGAGAAAAGTTATTGTCAGAAACATTAACAAGCCATGCCCAAATGCCATTTTCTTTTTGCAATCACAATTTATTAGTGGGGTTTTACACATCAGATGGGCAGAGATTGTGCCACCCTTGGAGGTGCAGTGCTGTGCCACACCTGCGGGTGACCGAGCGCAAGGAGAGCTTTCCTCGGAATCAGCATTAATCACACAAGGGAGCCAGCTTTAAATGCACAGCAGGAAGCACTTTGCCTTACAACAACATCAGTCAGGCCATGTGCAAGTTGTCTTTAGTGAAATTTTCATTAAATAAGATTCAAGCTTTTTAGAAATCAATAGGAGCCCTTCCATTGACTTTGGTGGGCATCATACGAGGCTCGTGCTGCTGCCACACCGAAACTGAGGGAAACGGGCTCTCATCGAGCCAATTTATATTGCTTAAATTCATTTGCCACACCTTAACTGTGAAGATCTGCAAAGAACTCTACTCCTTCCTGTCCTCTTTAAACCCTGGACACATTTTCCTCGGTTAAAATGTGTAAAACACTTGACAGGCTCAGCCAAACCCCAGGCTGGCGACACCCTACAGGTTCACCCATGGTCTCCTGGCACCACTGTTCAAAAACTCCCTGAACATAATGTGTGAAAGAAATCACAGGTCAAAAATTAGACAGCTTACAATTTATCCTTACCTCCTATTCACTTTTGCCCTTCAAAAGAACTCAGCCCTAGGGAGCTGACAAATAAAGATAAATTACTCCTCTACAGCGTTCTCTCTAACTAAGCCATTGTAGTGATTAAATGAACCTTAGAAGCCAAATTCAGCTTTGATAGCTGAAATTGGGGGAATTTTTTGCCTTTTTACAAATACAAAGCTTGCAGCTTCCTGGGAAGAAGGGCTGAATTCAAGAAATTTCCTGGGTTAGCATTTTGGGGCAGTTACAAGTTCATCTTAATGGGCTCAGCCACGTGTGGCAGGTGGTAATTTATGGATCTCTAAATGTTATTATTTGGAATAATATCTGGAAGTGTCCAAGGCCAGGCTGGACAGGGCTTGGAGCAACCTGGGATCATGGGAGGTGTCCCTGACCACAGGACGGGGTGGAATGGGGTGGGGTTTGGGTTTCTTCCAACCCAAACCATTATGAGGTTCTTTGCTCTATAAAGGCCCATCAAGGCCTCCCCCTCTCCAAGGCAAAGCTTCTTCCAGGGATGGGACCTGTCACAGCATTAAGGACACCACCACAGCATGGCATTGATTCCTCTTCCTCATTGCTCAAAAAGAAACGCTGAAGAACAACTGAAAACACACCAAAAAAAACAGAGTTCAAAGAAAAACTGAAAAATGCTCGAGCTAGTTTAGCAGAAAGACTGAAAGATGGCTTGATTATATGGGAATGATTATTTTTAGGGAAAAAAACCCAGCACCGGAGGGTTCTCCAGTCTCACACTGGAAGTTGTAAGGGGAATAAATGTCTGGATGCTGGAAAAATTCAAATGAGAACGTCCAAGTGAACTCAATCAGCACAGACAACACCAAGCTGAGCAGCAGTGGCTCCACCATCACCACGTGTGTTGGAATCAAGCCTGGATACCTCTAATTTTGGACCTGTCATTTCTCTATAAGAAATGCATTTCTAGGCACAGGTATTTAAAATGAAAGCAGGAGAAGAAAGCATGCAATTATATGCATCTAATGTACATATTAGATACATATATAATATTGCATATATACAACAGACAGTATTATACAATATATAATATAGAGGAAAGAATAAAAAAAATCGTACACCTGCATGCTTCATTTAGAAGGAATTGCAGTAAGATTTAGTAAAACAAGGGGGGTTCTTGTCCTCCAGAAAACCACAATTTTATCCAACTGGAGCAAAATAGATGCTGCACTTGCAGTTTGAGGTTTGATACAAGACAAGTCTCATTATCCGCCTCTTTAGTCTGAATTCTGTTGTGCTCAAGAGATCAAGGTGCATAGAAAAAAATATATTAAAAAAGAGGATATTAACCCACACACACTTTTGCCCCTTCCAATAACTCTAAGAACTCATTAGGTGAGCTCTGCTGCACTGGTAATTAGGTTCAGAGTTGGTGTCACTGTTGTAATGGGTTATTGATCACTGAAGTTCTCAAAGAACTTCATGGTCCTGGGAGTTTGGAAAAAAAACCAACCAAACCCCATGAAATGAGTGCTAGCCTTGCTAAATTTGATTTTTATTACATATTACAAGTCATGTTACACTTCCCAACCCAAAGCTTTAATTTCTGCCCAGCAACAGTTTTATTTTAAGCTTTCCTTCCCCAGACATCTCTGTTGGCCATTTGGGCTGGGGATTAGATTTTTCACCTGTCCCAGGATTACTGGGAAGAGCTATTTTTTATGTTCTCAGGGTTTTTTAAGAGACAGCACATGCCTGGAGATGCAGAAATAGGCTGTGGGATGGTGTCAGCTGCCAGAGCCACGGTGGTGGTCTGCACACTGAGACCACCCTGTTTATACCACGTATGTAGATGTCATCTATAAATACGGCCATATACATCTGGGGGGGTGTGTATATATATATATACATACATATATATACATATGTTTATATGTGTCCCCAAAAGCCACATCCACACGACTTTTAAATCCCTCCAGGGATGGGGAATCCACCCCTGCCATGGGCAGCCCCTCCCAATAACCCTTTCAGGGAAGGAATTTCCCCAATATCCCCCCTGCCCCTCCCCTGGCCCAGCCTGAGGCCGTTCCCTCTCCTCCTGTCCCTGTTCCCTGGCAGCAGAGCCCGACCCCCCCCGGCTGCCCCCTCCTGTCAGGGAGTTGTGCAGAGCCACAAGGTCCCCCCTGAGCCTCCTTTGCTCCAGGCTGAGCCACTTTCCCAGCTCCCTCAGGAGGTCTCCAGCCCCTTCCCAGCTCCATTCCCTTCCCTGGACACGCTCCAGCCCCTCAATGTCCCTGATCCCAGGATTAAAGGCGCGGCCTCAGTGCCCAGCACAGGGGGAGCCTCCCAATCTCCCACCAACCCAAACCTCGCCATTGTTCCTGAAAGCAAATACCAATCCCAGGGCCCTCCTGCACCAGGAATTGGCCCGTGGGCCCCTCCACAGTGCCCATCAATCTCTGTCCACCACAGTGCACGGGCTTTATTGCAGATTGCACCGGTGCCAAGTGATCACTACATTTAATTAACTCATTATAAATTGCCAGGTAATTGTTCTGTGCATTTTTCAACTTGCAGCTCTGGCACTGTTGAAACCCTTGATCCAGTCATGGAAGAGGGGAAGACGATGCCACAGTGCCCTTCAGGCCTGGAAGAAGATGCTGCAAGATGCAGTAATCAATTAAATGCTGAAGGAAGACTGGAATAATCACAATTACAGGGAACAGAATCCCCAACAAAGTTTCAGAGCTGCTCCAGCAGCCTGCAATGGACACTTTGCATCCAGGATGGCGAGGAGAGAGACAGGAGCTGCTTGGGAAGGGAGAGGTCCCTCCTTGAGGGAAGAGGTTTGGTTTCCCACTGCAACAATTCCAAGCTGCTTTGTTCTAATTGCATTCAAACAGCGATGCCAAAGCTGCTGCCAAGGCAGTAACAAGAGAAGGGCAGAGGAAGTTTGGTACCAGAACCCGCCCGGATGGGCAGCGCCAGCCTCGGGCAGGGGTAACTGTGCATTAAGCAAATTGCAATTTGTTATTGTTATTTTTTTGTCAGCTTAATGGAAAAGCCAAAGGGCTCTGCTCTATAACACTGCCATGGCTGCTGCTGTGTTTTAAAGTGCTGTGTAATTGTATCAGGAAGCACGTTTAAACTCCCAGTTTGAGCTGGGCCCAAACTGGCGGGACACAGGCAGGTGATGGTGTCCCAGCCCTCCCAGGGGCTCATTCCCTTCTCACAGCCCTCCTGCAGCAGGAACCAGCAGGGCAGCACTGGGTGCTTGCTGGAATCCTGCAGAAACCTGAGCTGGAAGAAGGGTGAAGCCATCAGGCTTCCCGTTTGCTTCTCTGACAGAGAAAAGCAGCTCGATGTGCCCACAGGGACAGGCGGCTCCTGGCCACAGCCACCCTGCCCCGTGCTGAGGGGAGGCCGTGGGGTGATCCCTCATCCCAAGGTTTACCCCGGCAGATTTGCATGACCACAAACCCAGAATGTTCTTTTTGAAGCACAGGGTGGTAGTGGCCATAAATATCAGGCTTTGCCTTCATAGCCAGGCCAGAAACAGGGCAATAAATCCTTCTCCTAGTTTGTTCCCTCCATTTTAAACAAAAAGAGGAGAATATTAGGGGTGAGATATCGGGAAGAAATCCTCCCCTGTGAGGGGGGGGAGGCCCTGGCACAGGGTGCCCAGAGCAGCTGTGGCTGCCCCTGGGTCCCTGGCAGTGTCCAAGGCCAGGCTGGACATTGGGGCTTGGAGCAGCCTGGGACAGTGGAAGGTGTCCCTGCCCGTGGCAGGGGTGGGATGAGATGATCTTTAAGGTCCCTCCCAACCCAAACCATTCCATGACTCTACAAATAGCTTATTCCAAACAAAAGATTTTGTACATTTCCTACAATGCTAAAAAGATCCTGAAGCTGTGGATCTTCTCCAGAAACATCTACTGGCAAGAAGTCAGAACTCCCTTCTCTGAAGTTATCTAGGTAAGCATTTAAGAACTAAGATTTAAAACACTCATTTACATTTGTTAATTCAGGGCTGTTCAAACTATTATGAGAATTTCAAAGAGGAATAAGAATTGAATAGCTTAAGAGCATCCTTTGAAAACAGAGATATTACTTGCCTGCAGAATTTTCTTCCCCTAATCATCCCACATAGAAGAGTTGTCATTTCTATCTAGTTCACTAGCAGATATGCCTTCGTTATTAAATATTAAATCAGAGAGAACAGAGATTCAATTCAAAAAAATATAGTTCAATCTGCCAAATTGCTACTTCCATGAATTATATTGTGAACATATTTTGATAAAAAGGGGGTTATTTAAAGATGCAACCAAGTCTGGTGATAAATGAGACCCTGTTTCAGTTCATGTCGGCAAGTTTTAACTCAATAAATATAAATCTACATGGTGCATTTTCCTTTTCTATCTCTTTTTTGTTTATATTTTTGCCTTCTAGATAGATGTTTGCAATAAGAAACAGTGTTTATTGTACTTAGAAATTTTAATATAAAAACCACAGAGGAAGCAGCTATCTGGAGGAACAGAGCAACACAGAAAAAAAAGAAATTATTGTAAATCTGTTACTAACTAGGACTGAGCAAATAACTCATTGTGAATAATTCACTCAAGAAAGTGAGCCTCTTTTTATGCTCACAACCTAATTACAAACAATTTACAAACAAGCTGTGATTTCCTTGTTTTCCTGTCAGTTATTTCACTTAGTTCAGTAACTTCGTTCTTGTAAAAGCAACAGCTCCAGCAATGGACTGGGAGAGTCCTCCAAGGAAACCAACATTTCACCGTTTAATTTGAGCAGAAAACCTCAGTGTCACTGCCCAAATCCCACCTCTCCTGCTGAGACAGGGCTTGGAGCAGCCTGGGACAGTGGGAGGTGTCCCTGCCCATGGCAGGGGTGGCACTGGATGGGCTTTAAGGTCCCTCCCAACCCAAACCAGTCTGGGGTTCTCCAGTTCCAAGTGCCCAGCCAGACGTGGCACAGCCCAACACAAACCATCCAGTCCTTATGCACAGGGCACCTTCCTGGGCAAAAATATGGAATGTGGGGGAGCCAGAGCCCAACAATCCCATGGGATTGGTGCTGACAGGGCTGGGCACCCCACGGGGCACCCACAGGGCCTGGCTGGAGAGAAACTGCACCTGCTTTTCTGCAGGATTTTACAATTCTCTCCACAAAACTAACAGCCCTCACCCCAATAAAAGGGCATTTAACTTTTGGTTTTACGGGGGCTTTTTATGTGCATTATTGCAATCCGATTTAATTCACTCCCTGCTAGTTGAACTGGCACTCATTGCGGGCTGAAGTGATAACACATAATAGCCCCTTTCAGCTGAATTGCTGAACAAAGGTCCAAACGAGCCCCTGCTAGAGCAGCTTTCCCTCGGGATGGGGCTCCATGGCCAAAGGAGAACATCCCCACTCAGCCCTCAGCAATGTCAGTGAACTTCACATTGGGGGCTTCATTTCACAAGTTCATCACCAGAATGAAAATGCCCATTTCCCGTAAGAGTGTTTAACTACCACCAGCACCCTGTGACTTCCAGCTACACTGAACACAAAAACCGAAGTTGCAAATGTCTTCTCTTAATTGGCCAATGCACTGATCATTTAATTTTAACTCCAGTACAGAAGTTAGAAGAGGCATCTCTAATGACTCCAGTTTATGCCAATAAACTGTATCAAAACATTCTTCCCAGCAAACCCATAAATCTCTACTATGAGTCTATTTGCTATTATACATAAATAAATGAAATGTTAATGGAACATTTATGGCAAAAGGAATTAATTCTGCTTTAATTCCACGTTTACCAAAATTCCCTGGTTTCCAAAGCTCCAACTCAAGAGTACAGCAGTATTTATATTCTGCTTTGCAGAAAGGAACGGAATAGAAAAAGTGCTGCAAGAATAAACCCAGTGGGAATGGAAGATGAGAAGTGATCAGGAACTGGCAGAGGGACAGACACAGATCCTAGGAACATGAAAATGAGCTGCTGACGGAGCTCATGCTCCCAACTGCACAGGAGGAGTGCTCTGCTCTCTTCCCTACTGCTACTTTGCTCCTTAGCAATCACCAAATTACCACTGTCTAAAAAAGAAAGCATTTATTTAAAAAGCCAACCCTGAAATTATTAGTAATGATGAATCCTAATGCAATAGCAGCAATGCCATATTTCAGTGTCCCCAGCCTCTCTCTCCATTTTCTCCAACCCTGGCAGAGCCCTGACCTGCAGCTGCCTCTGCTTTTCTCCTTTTTTAAAGGGAAGTGTTCCCTGTGGGAGGACTCCAGTTCCAGGGGAGCACCTCTGACAGATGTGGATCCATTAACAATCCTAGAATTACACTGAAAATTCATGTGACAACTCTCAATAATCCACAGCTGGGATTGCCTGGGCAGCTGGATAAAGCCTTATTAAACACTCCAGACCCTTCTCCTGCCTCGGGTATCATAATTCCCATCGCCCTGTGCTCATTTCCATGGAGCAGCTGATCCTTATCCTCACACACAGCTTCATCCTCCTTAAGGAGCTCAGTCTGCCCTTGCTCCCTGTCTGGGGAGCACGGATCAGTGAGGGCTGGGATTGGAGCGGAGAAGGCTCCAAGGAGACCTCAGAGCCCCTTCTGGGGCCTAAAGGGACTCCAGGAGAGCTGGAGAGGGACTGGAGACAAGGGATGGAGGGGCAGACGAGGGGCAATGGCTTCCCACAGATGGGATATTGGGATGCAGAACAGTCCAACCTGGCTCTCCAGTTCAGCTGCAGATGCCTCTGTAGAAGGAAGGGAATACAGACATCCAAGCACCAGGTACTGGGGAGGAAAAACACCCCAGAACCCCACTGAGAGCAGAGGCTGCACTTTGTCTGCCCACCCACGGAATGGGCTGGATCCTGCTCCCGGTGCTCCCAGGCTGCAGATCATCTGTGGCAGAGCACAAAGAAGAGGCTGCATCTCATGCCTGAGAGTCCTTCAGCTGCTTCCCTGACAGACCCAAATGGATAGAAACGTATCAGCTGCAAAGCTGATGAATAACCCCACACGTGTGCAGGAAAAGCTGGAAAACTCTTGACTTAACGATGCCACAGGTCAGAAACAAGCACTATTTAATGTGCCTGCTTTGAGACCATTTCTCAGTAAAGCATTAACTTATCACATAAAACCCACGAGCAAAGAGGATTTGCAAAGATCATAAACCGGAATATTTCTGACCTGAGCCGTTATTCGATTTTCTGTGTTAGAAAGGAGAGCCCCTGAGTGTGCAGCTACAAAAAAAGAGTGGAAGTCAGCAAACAGCTGAGAGCTGCGGAGAAAAAAAGAAAAATAGTCAATAAAAATATTCACTGGGGTCACAGGGGTGGTGGAAAAAGCCTCTGAGCGAGCTCCCTGCACCTGCAAGCAGTGTCTTGAGGAGGGAGCTGCGGAGGAAGCGCCATATGGAGGGAATTCAGCCGGGAAAAGCGGGCCGGGTAAACACAGTCATACCCCGGGAGTTCAGCTAAGGTGAGGCAGGCTTAGAGGGCAACCTGGAGGGCACAAGTCGGGGGCTGTAAATGATGCTGGGAGATCACAGCAAGGGCAGATTTAGAGGAGCCTGCGGGAGTTAATCTGCTGCAGATGGCTCGGGGGCTGCAGCGCCGGAGGAGCTCCGGAGCTGAACCACTGGCAGCATCCCGGGAGTGGGAGCCCGGTGGGAAGCTCACCTGGGAGCAGCCAGCTCCTGGAACAGGGCACGACAAGCCCACAGCCCTGTGGTAACTGGGAAAATCATCTGGTGTCCAGGGAAAAATCCACTCGAGCAGCAGCAGGCCTGCCAGGGCACTGCTACTCGCTTTACGCTTCTCTGGCTGGTTGCAAATTAACCAGATTGGGCTCATTCTTAGCAGATTAAACTTTATCTGCTGTTTTCCTTCCAGCCCCCTCTCCCCTCCCTGCAGGGCCTGTGTTTTTGCAGCACTGGGACTGCCCAAGGATGGGAACATCAGCACCCAGATCTCACAGGGATGCAACACCACTGAGACACATCCCAGAGCCTCTGCCAGGCCAAAGCACAAGCTGTTTTCCCAGTCACAGCTGCAAACTGTGTGCGCATCCAGAAACTGCTAAATATTTATCCTGAGCCTCCCATATTCCACCATACAAACAATGCCCAGAGCTGCACTGGGCAGCCAAAGGTAAACAGCCAGGCTAAGTACAGGGAAAAGGAGGCTTTTTATTTCAATTTCTTCACTTTAAGTATTTCAGCTGCACTGCCAGTGCCCAAGATGTAGATCTCCATGAGTACTGACATTAGCTCTTGTTTGGAGAGCTGCTATCAAAGGGCAGCAGATCTGCTCTGGAAGCACTGGGAGCAGCGCACAGGATTTGAGCACTTACAAGGCAGCAGAAAATAGGAAAAAGATGTAGAAAACAAGATGGAGATACTGGGAATTCAAACAAGTCAGCACAGTCTGGGAGAGAGTGAAAAGATTGCTTAAAAAATCTTAATGGGAGAAAAATTAAGTAATGGTCACTTAATTCCTTAACATCAACATTTCCAGCTTTAATTAGGATGCAGGGAAATCAAATGTTAGAAGCCCATCTGCTTCCAGGCTCCAGAAAGATGAAAACCTTCAAAAATGCCATAAATAATAAACTCCCAGGCTGGCAACGTTTTATTGAGTTCCTCCCCATAGATTTCAGCATATGCCACTATTGCAGGAATAAAATGTGTGCAAATGCACTTCGCAGGAAGTTGGGTTAACTCACTTAACAATTTAACACATCAGGGAAGTGGGATTATTTATTGGGAATGGCATGCCTGCTCTCCAGAAACATGGCTCTGGAATGGTGGTGGTGCCACAGGGACACCCTGCTGGGAGCAGGGGCTGTTTGATCACAGAGTCATCCTCAAACTGAGTATTTCCATCCCTGGAAGTGGTCAAAGCCAAGCTGGAGCACCCTGGGACAGGGGAAGGTGTCCCTGCCCATGGCAGGGAGTGGAACTGGATGGGCTTTAAAGGTCTTTTCCAACCCAAACCATTCTGGGATTCTGTGAAAAACACACATTTAAAGCTTTTTGCAGTGGAAGAAAAGTTCCAAAGCACTACCTGGCTATGCCCCAGAGGCTGATCCCCACCTTTTCCTGAAACCAAATTTAATTAAATTCTAAAATACTGAGACTGAAGTTAATCCTGTGTTTTGTTAAGTCCCAAGATACTATTTTCAAAGGATGCAGCACTGGGAATATATTTCCTCCTTTTTAAATTATTAATTCTATTTTAATTCATTAATTTCACCTTAAAAGAAGAATAAGAAAGAGAAACCACCCACTTTCATTCAATATTATACATTATTCCCTACTCCACTGTTTAAACACTCCCAGCAATGTGTTGTGATTGAAAAGGGAGTGAAATGTCAGTTTTAGCCAATCTTGTGTTCAATCTACCACAAAAAGCCTGGCCTTATTTGTGTGAGGTGAAAGCTCAGCCTGGGATTCCAGGCACTTATCCCAAGCACCTCACAGCTGCCCTCTGTCTCTCCACAGCCCCACACACAGCAACCCAGCACTCCTGGAGCAGCAGCTGGATCAGCCACTGGAAAACACGGAATGTTCCACCTTGCTGCTGGTTCCTGGGCTCTGTGCCAATCACCTGGGCTGACTTTTATTCCTTATGGAATTCAGAGTGGTTGGGGTTGGAAGAGACCCCAAAGACCCTCACATTCCACCCAGTGACCATTCCAGCATCCCATCTCTGTTCCCTGTGGAATACAGGCTGCCTCTGGTGGGGACAATCATCTCCAGAGCTAAATACTGCTGCAAATGTTAACAGTTGTGCTCCAAGGATGGGGCTCTTGGCCTCTCTTCTCCAAGGAGAACCCTGGGAAGAAGGCAGATCCGTGAACAGTGTCCTCAGGAACCCTGGCAAACACCCACAGCACACAGAGGCCAAAGGAGAGGGTGGCAGCAGGGCCAAACTTCCCATCAGGAGTGCAGGTCCTGTTAGCTTCTCTCCAATATGCTGCACTTGCTGAAGATTTATTGGAATTCCACATTTTCTCCAGAGCAGCCATCCTTCAACTGGCACTCCAAAAAATTACAGGGAAATTTCAGGTGACTTAGAGCTCCAGCATGAGTTATGCTTTCATGTTCCCCTTCAAACACCAGAAAAATCGCCTTTCCCAAGTGCTGAAAGCCTCCGTGCCCAGCAAACATCCTGCTGAGAGAGGCTGGCACTTCCCAGGGAATTCCCAGAGGCTGGCATGGATCATGCCAGGCACCCAGGGCTGTGCCAGGGCTAAGGAGTGCTTGCCATCAGGGCAAGGCTTGTTCAGTCTAACACCACACTTGGATTGGCTGTAGGGAAGATTTGTTACAAATCAGATTCTTCACTCGCAGCTCCTAAATATTGCTGCATCCCCTAACTCTGCTCCCCAAAGCTGAGATAGGCACGCTCCACAGAGCAGCCTTGAGGAAACTGCTAAGTTGGAACTTCCTGCTTCCTCATACATCACAGGCAGTTTTTCTCTGGTGTTTTGTTTGGTTTTTTCTAAACTGGATTTAATTAAATATTGAGTAAAGTGCCACAGCCATCCATCGTGCACTTTCGAAGGAGAAATTCGGGGATGCACAATTATTTCGTTCACTGAGACAAGGAAGAGTCAATATTTAATGTGCCATGAAGGATTTATAAAGAATATATCTTGCAGGAGAAATAAATACGAGGAGACATCTTTATCTCTCTGGGTTGATTCAGTGTCCATCTCGGCAGATTTCCACTTCTTTAATTATGTAGAGAGAGCAGAAAGAGCTGAAGGAGTGTCAAGGCTCTGGATGAAAACGTTGTGCCAGGACAAATTCCAAACTCCAAAACTGTCACAGGGACCATGAAGGAAGTGGAGGAGGTGAGGCAGAGGAATCGTGACAAATTGGGTGTGAACCCTGTGATTAAATGATAACATCACAGGAGAATCAGGAATGGGAAAGGAAGGGTTGGATTTCTCAGCGCAAAGGAAATTCAATCCACTCGGAACCATGACCAAAATGGAGGTTAACAAGTTCTATTTCATTATATATAGAAATTAAAGTGTTTCTATGATAAAACAATGGGCAGCTGTGCAGTTATATAGGAAATTATAGGGATTTAAGGTAAATCTGTGACTTGCTCAAGGGGCTCTAAATGCATCCTAAGTCGGGAGAGGACAATTCAAGAGATTTACAGCAGAGCCTTGTGAGGATGCTTTGCTGCAGGTTCCCTCCTCACCCCTTGTGATTATGCAATAAATTCCAATACTAAAGAGCAATTCCATGGGTGCTAAGGAAACCTGCTCACTTTCATGCTCCTCCCAATTTCCCTTCCCTCTGAACACACTGAAATAAATGAGAGGAAATACCCTTTACACTTCTAGCCCATTTCTCAGGGGGTTGGCAGTGCTGGAAAACCTCCCTGGGAATCAGTTCCTGACCAAAAAGTCTTTGTCCATCAAAAAATTGCCCATATCCAGATGAGTAGATCTGCTCTGAATGGATAGCAAACAGTTTTCCTCTGATAGAGCTGAATCAGCATCATTAAACTGTCAGGAGAAACCCTGTATGTTAATAAATATATTGCAATTGCAAATAAATTGCAAAGCTGCAAATCAAGTGGTACCTGCTGCCCAAGGGGACACGTGGCAGTGGGACAGACTCAAGGTCAAAAAGCTGCTTTCCAAATGACCCCGTGCGGGACCAAACCTGCAGTGCCCAGGAGGAGCAGGCAGAACACAGCACGTACAGAAAATCATGGAATGGTTTGGGTTGGGAGGGACCTTAAAGCCCACCCAGTGCCCCCCCTGCCATGGCAGGGACACCTTCCACTGTCCCAGGCTGCGCCCAGCCCCGTCCAGCCTGGCCTTGGGCACTGCCAGGGATCCAGGGGCAGCCACAGCTTCTCTGGGAACCTGTGCCAGGGCCTGCCCACCCTCTCAGGAAAGAATCTTTTTCTGATGTCTCACCTAAACCTGAAGCCATTCCCCCTTGTCCTGTCCCTCCATCCCTTGTCCCAAGTCTGTCTCCACCTCTCCTGCACCCCTTTAGGCACTGGAAAGGGCTCTAAGTTCTCCCCAGAGCCTTCTCTTTTTGAAAATTATTATTTTTGCTGTAAGAAAAAAAAATCAGCCCAGCTCTGAGCCCTGGCATGGCCCGGGAAGGCATTTGCAGGGCATTACCCAGAGCCACATCCTCAGAGGCAGGAGGGCTGGTGGGGCTGGATTCTGCTCTCTGTGCTCATTGTCTATTAAAAAACTGGATTTCTCTTTTTTTTATATATATTTTTACTAAGCCTAGAAACACAGAACCTCCACATGGAACAATAATAGCTTTGACTCTGTCTTTATATAGGTCACGTTGGGCGGCAGGCACGCTCCGCTCTGTGTGCCAGGAAAAAATAGCACTTTTTGACACACTACAACAACTTCAGAGGGGAAGAACGGCAGAGCAGCCCCCCCTTCCCTGCTCCCATCAGCCCGAGGCACCGATCCCAGAGCAGCTGTCAGAGGGAAACCCCATTTCTGGAGAGCAACACTTCTTTCTTGTACTATTTATGGAGGTAACCACCTCCGAGAGGCAGCTTTGTAAAAGCGTAACCAAACCCACCAGCTGAGCACAGGAGCCACTCACCAGCCTACAGAACAGGCTCGAGCTGCATTTGATTCCTGCTCCTTCCCCTCAACCACTCAAAATAATCCCAACTCTCAGTTGCCCACGGGGAAGGGTCAGGAGGGTGTTGTAGGGGTGTGTGATGGGGGCCCAGGTGCTTTGTGAGTGGGAACCCCACATTTTGCCAGGATAACACATGAGCATTCCCACTAATGAGAAGGCAGGACACCACCCAGGGCTGGGCACATTCACACACCCCCAGTGCCCCACTAAATTAGGGTTCCCAGTTATCCACTCTTCGCTGAATTTTTAAATGTCCTTTTTTCTGCCAAGTAGTTTAAAGTCATTTAAAAGAACCTTCTTACAAGTGCAGAAATCAAATGTGATCTGCTCAGCCTCCAGTCACACCAGGGGAAAGCTATTTCAGATGGCTCCACACTCAGGCATGCCTTGAGTTCAGATGAACACAACCTTACCCTTCACTCTGCAAAGCCTGGATGAGATAATGAAACCGAGACTCAGAGCTAAACCAAATCTCCCCCAGAATGTTCCAAAGCCCAGCACAGTGGGTGTGAGTTTCACAGCACAGTGCTCAGGACAAAGCTGCAGTCACCAGAATTACACTTATATACGTATTAAAAATTAATATAACACCTCCAGACCAGTCCAGGCTCTGCTGTCTCAGACATTTCAAATCATTTCATGGGACTTCCTGCAGGCAGCTCGGGGCTTTTGGGAGGGAAAAGTGGGAAAAGAGCCGACACTTCCAGGGATGGGGCAGCCACAGCTCCTCTGGGAAGCTGTTCCAATCCTCTGTGCTTCTCCTGTTTCAGCCACACTGTGCCTCAATGACATTTTAAGAGCAGCACAGCACCACGGTGATTTATTGCCCAAGACTTCACTAATGGTTAAGGTTCTTATAAGCCATGATACGGCAGGTCCCGAACCCCAGTGAAATTATCAGCTCTGAAAGCAATGACGAAGCTTGTGAATAATTTAGACAAGGAAAATCAATCAATTCTGCCCCACGTAATCATGCTCAGACCTCAGCTGGCAGCACCAGGACCTGTTCATTGCTGCTCCAAGTCTCCCATCACTGGAGCCCCAGCAGCCAAAAGCAGTCCATTAATTTTCCTGGCACTTACTAGATACGTTCTCAAGCAGACCTGGAGCACTACCACAGGAGAACATTCTTGGACCTCCCAAAAAACACACGGGCTTGGGTTTTTAATGATCCCTTGCCTTGCATTTTATACCAGCCTGTTTGCAGGCTCCAGGATTCCACTGCCTCCCAAAGAGGGGAGGAAGCCCTGCTCCCTCTGAGGAGCTCTCAGCCTGGAAGCTTTTCACCTTCCCTGGGGTTTTGCAGCACCCAGCCGAGCAGGAACATTTCAGTCTGGGTTTTCACTGGCAGCCGTGGTGTTCAGCAGGTCCTGGGGAAGGGCTGCCCGTGGGACATCCCTGCTGCCACCCAGGCCTCACGCACAGGGAGGAGCCTGTTGGGCCACACGTGTAAAGAGACCCTAAAAAGGGTTTCTGTCCCGCTGCACTCCTGGCTGGCAGAAGAGACTGGCACACGAAAGGAAAGCTGGAAAAAGGAAGCACGAGGGGCCTCGGCAACTCACTCAAAGTCTCACTGGGGGACTGGAGAAGAGCTGCAAGCCAAGCCCAGCTCAGCAGCCCAGGAGCAGCCCTTGCTCTGCTCCTCCTGGTCCCAGGAGCAAGCCTTGGGGCAGCCAGGACATCCATCCCTGTCTCCAGTTAACGTCCAAGGGATTTCAAGGCATGGGAACTCACACTGCCCAGACCAAACCATGTCTCCTGCTGGGCACAGGGAAGGAAGGACACAAAACTCAACAAAAAATGCAGCTTTTTAGGCTGAAACGTCAACATCTGAGCATGCCCTGGGTGCTCTAGGGAAAAGCAGAGCTACCTGAACTACACAGGGCTGTCGGTCAGAGCAGATTCCTCTGCTCCCAGCCTGCATCTCAGCACTGCTGATAAGGGGATCTATTTCCACATCGTGGGAGAACATCAGTATCTGTCCTTCACCAAAAAAAAAAAAAAAAAAAGTGAATGATAACTCTTTGCCTGATGCCTGCATGATGAATTTGCACCCAAAAAGCCCTTCGAGAAGAAGGATTGGCCTCAAGTGGGCCATTAATATCAAAGCACTGCAGCTGTATCACGTTACAATATTTAAATGAATAGAATATCACTTTTTCTACGTAACCAAAATGATTCTTTACACACAGAGCATGGATGGGGATGCACAGAGACTCTACACTTAGGGACAGCCCAGCCAGGCAGGGCACAAGCCCTCTGTTCCCTAGGGCAGGGGGGACACACAGAGCAGAGCACAGGCACCTGTAACACAGGGCTTTCATCTAAAATTCCACTTGGGATCTTAAAGCCCCTTCAAGGAGTTATTAAGCCAGAAAATTGTAATGATCTGACAGTGTTACAGCACAATAACCCTTCATTTGCATGAAATCCTCGGTAATAATGTACTTATCTTCCAGCATATAAATGCACAGGTCCCTATAAAGTTCTGCATGGCAGCACAAGTTTGATAACACTGGGTTATCTATGGCTCCTTGACATCCACTGGAGGGAGGGGTGGGAGCCCCATGGATGTCTGGAGCACATTATTAATAGCACAACAATTCAGAAGCTGCAAGGAGCACAGCAGATCCCCTGTAGCTATTTTTAATGTCTTTCTAGGCATCCCCCTCCCTGCCAGCAAAAAGACAAACTTGTTTTACTTATTATCAGCAAGATCCCCCAGTGAAATCACAGTGACCTTCACTGCTCCAAGCCTTACCTGAAGTGCACCAGCAGCTCCCTGCTCCTCAGAGGCAGCACCCAGCACCCCACAGGAAGGGCAAAGGGCTCCAGGGTGCCTCTCAAATGCACCAGCACTCAGCCAGAGGCAGCAAAGAGCAAAACCAAGACCTAGGGGCAGCTGAGGATGAAGAAATAATCTCTGGGGTTATAGCCCCCAGCTGGGTGCCTGCCCTGCCCGGCAGCTCCAGCTGGGAGGGTGCAGGCAGGGCTGCCCCTGGGGCTCAGCCTGCGCACCTCTCAGAGTTTGCTTAATCCCAGCCAGGTGAGAGAAATAAAGACTCCACCCAGCCCTCAGATCGTTTGGGCTAAAAAACCCCAGACTGCAATGAGAGCCCCTGGGAGGAACCTCACAGCAGCATCAGTGCAGGTGCCAGCAGGAGCAGATTAACAAACTGCATTTAAACACACCTAGGCTGGTTATAATCTGGAGATCAAGCAGGAACAAGTTAATTTTCACAGACACACGGCCACTGAAAGCCCCTGAGGATGCTGCATGTCTGACCCACTCAGGGATGCTGCTGCATTCTAGGCAGTCACTGCCACGTCCTTGCTGCACCTGAGCTGTCCCCACGAGCACCCCAAGGAGAGGCAGGGTCAGCAAGATGATGCCAACAGCTCAGCTGAGGGATGCTCGCCCTGCAGAGCTGCTCACAGAGAACCAGACACGTTCCAGAGCCAAACCCAGAATCCTTTTTGCTGTGGACTGGCTGCAGTGGCAGCTGCCAGGTGGGACATTGCCCACACAGTGCTGGGGACAAAAATGGCCGAAGTGCAGTGTCACTGACCACCGTGTGGGCATCTCCCCTGTCCAGTGCAGAGGAACCCTCGGTGACTCTCAGTCTGAGGAGGCCACGGGGGCAGGAGGTGGGTCTGGTTCTCTGGGAACATGGACTCTGCCTGGGCTGAGGAGCACGAGCTGGGCCAGGCTTCCAGCAGAGAGCTGGGATTTCATTCCAGGCTGAACAGGAGCCCTGAACACACAGTGCATTACACACAACTGCCTCCGCACAGCAGCGCCTTTGCCCAGGCTGGGGATGTGTGCAGGTGTGGCAGAGGGGCCGTGGGGATTCCAGGGAGCTCCTGGGTAACGCTCACATCCGTGCTGCTCTCACTCCTGATGGAGAAGGGCTCACGTTACAGAACCACTGCTCGGAACACTCTGAAGCATCAAATATCCCATCCTGAACTGCACAGCAAGAGCTGGGAGCCTTTATTTACTCTCTAAAAAGGAGGGGGTTACTAATGGCCTGGCAATCTTTAAATCCTTTTGTTGGAAGGACAGAATATCAGAGATATTTGCTGCTCTCCCATAACCACGGTTATTAACCACCACATAAAGGCCAGAGATATAAAATACACGATTTCCCACGATGTTTTCCTTTGAAGCAGAACTCAGGATGTGAGCTCAGCTCTGCTCCACCACTGCCAGTGGAGTGTAGATTTTAATTAAGTGCATCGCCTGATGGAAGGCAGGATGCAGAGCAACCTTGAGCAAATGTCGCAGTCCTTGGGCAGGCTGGGACACCCTGTTGGGGAGGAGGCCAGGGCACTGCCTGAACAGATATTAGAATGCAGGTTTTAGACCCTAAAATAAGAATATAAGAAAAGTTCTGGATTAGCCCAGAGGCCCACCCAGCAGCCTGTCCTGCCTTTGGCAGTGCCAACAGGAGAGGCTATTTAAGGACAGCACAAGAGCCAGACCCATTACAGAGAATCACAGAATCATTCAGGTTCTGAAATCCATCCAAGATCATCAAGTCCAACCATCCCCCAGCACAGCCAAGGCCACCCCTCACCCCTGTCCCCCAGTGCCACATCCACTTGGCTTTCCAATCCCTCCAGGAATGGGGACTCTGGCTCTTCCTGACACAGAAACCAACTCTCAAGATCATTAAAACATCAGTGCACACCACCTCCCCCCCCAAAAAAAAAAAAGAAAGCTGAGAGATTTTTGCTTTGAATCAACCCAAACCAGCCTGGGATAAAACAAATGAATGAAAGTTAGAACTTGCTGGGTAAAAAATCCCATTTACTTTAAAAGATGCTTTCAAAGCGTGACCCCCCTCAGCCACCCTGCCTGTGCCTCACCCCAGGCACTGTCCCTGTCATGGCTTTTCATGGTTGGTTCCACGTGAAAGGGAATGGATATGCCATATTTGATATTCCTGGAGACACAGATATTCAAGGGAAAATTGTAAAAACGTATTATAACTCAGCAAAGAAAGCCGGGGTCAAGGAAGCAACACAAGAATGCAATAAAATAGAGCAAGAATTAAATTACTGCAAGCAATTTCTACATCTCAAGAACTGATGTAATGACAAAATCATAGGCATGCACCAGTATTACACAGAAGTTAAGACTGATAATACATCTTCATCTTTAATTTCTCTTAGATTTACTCAGCTAAATGAGCAAACGCTTGGAATTTGGCCCAGATCAGGATTTCAAGCCAAGAAAACCTCAGGCTGTGGAGATCAGTGGCTCTCAGCTGAGCGTTTTGCATCCTGCAGGAGACGTGGAGATTTGAGAAAGATGAGAAACCCTCCCCCAAAGTTCCTTCTACTCTTTATTCTCAGATTTCTTCCATTTCCTCTCTCTTTGTTCTCCTCTTCCCCATTTCCCACACCCAAGTGCCTCTCCTCAAACCAGCACCAAGCCTGGAATGACTGAGGCCCTGAGGATGAGGAGCCATGGAGGGGTGGCAGAGGGATGTTCCTGGTGGGGATTTGGGGCTTGGCTTAGAGATCCACCCAGAGAGGGGCAAGAGGGGCTGGGTTATCACCCAGCAGCCAGGCCTCCTGGGCCTGGAATGCCTTCCAGGAGGAGAAAAGTTATAGGGTAAACTCTATAGAGAAAACAGACTTAAAATTAGGTTTGGGGTTTCAAGAAGAAGGAGTGGATGAGCTTGTTTTATTGGGTAATATCTGAAAGCCTGCAGGGCTGGAGGGTTAAAATATGTGCTGCTCCTTTCCTTGACAAATGGTTCATATTTCCTTCGGAGCTGAGTTTCTGCCAACAGCTCCTGTACCACAGGGTTAAACTTCAAAACACAGAGCAGGAAAAAATGGGGTTTTGGTGGTTCCTTGAAGACCTATAAAACATAGGCCAAAATCCACCCATGAATCATGTTCTTGAGCACTTTGTTCCTCTGAAAATTCATCTAATATCTGCACAAACCTGGGCCTGAACACAGCCGAGGGAGCCATTGCTATCACTTGATAACTAATGATAAGCCTTTTATCCCCAGCAGGGATTGAGAGGATCAAGAGTAAAATGGGTTCCTGAGGATGCTGATTTGAACCCTAACCTGATACCTGACCCCAGCCCCGAGGAGAGCCCGGTGATTTACAGCTCACAACGCTCAGGATAAGCCTTTGGAGAGATGGGGTTTAATCTTAACTGAAGGGTTTCATGGTCAGCTGTGAAAATGGCCCCTAAGCCTGGAGCTGTGATGGCTGAATTGTCCCTTGGAGTCACCCCACAGGACTGACACAGCCCACAGGGACATCAGCCCTCGTCCTGCATCGCTGAACCCACACCGAGCCCCTCTGAGCTGCAGATCCCCTGCCAGCAGAGCTTTATCCATCAGTGCTCAGTAGGTCCGGTCCTCACCCTGTCCCACAGCCCTGCCAGGGATCCCTGGGAGCTCAAGGCCCACCCGTTCCATCTCCTCCTCCCCCAGCTCCTCCTGGCACCTCCCCTGTCCCCTGCCCGCTGCCAGCAGTGCCCAGTGAGCCCCGAGTGTCACACCCTGGCCCAGGTCTTTCCTCCTGGGGACTCCCCAGGCTCCCTCAGCCCAGCTCTGTGGTCCTCCAGGTCCCCTTTTTGAACCCCCGCTCCCGACTCTGTGATCTCCTGGCCCACAGCCATGTCAGAACCAGCTACCAGCAACTGCTCCCTCTGCAGACATTCCCAAATTAATCCCTGTGGCCCCAACACCAAACATCAGCCACCTGTATGTGATCGTTCCTAAATGAAATGCATCCGAATTCACAGAGCACTCTTCAACAAGTGCCTTCCCTGCCTTTGTGGTATTTTTATAACCTGCATCTCAAGTGCCTTTCTAGTGCATCATCCCATACATAATGAAGAAATACCAGACATGGATATAACACTGGAACAGATGCTCCTACCACCCAAATGAATAATTTCAACATTAATTCAAAAATATTTAGAGCAGTCAGGATGCCAACATGCAGAGGATTATCAGCCAAGGGAAGAGAAATGTAATGTATGCAGGTAAAAGCAAATTTGTTTGTCATGAGCACCACATACTGAACTGAGCTCCTACAGGTCAAATCTATAGCAGGTGTTTCTTGCAAGAGGCAAGGTGGAGGTTTTATCTCAGCCTTACATTGTGATATCCAAAGCTAATTCCTTTAAATGCCATTAGTTTTGGTGCCCTAACCAAATTAATCCCAGCTCACATTCAGTAATCAAACCTTTTCAATCAGATGCTGGGAGCTAAATAGGTAATCAAGTGCCATAACTGACTTGACTCGGGGGTTTGAAGCCATGAAGGATGGAGCCCTTCTGGAGCCAGTCTGGTGCCTGACCAAGGAGCTCGCCTGGCTGTTCCCGAAATCTCTCAGCCAACATGTCTGGGAAGCCCAGGACTGATCCCCTTCCAGCAGGCTGCTTCTGCCTCACTCACATTTCCGAGAAGATTATCACACTTGGATTTCTCTGAAGTCATCTCCTTTTCATTCTCCAGGTCAGATAAAAAGCCCAGACAGGAATCCAGGGAACGGATGTGCTACTTCCAAGGGATGCAAATTTTCCTCTCCTTATCCTCCTTCCCCAGCCAAGTACAAAACTGTCATTAACTGCCCATTATCCCAACACAAAGTCAGAGGAAGGATTCCTGTCAGGTGCTTCAATGGGCTCATGTTAGATCCAGGGAGAAAGGATTTCATTAACCCAAAGGGATGGATTTGGGTTTTATCCCTGGTGTCTCGGCCCTTCCATTGCCATCCCGGCTGCCTCCCCTCAACGCCAGACAAGTTTCTTCATCCCAGTAATCTGTGGAATGATCCAAGCTCCAGGGAAGAGCATGAGGCACAAGGACACTCCCTGCCCTTGGTGTTTGATGGGGATCAGAACTGCAAAAGTGCTTTGACTATTGGCTGCTGTCAGTCAACGACAGCCCCAATTATAACGATAGCAGAGAGAGCACGTGGCCACCAATAAATTTACAAGGATTGATTTTCACGTACCAGCACAGCAATAATACAGACTCCCATTCAAGGAGACCTTATTAACCAGCCAGGCTATGCAGCAGTAAAACATGAAATTGCACTGAACAGGAATGTAATCCCCATGGACTTTCTCCTTCCCCACGAAATTCTAGTTGAACATCGATTTTTTATGTTGAACAAACACATCATGAGGCTGAAAATGAAATAGGTGGATTCATCTTGAGGCTTTTTCTGCTAAAAAAATGTCTAGGAACAAGGTGAGAGAGCCCTGTAATTACTGGTCCAGGATTCATTTCATTCATTTGCAATGCAGCTCCCTCCTGGCCTTCCTCCAATGCAGCGTTCACAGACACACCATGGTATCAGCTTGGGTTACTCCACCTCCAGTGGGGCAGCAAGTTTCAGGATACTGGAAAGAACTGGAACTTGAGAACCTGCAGTTTTTATTCCTGGCGTTACCTGGTTTTGCTCAGTACCTCTTGCCTCCTCACCATCACAGCATCACCACAGGGAACAGCTCTTGGTACAGGAGGAGAAGGAGCTGGATGAAGAAAAAGGCCCTGGTTTCCACCCACAATATCCTGGGCAAAAGCTGGGACACCACATTTGTCAGTGTTTTGTACCATTCTGCTGCAGCACTGAGCTGGAAGCTCACAGGTACTGCTGGGGCAGGAAGGATGAGCCACCTCACTGCTTCTCAGGGACAACAAAATTCACTCAGGTCCCACTTACTGCTCAGCTCCTGTTTGGCTTCAAAACTCCCCAAATATCAGTGGATACTGAGGAAGAAGATGGGGAGGGTGAGGCCCAAGGAGTCACAGTCTCCCAGCACTGCAGCTGCAGCTGCTGCACATCTTCCACCAGACTGATTGCAGTGAGACAGGTCCCGAGGCTTTTGTTATTGTTTTACACTCCAGAGAGTAAATTCATCAGGAAAAAGAAAAGCAGCAAACCCTAGAAAGCACCAGACATTTCTAAGCTGAGTGACAAGCGCTGAGCACTGGGAGGACTGGAACACAACCAGTGAGAACAGGGATGAAACACAGACGAGCTGGCAGCCCTGAAGCAGCCTCAGTGTCCCTGAAGGGTCATCTTGCTGGATCCCAAACTGGATGTTTACCTAATTCTGCAGTTCCAATTACTGCAAATTCTAGAGCAGGCAAAGCCTTGTTATTATTCCTGCCCAAACACACCCCCAGCTCACTGAGACACTGCGCTGCCAGTTGAACCAACAAACCCAGCTGGGGAGGAAACACTGCCAGGACGTGGCTCCCGCTCTCCCAGCCACATTCCCACCACTGACCAAGGCAGGAATGATCCCATCCTGCCCGGAACAGCCCCAGCAGAGCTCCTTTCTGCAGGCTCTGGGGGTGTTTGTGGGCACAGCCAGGGCTTTTTGCCTCTCTCAAGGACCTGCAGAATTGAGCCAGGCCAGGGATCCATCAGCCCTCAGCAGCACAGCATCCCTCTGTACCAGAGGCTTTATTTTAAGTAGAGCAATCCTTTCTTTTGTCACTGGAGTTTTAAAACGTCTCTCTTGTAAATGTGCCAAAAATAAGAGCATAATTTATTCATTTCCTCTATGTGCATTTTGTTCCTGGTTATCTTTCCAACTCCTTGACTGCTGTGAAAAGTTAAAAAAGGGAAGAAAAGGAAAAAAGCACCTCTAAAGGTTAAAACTTTGAGCCAATTTCAACTTCAACATACATTAGAGCAGTGTATTTTTCATTCATTCCTCCTGGTGACATTTCAAGCTTTGTTACAAATCAATCAGCATTTCCAAAAGCATTTGGAGAAGCAGGAAACTATAGTGGCTACAAATCCTACAACATCTATTATTCTTGCTATTTCACTCGTTTGGATGAAAAACATTTCAAAGGCTATTTTAAAAGAAGCAAAGATTTGTCAGAAGTTTCAGGACAGACAAAAGATTTCTGTGCAATGTTTCAACAGCAGAATAAACTTCAGCAATACACACAGAATTTATTTCATCATGAATTTGGTCAAGCATTCAAAAGGATGGAGCCCAGAAGAAAGGGAAGAGATACAAATAACACAACTGTGTATGATGTGGAAATACTGGGAAATAGGGAACATACCTAAAAGTCATAAAAGACAGATTTAAGGTGGAGGTTCTAGAAGCTTCCTTCAGTGTGGTATTTGTCACCCAAGGCCACAGAAACATTAAGGATGAAAAAGACCTGAAGATCATCAAGTCTAACCTTCACAGCACATCTCAAAGTGCTGCATCTGCTTTTTGAACACTTCCAGGGAGGTGACTCCACCCCTGCCCTGGGCAGCCCGTTCCAATCCTTAACCACTCTTTCAGTGAAGAATTTCTTCCTGATATCCAGCCTGAACCTCCATAGTGCAACTTCCAAACCAATTTATTTTAGTGCCCAAGGAAGGAGCACCTCAGCTCCTGACATCAGTGCTGACAGCCCAGCAGTGTTGTGCCAGGGGTGTCCCCTGGAAATCAAAGCCCTCTGTTTTCCCTTCCCGTGCCAGCAGGAGCAGCGGCGGGTGTCCCGTGGGATGGGACACCCGGGCTGCCCTGGTCTGGAGCTGAACAGAGCAGTGGTCACCTGGCTGTCCCTGCCTGCCCAGGTGCTGCAGGAGCACCTCGTGCCCTGAGGGGCCAGCACAGCCCCCCCTCCCCGTGTCCCGACCCTCGCCACCCTGGGCAGCCCCAGAGCCCCCCCTTGCTGCTCCCCTGCCCTCCCCACCCCACCCTGCTGCAGTCCCAGCAGGAGCAAACGCTGCAGCCTGATGGAGGCTGAGCCCCAGGGGCAGGCAGGGAGCAGCGCCGATAAATGGTTATCTCCATTTGCACAGCCTGGCTGCCCGGGGTTTTAATCAGGGAGTAATTGCTCCTGTTTGTTTGGGAAACTCGCAGGGATCAACCATCAGTCAGGCTCAGAGAGGAAACCGTGCCTGGGAGAGGACAGGGAAGAGAAAGAAACCCTCAGACCTGCACACTGCCAGCCTGGCAAAGCTCTTGCTGCCACATCCCCACCATATACCCACTTAGTACCCACTTTGTACCCACCAAGGCTCATCCCAGGTGGGCAGAGCAAACCCAGCAGCCCTGGAGAATGGGCAAAGCCCTCCCCAAGTGACACATCTCCTGATTTTCCCCACCTCAAGGCAAGCAGAAAGCAGCTGGAATCACACTGTGCCCAGCCTGGCCAGCGGTGCACGGGAGGACGACAGAGGTGCCACATGATGGATCATCTCCAGCTCGCAGCTTGTCACTCCTGGTTACCATCATTGCAAAGGAGGAGGAAAATCTGGGCCTCTGAGTGACATTGTTCTCTATCTGGAGTCTGGGGAGCACACAGAGGAGGCTGAGAAGAGCCTTTTCCATGAGTGATAAGCAACCCTTCCTCATTTCCCATTTGCTGCCACGTTTCCCAAGCCAGGCTCGGATGAAGCTCCCCTCAGCCCCCAGATGGAGATGGATAATGAAGCTTAAAGTGACACGAGGTCACACAAAGCAGTGCTTTGAGCTGCAAAATGGGAATTCTGTGCAATATTGTACAAGGCCCCCCAGCCCTGCAGCAGCTCCTTCAGCCGCTGCCCCGGGATGGGGTCAAACACTCCCTCAGGAGGGAATGCACACAGATATTGCTGTGGAAATCAAAAAAGGCCAGTTCTGCAACCTGTCCAAATGGATGCTTTCATGTTCCAGGCTGTCTTCTGCTCTTATCCAAACTCAAATGAGATAGAAATTCCACTCTGCACCTCACGACTCAACAGGAGGGTCTCCCTGATCCTTTTGGCTCTTTAGTCTCTGTGTAAATCATTTTAAATCAATTCTCACTCCATTTTCCTTTGGAGAATTCATCCATGCAGGAATGAACAGAGTAAAACTTGCCATCAAACTTTGTTCAATCACACTCTGACAAATTTAAATTCAATCCCCTTTTGCTAATACCTTTGCCTGCGATTCTTCAGGTGACACAAGTCACTCATCTGTGACACAAGGTCTGGGCACAGCTGAAGCAGCTCCACCACCAGCAATGGGTAAAATAATAATAATTCATGGTTGGGAGGTAAGCTAGAAATGAATCCCCATTTAAAAACTCTGCATAGATGCCTCTAGCAGGTTCCTGCTTGTCTTTATGGTTTCATCAGAGCTATTTCTGTTCCAGGATGTTATATTTGTAATTTTTTTTTTATCATGTAGGAAACAGCTTATTTGATCAATTTGCCCTATTTTTCTGTTCATGAATTTAGTAGGAGGTTAATCATTTCCCTGGGTTTACTAGGAATTACCTGCCAGATATAATTGCAGTAAATAAAACTTGCTCTGGAGCTCAGGCTTGTGTGGCTCAAAACAAATGCCTGCAATTACTGCGTTTGTGGAGCATGAGTTCAGGAGAGCAGGAACACGGGGAAGGAAATTAGTCTGGGGTCTTAAAAGGCACCTAAGGACTGCAAGTGCGTGTTCCCTGGCAGCTGGTCAGCAAATCCCTAAGGATATTCTGCTAAATGCTGCCTGGCTGTCCTGGAGAGGCAGCAGTGGCTGTGCTGTGCCGAGGGCAGTGGCCTGTGCCTGCTCCCTGCACATCCCAGGCTGCTGGGGGAGCAGCAGGTGACTCCAGAAAGTGCTCAGCAGTTGCTCAGTGCCCCTTGATCCTTCTCACACACAGCAAAGTTCTGATATTTCCCTTTAAATTTACTCTTTCCTGTCACAGCTTGAGCTGCCTCTGACACGTTGTTAAATCAGGAGCCCTCTCCTGCAGCCGCAGTGCCTTTGCCACCTGTTGACAGCTCTGTCTCACACAGACACGTCTGAAAAATATTCAGGTTATGCATAAACCTTGAGCATGACCTGCAGGGAGGGCTGGGGGCAGGGGCTCAGGGCACCCCTGGCACCCAGAAATCCGAGGAACAAGCTGCATTTGTGCTTCCAGCCTTTGCCGTTCCTCAGGACCCTGAGATCAGCTCCAACGTGTGGGGGCAGGAACGGATAATAAAGAATTTTTGCTTATTAAGAAAAAGATTTATTTTGGAAACGTGCCCCTGCGTTTCTCTCAACACTGCACAGTAAAATGCACACGAGGAGGGCAATTTCCTACAAGTCTGCAATTAAAAAAATATCCCCTTTAGAGTTATTCCTAATAAATACTGCTTTTAGATGCTGAGCAGAACGACTGGAATACAGTCTGTGCTCTTTACTGGCTTCCTAAAGCAAAAGCCTCAAAATCTCTCCCCCAGCAAGAGCCATCTCTGAGGTTACACATCCCTGCACTGCCATTGCAATAATCCCTTTTGCATTAAAAAATAATGAGCTTCATCTCATTTGCAGATTCTTAAAAGCACCGAATCCTGTGGTCACTTGGCAATAGGAACGCACATCTCATAAATAGTAAATGAAAACAGAGCTCTCTTACCTTCCCCCAGAAGCAGGGCTGAAAGCTGGGCAGTCCCACAGGGAAACAGATTCCTTTCAGGAGGCTTTCATCCCAGAATGGCTGAAATTCCTGCCCAGGGAGGCTTGTTTGGGGGAAGACAGAGGATTCCACTGGACATTTAAAATGTTTGTTTCACTATTCCCATCTTGATAAACCTCTCTATAAATGCAATTCTTTCTTGTAGTGGAGAAATGCCAGAGCTCCTGGTAAAACCCAAATCAGTCATTTTTATGGGGAACCTGCACAAATGCTTGTTTCACCAAAGAGGAAATTTGGGAAGCATCTACAGCTAAGCAGAACAGAGCAGCTCACTGAAATGAGTGCCTAAAGGCAGCTGCAACCAGAGAAATGAGATCTATAATACAAGGCTTTGCCAAAAAAATAGACTTCTCTGTTTTCCCCCTTTCTTCCTAATATACTTGTGCACTTTCTTTTGTAATAAAACCTCCCCAGAACAGGCAGTCCCTCATTATGGATGTGCGTGTTGTGCCAAAGCTGTGGTCCAGCAGTGAGGTTACTGCAATAATGTGCTCAAGACATCAAGAATAAACTTTTTTTTTTTTAATAAATCCATAAGTCTAAAGAAAGGCCTTTAAAATTTACTAGATATGAAACCAATTGAATTTTATAGGAGCAGGGTCTATAGGAGCTGCTCTTGCAGCCATCTTATCATTCCTTAGCGAGGGATAATGCTCTGTTAAGTTCTGGTAAATGCTTTAAAATACACAAGAAACTCAGCCTGTTCAATGATATTTTACCATTCTATTGGGTTTCACCCTGGCCTGTGCTCTGGCATTCCTCATGTCCAACCAGGTCTCCTGCTGGCTTCCTTGCCGCGATTTCCAGGTCAAAAGCAGAGGGGTTTGGTGTAGGATTTAGACAAGCACCTGACGTGTGGGTACTCAGTGACCCTCCTGGGATGATGGACAGTCACCCCACGGCCCAGCACACAAAGGCAGAGGGTCCTTGGCCAGCAGCCTCCTCTGGCCTTGCTGTTTGCATGTGGAAGCCCCAGGCAGCCAGGCCAGTGGGAGGCAGCTCTGCTCAGCCAGCCCCACGAGCATCAGCAGCACATGGCCACAGTTCCTCACGAGACATAAAAAACCTTTAAATGCATTTTGATGACTCCCAGGGCTGGGTGATCAACCAGGCCTGGATGGATAACTCAGAATCTTTGGGTTCAGATCTCAGCCCTGCTGCAAACTTCTGATCTGAAGCTGGCCAAAGATGTGCTCTGCTCTGGAGCTGCTCTCCATAAACCGGGTGCCCAGAGAAGCTGCTCCATCCCTGAAGTGTCTAAGGCCAGGTTGGCCGGGGCTTGGAGCACCCTGGGATAGTGGAAGGTGTCCCTGTCTGTGGCAGGGGTGGAATGAGATGGTTTTTAAGGTCCCTCCCAACCCAAACCACTCCATGACCCAATATCACAGCCTCTGCCACGAATGGGGACAGTGGGGTGCTGAAATGCAACACAGCAGTCACTGATGGACTGTAAAGTGTCTCTATCCCTTTGAATAAAAAAAAAAAAAACTTAAATAAAACTCTGAGCAGTGCAGGAGCTGGAGGGGCTGCAGGAAGGCATGCATGGCTGGGGGCAGAGGGGGATCTGGAGCTGTCAGAGCAGGCGGGGGCTCCGAAGGCTCCTCTGCTCCAGGACTCAGCATCGCAGCTCCTCGGCTCTGCTCTCTGCATTCATTCCAGGAGCATTATCTGAAAGCAGCACATTCCCTTTGATTGACTTTACCTCACGGAAAAATACCTTTAAAGAGTCGCAGCTGCGTTTAGAGGATACTTGTATTTATTTAGTAAAATAATAGGAAATCTGCTCATTGGTTGGGTACAAAGTCATTTCCTAAGGCCCATGTTTTTAAAGCAGGATGAGAACAGCCCCAGAACCTGTCAGTCTCTCATGGTTTCTACTGCATGTCAGGAGCAGCACAAAAATGAACCATTGTTTTAAATTATTATGGCTGAAAGAACCCATATTTTTGTTGTCAAAACCTTAAATTGACTCTGCCACGATGCTCCATATGTTCTCTTGCCCTAGATTAAAAGCTCAGACAAATTCTAATTTATCCAGTTGGGGTTGTGTCCCTACAGCTGCCCTTTTGGAAGAGCCGTGCTCCAGCCTGGGAGCTGCTCTGGCAAAGCTGCCAGGAAATCACACGGAGCGTTAGCAAGGCAAGAGAGGAAGAGGCGGTTCAAAGGCTTTGTCCTCCATGGTCAATAACACAGGGAAGAGGTTGTGCACATGTTAATTAGCTCCAATTTGCAGCCTGAACTGTAGAAACAGCAGTTTAATAACCTTGGCTGGTGAAAGAGGTGAGGTAAGAGCAGGGGGATGGATGCAGGGAATGCTGGGGGGGGTGTGCAAGGACCAGCCTGTCCCGCTCCAGGTGGGTACCACACGAGCAAAGCTCAGGCCCTGCTGCACTTCTACTGCCTGGACAAGGAAACCTCTGATTCCAACAGGAACTGAGTTATGCTCAGCATGTCAGAAGAGCCCGTGAATCCAAGCTCCTCCCTGGGACAGCAAGAAATCACAGAATCATAAAATCCCAGAATGATTGGATTGGAAGGGACCTCAAAGCCCCTCCAGTGCCACCCCTGCCATGGGCAGGGACACATTCCACTGTCCCAGGCTGCTCCAAGCCCTGTCCAGCCTGGCCTTGGGCACTGCCAGGGATCCAGGGGCAGCCACAGCTGCTCTGGGCAACAAGAGAGAAAGACAATAATGAGCTCAATGATCCAAAGGACTGGGGGTGCCCCTAATGCCACCCTAAGGCAATGAAGAGCAGCTGGGTGTTGGGCAGAGGCTCTGTCCCTGCTGGGCACCAGCCAGGCGGGATGAGCTGGAATCGCTGTGATTCCCTTTGGGAGCAAACTGTTGCTGTTGCTGCTGCTCACGCGAATCTCTCACACGCAGCACTGCACTTACTGCCGAGTGCATCTTCAAACATTCCCTCTCAAAACACGCATGTAAGGAAGAGAGAATTCCTACAAACCACCCCTCTCCCTGAGCACGAGGAGCAGCTTGGTGTCTCGCTATCACTGCCCTGCCGGGAGCCCTCCTCGAGCTCTTCCACTCCATCCATCCTCATCCTTGTAGTACGAAGTCCCCAGCAGTGCCCTGCCCAGCCAACTCCAGGGCTCCCCCCAGACCTTCCAGCCGGAGAGGATGCAGCCCAGCTGATTAAATTTGTACTCCAGCCAGGAGGAGCTTTAATGTGGAGATCACGGAAGCAATCATGCACCTGAACATTTCCAGATGCCCCCGGGACATTCCGGCTCCATCCTACTGTCTAAGCAGGTTTTCAGTGTTTATGCAGGGAAAAAGTAATGCAAGGAAAATAAAAAATCCAAGGTGTGAGATCAGGTGTTGTACACCTGAAGTACACAATTCAGTTTTATACCATCACTCGGGTGGTACCTGCTCTTCACATAAACTGCTCCAGGTCAACTTTTCTGCGTGATTTTAATTATCGTGGAGGATGGTTTGGGTTGGACCTTTTGGATCATCTCATTCCAACCCCCTGCAGTGAGCAGGGAAATGTTCCATGGACTAATTAGAAGATTATTCACTGATATCAAGACACCATATCCAACAAGGTTTGCAATACTCAGCTGAGTATCGATAATTTATTTGTGTTTATGTAGGACACCCAGCACTAACATTGACATTTCTAATGTGTTTGGAGCATTATACAAACAGAGAGATTTTTGCCTGCTTAGCATTACACATTATGCATCTGTCCTACACTGTGCCAGCTTTCCCTGCCGCTGGATTTTCACAGTGGTAGGAAATAACAGGGATAAAGGGATTAAAAAGCAATGATTTCCAGTAAAGCCTTATAGGACATGTCTGCTATGATCTCAGCTTACTTGTCTTCTCTACACCAATAAAACACTCTCATAGTAGACAGATTTATGGCTTAAATGCAGACAAGTGTGTAGAATAAACATTTTGCTTACAGCTTCTACACACTTTCAAACATTCCCTGTGATTATAATGGCTTCTGAAGTCTCTTTCCAACGAGGTGATTTGCAGTTCAGAAGTTAAAATCAGGGCCCTCCTCTGGCCTCGGTGCCAGCTAAAGGTCGTGATTGAAGTGTGGTGTTTAGCAATTCCAAATAATTGTATCCAGACTTCAAACATGCCACGCTTTGTCACAGCTGCCACAGAAGGTCAAACTGAATTTAAATTCTGTTTATCTTTGTCTTAATAGAGCTACAGTTCAGGCTATGCCATGTGAAATACAGTTCTCAGAGCAGTGGCTGGGCTTCCTCCCTGGGAGAAAGACCATAGGGACTGTGGGGACTGAGGGACCACAGCCACAACAGACAGGGGAGGGAAATTCAAAGCCTGTGAAGCCTCATTTCACAGAGGGGGAGCAGTTTCACAGCTCAGCCAAGGCCATGCCCATGTGTGTGACAGCCCCAACAACTGAATCAACACCTCCTTAAGGGAGAGGGAAAACTCCTGTAACAGATCCCTCTGTGTTCATCCCAGCGCAGGGCTCCCATGAGCTCCAGGAACTGGCACCCACCCGTACACACAGGGGACAAGCCTACAATTAGGATTATTTCTGTTAAAACAGATTATCACTGTACCTGCTACAAAAGAGTCCTGCCCAGCCCCCCAGCACAAACACCAATATATCCATTAATACAGATAAGTCTCCAAATTCCCATTGTAGCCATTGACCATGAGCACAAGATTTTTGTTGCAGATCACTGATTCCTTGAGTAAAATGGATTTACAGCAGCCTCTGACCCTTCCCCACATGTGGGAAGGACAAAGCAACTGCTTTACCTGCTTCACCTTCACGCTGCTCTTTCCTGAGCACAAACCTTTGACCTTCACGCTGCTCTTTCCTGAGCACAAACCTTTGTCTCAGAGATAGATGGAAGGCAATAAAGGATGGGCTTGGTGTGTCTGGCTTTTTAAACATGTCACTGTGCAGCAAACATACAGTCAAGATATTAAATACATAAGTTTACTTGCTGCAGAAGAATTTCATTTATTTCATACCAAATCAGGAAACAATCCTCAAACCACAATCATTGGGATGTGAAATCCAATGTTAATGCACGGAAACACTGAGCTAAAAAGATCTTCGTTTGTTCAAGGAACACCCCACTGGGGATTTCTCTCTACAGAGCAGGTCTGCAGAGCTACAGATGTCAGCTCAATTCCTCATCAGATCCAGGAGTTTCCAAGTTAATTTCATACTAAGAAAGTTTCAACAAACAAAGCACAGGAAAAAATACACTTAAAAAGGAATATTGAATTCTTTGACATGGTCACAATATTCAGAGTGGAGAGCTTGGGGGGATAAACGGGGGCCAGGAGCTGGTGTTTGAGCTGGGCACATGGGAAGCAGCAGCTGAGGGGATGGGAAGAAAGAACTCTCTGCTGCATAGAGAAGTTCCTCCACATCCTGGTCATAAGGAATTACAAATCCACTTTTAAGACCCGAGTTAAGCCCACGCCTGTGAGAGCTGCCCTGTCTGTGCAGCACCTCTGCTCCAGGATGGCTGGGAGCAGCAGGGGTTTGACTGGAGAGAGGGCATCACTTTGGTATCAGGAGATGCACAGAAATGTTTCCATGGCTGTTCATCCATTAGCACATGGCAGGGCGGGAGCGGACAGGAGTTTCCTGCTCCGTGTGTTACCACATTTACTCTCACAATAAATACAAACGATGTGCTCGCAATGAAACTCCTCAATTGTCTTTAAGGAGCTTTGGCTTTCTAAGAAGATTGGGGGGGTTCCTTGCAAAGTGATGAAATGAGATTAGAGTCCCTCCTCATGAAACATTCACACGACAGATCATTTGGGGAAAGATACATCAACCACAAGGAAAAGCTTCCCAATTAATAATACATAAGAGAAGTGAGATGGAAGAGCGTGTGAAATGACTGACCTGCTTTAGAAACACTGCTGGGTGTCATTTTAGCTCCTTATTATAGCATTCCCTACACAAAACCATCCAGATGTTCCCATCTGCCTCCATATTGTCACTGACAGGAAGGGTGAACCACAACAGCCTTTGCTACAGAAGAGCTGGTTCATTTCTCATGGAAAACACATGCAATTCCAGGGAGTGATCCAGGGGGGAGGATCTTCCCAGGACAAAACAAAGCCTGAAATCCCTGGTCTGTGGCAGCCCCGTGGTTGCTGCTCACACCCAGATGTTTGTGCAGTCCATGCACATGTGATCACAGCCACACTGCTGCACCTGCAATCACTTACAGCAGTTGTGCATGCAATTATTATCCCCGCATGCATAATTGGGAATGCATTATGCAAATAGCCAGTTATTGAGGTAATTGGTCATTGGCTTACACAGTCACTCGTGGGTAATTTGTGCTGTGCTGGTACCTTTCCGAATAAATCCAGCACATTCAGGCAATTCTGAAAATCAGTATCCACATCCAAAACCTGAGTGAGGAGAAACCTCACTGGGTTCACCTGGCTGACAAAAAGTGTCACCCATACTAAGAAACTGGTGGCACAACACACAGACTGCAATATCTCTTTCTCTCATAAACCCACACATCAGTCTTCAGCAAGAGTCCTACTTCTCCTCTAAAAACTCTGACTGTTCCAAACTGAGTCCACGGACTTATTCCAATCTCCCATGCCCCAGGACCTGCTGCTGTTGGGACCGAGCAAGATTTTCACCTGCCTGGTTGCAAGTCTCTTTTATGGTGCCCCTTCTACCTGTCATTGCCACTTGCTGCCACTTCCCAGTTTGTATTTCTGTACAGAAAGGCACACTAGGATCCCGTGGCACAGTTCAGGGAAATGGATTATGCACGCACTCAGGATGTTAAGCAGCTTAATGGCACGATGTCTGCTCCAGAGAGAAAAGGCAGGGACGTGCGTGACAGGTCACCCAGGGCTCTATTGTTTTATTATTATCCAACCCAAGTTATTTAGAACCTCTTAAAGGTTTAAAGGCCTGCTCCCCAAAATGCCAGGCACTGGGCAGATCCAAACCAGGCCTCTGTCCCAGTGCTGCAAACAGGTCCAGGGAAGGAACAGGAGGTGTGGGCCCGGGAACAGCAGCAGATGTCACACTCCTTTCACAGCACTTTTTGAGACAGATAAACCAGGAAAGCAACTGAATGCAAAGACAATGGAGCAATAAGGGGATGATGCCAGAGGGCACAAGAGGCGAGAAGATGAGAACAAAGAGGCAATCGAAAAGCCTAAACATGGGAAATCTCCTATTTTCCTGGAACCTTCTCTTTTAAGGCTACTTGAGCAGGAATGTTTTGGAAGAGTACTCAGTTCTGCCTGACGGGGAAGTATCGGCAGAGGTTGTTCCTCAAGCAGTTCATGAAAGATGACACAGAGAGGAAAATCCACTGCCCTTCTGCCTCAGTGCAAACGTTCCCCTTACACCAGGAGGTCCTGCAGCAGCTCCTCCTGAGCTGCTGGTACCTCACAGCCTGGGGGAGAAACCCTGGCTCAGCCATCAACTCATTTGGCTCTTTCCTGCACTAAAACACTCATTTGCAGCCTGTAGGAATGAAAGATGTTCTAACTTCCATCTCAATGTTATTCTCATTCCTGGTGTTTTGATGTTGTGAAAACTGTCTAGAAACAAAGACACCAGCTTAAGATTGTAAAATTTTAATGCTTGCTGTATTTCTCCTCCTTTGTGTATGCAGGGAGCTTTTAGGTCCATCAGGTTTATGCCTTTCGAGGATGGATCTACTCTGCTAAGAAAGTGAAAATAAATTCCCTGCCCTGAAACAAAGAACTGAAACCATTCAAAACACTGTGGGTTTTCCAAAATGTATCCGCTATGACATTATTTCCACATCAGGAATAAGTGATAAATGAGAAAGGAACATCCGGGCGGATGAGACCAGCCCCTGTGAAAGGAAAAGTGTCTTTTTGGACGACATTGATGAGTTCCTTCCGAAAATTCAATTTCCTTATGTATGAAAAACTTCACTTTTACTGTTACCCAAGTGACCTTCTGGGCTCTCAGAAAAAAATCCATCGCCTCGGGAGGAAATCTGAAGCATTAACTGCAAACCATATTTGCCGCGTATTTAACTTATTGTTAACTCATATTAAAAATTGTTAAACCAATCTTTAAAATAATTTCCTGAAAAAGTACCACTTCAGGACATGCCTGGAAGAGGTGCTGAGTTCTGCCTGTCATGGACAGCAGGGCCTTTTCACCCAGGTAGCGCTCAGCAAACTCTGCCCAAGGGATTGCAACGCTTTGTGCAGAGCAGGAGAGTGAGGAATATCCCATTAGCTTTTGGGGTTCTGTCAACAAAAGCGTCACAGGTGCCTGTTGAGAAGCACAGAATTCCCATGATCTTATGGCACACAGATGAGGCAGCACAGCACCATCCTGCCACAGGTTTCCTTTCCACTCGTTAAGTAAACAATAAAAAAACAGGAAATAAAGATTTTAAGGTACGAAGAAAAGCTGATTTTTATATCATTGCCACAGCTCCAGCCACAAACTCCTTGTCTAATGCAGACTAAAACTGTACCTAAGATCCAACATGAGGATTCAGCCAGGGCACCCTGGGAACTTGGCCAGAGAAGTGGATGAAGACCAAGGTCAGGAGAAGAATGGGGTGGAAATGCGTAGGTCAGTAACTCCAAACTAAGATAACTGAAAACAGAAACAAGGCACAAAACCAGGAGAGAATGGGAAGCAGAACATATCAGAGGGCTTACACAGACAGCTTTAAATCCTTGAATTTCAGGCTCAAATGATTCTTGTGGTTCACAGAACCATGGAATATCCTGAGTTGGCAGTGCCCACAAGGATCATCCAGTCCAACCCCTGGCCCTACACACACACCCCAACAACCCCACCCTGGGCATCCCTGGCAGCGCTGCCCAAACGCTCCTGCAGCTCTGGCAGCCTCGGGGCCGTGCCCATTCCCTGGGGAGCCTGGGCAGTGCCCAGCACCCTCTGGGGCTGCAAGTCCCCATCCATTTGGCTCAAAGTTTGCCTCTCTACAGAGCACAGAAACCCAAGTGTTTCAATCCTGCCAGGCTGCAGCACTTTCTCACTGCACCTTTGTGTCACTTCGAATGAAGTTTGAAAAAATTTAGAACCAGGATTCAAAGGGCAGGTTGGGAGTTACTCAGCAGGTGCACGCTCTGCCTTAAACACGGGTTATGAACCGGGATGGTGACATTGCTCAGGCCAGCCCCGGTGACCTGCAGAGTGTGTGCCAGGGACGTGTGAGCCACTGGAGGGGGCTGTTAACTTTAGTGCCTAAGGATGGAAGGGTTGTTAACCCTGAAGGTGAACGATGGAAGATACTGCTAACCCTGGAGCCAAACGATGGAAAATAATGTTCACTGCGGATCCAAAGAATAAAAGGAAAGGGATGTTAACCCTGGATCCGAACGATGCAAGGAGGGATGTTAACCCTGGATCCGAGCGATGCAAGGAGGGATGTTAACCCTGGATCTGAACGATGCTCGCAGCAGCCCCGCAGCGCCCACCGAGGCCGGGGGCGGGGCCGCGCGGGGCGGGGCCTGATCTCGCCCCGCCCCCCGCAGCCGGTGCCGCCGCGCGGGGCAGCCAATGCGAGCGCGGCCCGTCAGCTGACCCGCGGCGCCTTCCCAGGTGCGCGCCGGCGGCGGCTTAGAGCGGGCGGCACCGCGCACCGGCACCGCGCCGCCGCTCCCGCTGTCCTGGGGGCGGGTAGCAGGCACGGAGGGACCAATCCATCCATCCATCCATCCATCCATCCATCCATCCATCGCTNTCGCAGCAGCCCCGCAGCGCCCACGCATCCCGGCGCGGTGGGACCGCGGCGGCAGCAGCGGATGTGCAGCCCCGGGGGACAACCGCGGCAGCGACCGGTCGGCGGTGAGTGCGTCCGCCGGGCTCGGGCTCGGGCTCGGGAGCAGAGGCTGCGGGAGCGCCGCGGGTGCAAGGGCTCCGCTCCGGGCTGCGGGGATGTGCGGTGCGATGCAGCGATGTGCGGTGCGGCCCAGGGAGAGAGCAAAGTTTGCGGTGGCGGACGCACCCCCGGTGCCCCCCGGGGCTGCCGGGGGAGTCCCCGCGGGCTGCGGGGTTTCGGTGGCTCCGCACCGCGCCGGGACCGCCCCGGGGCTGCGGCCGCCTCGCACCTCCGGGGCTGCGGGGTTTCGGCTGCAGCATCGCTCTCCTCCTCCTCTCTCTCGGGTGCTCCGCTGTTCCCCGGGCCGGTTTGCGGTAAATCGGGGATTCTGGAGGGGAATCGCTTCTCTGGGGTGCCGGCGGTGGGCGCGGGGCCGGCGGTGCGGCGGCGCTGCTCGCGTCCTCTATTTGCATGCGAATGGGAGCGGATCCCGGCAGATGTCCTGCCTCATCCATTCACCCGGAGGAATGCGAGGAGACAAGGAGCCTTCAGTGTGACAATGGCCCTTCAGAAAGCGGCATAAAGGCGCAGTGTGAGCGGGGCCGCGGCTCCGCCGCCCTCCTCCCGCGGCCGCGGCTTTGTGCGCGGGGCGCTGCGGGCGGAGCGGCCGCTCCGCACCCGGGGCTGCGGGACCGGCCACGGGAGAGCGAGGGTAGGCGAGGGATGCTCCGCCGGCTCCCTGCTGCAGCGCACCTGCGCTTTGGGGGGGCTCTTTCGGAAGTCTATTGCCTAAAAGGTGCGGGGAGAAGCGCGGGGCAGCGGCAGCCCTTTACCCCGGCTCTAGGGGTCCCCTGGCCCCCGGGTCTAGGAGCCGCTGGCGGACAAAGGGACCGGCCCCGCTGCCGCCCCTTTGTCGCCCCTGTCAAAGGGCCCTTTGAGCGCGGGGCCGGCCCCCGTTCGCTGTGAGAGGAGGGACAGGAGCGAGGCGCATTGTGCCGGCGGCTCAGCCCTGCCGGGGCCGCACAACAGATGTTCGCCTGCGATTTTCGCTCTCCCCCAAGTTACTCTCTCCCGCGGTGCTGGCTCGGTGCGCATTTCCCACCAGGCGATGGAAGGGAAAGTAACAGAATTAAACTCAAAGTAGGCAATAATGTTATCCAAAGGTGAGAGATCACGCACAGAGTGCTTCTATTCTTGTTCTGGAGCTGTGCGACAGCTCCCAAGTAATGAACCCCTTCTATAAAAACTAGTTTGGGAACCTTTAAGTCTTTTCCTTACAGACTTAAAGGGTCCCTATAAAAGGAACCTAGTATTTCTGAACATCACAATAAACCTGTTCTGGCCAATAGCTCAGATGAACACACAGGGAGATCACAGAGCTTCGAATGACCGAAGGCACACCCAGCATCAGCCCCGCTGTTATCCACGGGATCCTAACAAACTGTGCCCCAAAGTCTTGCAAGTCAGAATTTAAATTAATTTAAAGACAGACACGCTGAGAGGGACACAAACCAGCGCACAAAGCTCCCCAGATGGGAGTAGCGAAGAGAGCCAGGATGGTTCTGCCCGCTCAGCCCATGGGCTCTCACCTGGGGCCAGGGCACAGCCCCTGGTGTCCCCGTCCCTCTGCTCTGCAGCCTCTGTTGTGCCACTGCTCCGGGACAAGAGCTCCAGTTTAACTTTTACCTCGGCAGTTAAAGGTTATCTGCACGTTTTATGTAGTCCATATAAAATCCTCTCTCCCAGTAGGCATTTTGGACTTTATTAGACCAGTTACTGTGATGACCATAAAGCCTTTTCCATTTACCTAGAACAGATAACGATAACTCTACTTACTGATCATTGAAGGAAATAGGACTTTGCATTAAGTTGGACAATTATAAAAGGATAACAACTTCTCATGCGAACTGTGAAGGACCTTTTTTTACTGCCACAAATAATGCTGAGCCCGTCCAAATTCAGGCTGAAAAAAGAAATTTCTGTTCAGTCTGACTGACCAGGGGTCAAACAACCTCACAGGGAACAGAGCCCTGGCACAGGGTGCCCAGAGCAGCTGTGGCTGCCCCTGGATCCCTGGCAGTGCCCAAGGCCAGGCTGGACGGGGCTTGGAGCAGCCTGGGACAGTGGAAGGTGTCCCTGCCCACGGCAGGGGTGGCACTGGAGGGGCTTTAAGGTCCTTCCAGTCCGAACCAGTCTGGGATTCCATGGTTCTCTGTGTGTATTTGGTTCCAGCTCGTGGTGCAAATGGGATCACTTCAACAAGCAGTGGTTAAAGCTCTCATGATCCTCATCGTCTCCTAAATCCCCCCGGTGCCCGGGTGCTCGGAGCCCGGCTCGTTGCCGCGGGCGGAGGAGGGGATGCTGCAGCCTTTGTTTCACTCCGATACAGTAGCGTGGCACTGCAGAAGGCAGGGAAAACTTTTCCTAATCGGCGTGCTGGATTCCTGCTGCATGCGCCTGCCGGCTGGCTGCTGCTGCCAAGGAGGGCGGCAAATCCCCGCTCCACGGCTGTTTTTGTAGGGACACTTAAAACACCTTGGATGAATCATAACACCGGTCAAGTATTGCTGCTACTGCAGCTTGCATAGCTTAATATTCACTGGAAAGGGGATTTATTTGCATTATCAGGTCTGCAGATTTCTTTTTGTTGTTGTTAGGGAGGATATAGACTCATCCAGATTTAAGCAATATTTTTAAATAATTTTTTAAATTTCTTGAATGAATTTTTCGAAGCTCTTCTTTCTGTTAATGATATCAATGAGTAAAAAAAGGGTTTTGTTCACAAAGCTGCGGGCCACATTATCTCTGCCTCTTTTGGAGCTGCTCCTTCCCCAGGTGAGTGGCTTGCCTGGTCCCAGGTCAGGCTTTGTGTCAGGCTCAGACCAGGATCAGTCATCAGAAATAAAACCCAAACAAACAAAACCCAAGAAAAAGAGTTAAGTGATGTTTGTAGAAGAGTTCTGGTTGAACAGTAGTTATTTTAGTTTATTTTTCCACCAGCAAAGTAGCAAGATGCTGAAAATATTTACGGAGGAGCCAAAATTTTCCAAAATAAAAATCCCTCTGTCTTCCTGTGCACTTTGTTGCCACGGAGGTGCCTGTTCTTTGAAGCCCTGATTAATATAGATGAGTTGTAATTTTCTGACCAAGCCATCCTAGTTCACATATATTATTCCATTGGCAGCCATGTGGTCCCCACAGCTGTCCCCTCATTTGTGTATGAAATGGAAACACTGGTGGCATTTGTAGGTTACCATAGTTACACGAACAATACACGTGTGAGGCTTCATTCTGCCAAGCTCCAGATTTTTTCCTGGCAGACATTTTGTAGACACAGAACTGAAGAAAATCTATGTAAAGTTTTTGGAAGCACATAAATCCAGCTCTCCTCCTCTGTGTTTGTATAAGGCTCATGGACAGGAGCCTGCGTTTCAGCCTCACCACGGCTGATTCCTGCATCCCCTCCCAGCTGGAACTGCCATCCTGGAGACCCACGTTGCTCCCAGGAACCGAGAATTCCAGGCTGTGCTCCAGAGCAGTTCACTCATTAACAGGGTCAGGCCTTAAACACATCTTCCTCAAAAATAATTTGTGAGTTCTACACAAAAGAGAACTTAGGAGCTGGGATGGATTTTCTGCCAACTGTGTTAGGAGGGTTGGCAGTGCCTGGGGGGCTCCTGGGAGAGTGCAGAGGTGGGAAGGAGCCAGAGCCCCATGCCAGGACAGAAATCCAAGGAAACCCACTACAAATATTCCCATACTCTATTTTGTCTCTGCAATTAACATGTAGGAAGAAAGACGGGCAAGAGCAAAGAAAATCATGGAGCTGGCTTAGGAAGTGGTTTTGTTGGTTTGTAATTAATTATTAAATAATGGTGTTTCTCTAAGATTTGGAGGGCTTAAGTTCTGCACAGAGAACTCACAGGACTGCTTTGATAAGAACCAGTCACTGCAGATGTGCTTGAGTTACTCAAACACGTTTCCAGTCTCATTCTTTTCCTGTAGCTGAGTAATTAAGTCCTTCACTAATGGACTCCATAAGGTTAGGAGCTGAACACGCCTCCACGGAGGGCTGGGAGCTCCCCAGCTGAAAGTTCTTCTGAACCCCCCTCTCTCATTCTTTGCTGCTTCAAACCGTGCAACTTCATTCAAATTTCGTTTTGCTCTTTAGATGTTGTCTTTCCTTTTTCTACGTATGGCACTGAAGAAAAATACTGGATTGGCCTATTTTGGATTGGCCTAATTCTCCCCCTGGTAAAGGCAGGACAAGTCTGTGGCATCAGTGAGACAATAATTAGTCTCTGCTCTTAACTTCTCCTGCAAAATATTTTTATAACTTCACCTTCTATTTCATAAGGCCTTAATGTGGTGGTACAAGCCAGCGTTTTCTTGACTTTCCATCTGGCTGAATTATTAAAGGAACAGGACCTGGTTTTTACCTGGAGCACAGTTTCTAAAGATCGAGTATTTGCAGTGGAGTATTTCCTTTTTCTTCCCTTTTTAACTAACAGAACAACAAGGCAAAGCAAGTTTAAGTCCAGGGCCTGGAATATTTAACAGGGTGCTGTAGTGAGAATGCACAGCAGTTATAAAAGTGCCATGGATAAACAGCTCTTTCCCTTATTTTATTGGGTACAGCAGCCTTACCACATAATTTTCTCTCCTGAGGTGCTGCCCTTTAGTCCTCGGTGGTCACACAGGGCAGTATTTTCCCTGACCAATTCCCATCTCAAAGCACTTTAACACAGAGGCAAACCTTACTTGGAGGTTGTAGTTAGAAAATTTAGAGGTTGTCAGTCAGCATCTCATTTCCAGGTATTTAATTTAACTAACTCTGGTGATTCCAGCAATTTGGGCATCTGTCAGCTTGGATTAGAGCAGGAGAACTAAGGGCTTTTGGAAGCCAGGGCCCCCTGAAGGTACCTGGCAGGGTTTGCCTGGCTGGTTCCTCAGCGTGGGCCAGCGCTGGGGTGGCTGCTCCCACCAATGCTGGGGAAGTGCAGCCCCTGCCCTGCTCCTGTGGGAGGCTGTTCTGGGCCTGGAAGGGAACCAAACCCCAGGCAGGTGTCGGGGTGGAGGGGTCTCTTCACACTCCAGAGGCACCCACAGCTCGTTCCCCACTGTGGTGCTGGCAGCCGTCGCTGTCCCAGTGCGGCCCCGTGCCCTGGGGGGTCCCAAAGGACCCCTGGGTGGATGGGCACATCCCACCCCTGAGAGCAGCTGGGAGGCACTGGCTGCACCCCAGAGGGGTTGATGTGTGACGAGCAGGAGGTGTCAAAGCCAAGCGTGGTCCAGACCAGCAGCACAGCTGAGCCTGGCACGGGGGATGCTGCAGGGATGTGTCCGGTACCTGGCTGACCTTCCTTGTGCGTGGCTGGGTAGCACCTGCCAGAAACCCCGAGCTCTGCTTCCATACACACATTTCAGCACCACACCCCTTACAGGGTGAGGCTGAGACCAGCACCACATCCCTCCATGCTCAACAAACGCTTTCCAAGCTGGAGAAGCTCCACCTGTGGCAATGGGGATAACCCAGATCTCCAGCCCTGCCACTGCCACCTTCTGCCCTTCACTGGAGTATTTCACCACAGCTCACTGCTCCTTGTTTTATGGTATTTTAAAGAGAACACTCAGGCTCTGGAGAAGCCATGGGGTTGTTTGAGGTCATGGGAGATGTTCCCTGTGTTCCCCCTCCACATTGGAGTCTGACAGATCACATACTAAGGAACTTGTACAAAACACCTTAAAGTTATTCAGAGACAATCCCTGTGCTTGTCCAAGGTTTGGTAGAATAACATTTTACCTTGTTTTAATAAAATATCAATCAAAGCTTAGATTGTCTTTTTGTAATTTGAAAATGTTTATCATTTATATAATGAATCCTTCATTTTCTGTTATTTCATGCATCATATCATTTATTTGATTAAGCAAGTCCAAAACTATCTAATAAATTCCTACCTTGCTAATGTGCTGCATACAATTACTGGGATGCAGATGAGCTACTGATTGGCCTTGTTAAATTTTTAAATTACAAATGATCCATCGTTCTAACAGAAATAGAGTAAATATTGATAGTTCCAGAGAACCACCAGTGACTTGTAAATGCATTGAAAAACAACTTCTCTTAGCCATAGGTGAACAAGCAGTTGCAAAAATGAAGTTTTTTAATTGCTGCTTGAAAACAGGTCTTTAAAATGGATTCATCGTAGTAAAAGGCACCAAGTAGAACCAGGTCAGTGGTTTTTTCTAAGTTCATTAATAAATCTGTTTTCCTTTCTCTTTCTGCCCCCTTTAGGTGCAACAAGTCTGGTTTATACAAATGAAATGTTACTGTGCCCAAATGAATCACTGTAATTAGGTAAAGATTTTATCTATAAAGCATCAGTAACTTAAAATTTTGAGAGGAAAAAACTTCCTTTCTGCATCAGGCAGCAATTTTAGTACCTCCACTGATGAAAGAAGCCATCCATGGAAAACCTGGGATGTGGCCATGACCAGACTGAGGACTAAAGCTCAAGGAACAGTTTATAAGCCTCTTCCTAAACACACAGTACATTCAATAGGATGTATTTTCCCTCTTTCTTAATCTCACAAAAGTCTCAAAGCAAGACTGTTTTCTGCATGAAACAGAGTATCAGGATTCAGGTGATACTTGAGATCAAAAGAAATGGTTAAATCCAGGCTGTGAAGGTTTCCATCACTCTCAGCTGAGTTTTCCTGTTCTGATCACATGGCAATGCTACCTAAATGATTTTGGAGCGAAATAACGGTGGGGAACACGTATCTCATGTAGCAGAAGTGCAGAAGGACTTGTGGGAAAGGGGGAAGGTCATGGGATACAGCAGTGGAACTGGAGAGAAAAGAGCCTTTTTCTTAGGTCAGAGCAAAGCCTTGGTTCAGAGCAGTTCCAACCCCAAATCTGTGGCCACTTAATGGAATTAGTTCTGTCCCTTCCCGGCTTGATCTGGTTGAGTTCCAGATCTTTGTCTTGGTGCTAACATCCTTTCTATTAGATCTCAGCACCTCCCATGCTAAATCCATTTATTTTGTTAGTGGTGTGCTCACAATCTTTCCTATCAGATCTTCCCGTATCAGCCAACTCAATATATGGGTCTGTTAACATTTAAATATATATAGCTCAGAAACAGAGAATTGGATTTTGTAAGCGTAAAACTCAGGGAAAAAAATCAATGAAAGTCTGTTTTATTCTAAGGGCTGAAGTCTGTGTCAGCACACTACACGTACAAACTGTGTAGATATACATCTTGGCTAATAGTAAAATACAGTTTAATACTTAATCACTAATAATTGAAAAGCTAACACATACTACAGCCACAGGAAACAGAATTATCAAAACAGAGTGTAACAAGGACCAGAAAAAGAACTTTTTACTTGATTGAAGATAAGCATTTGAAGCTGCATGCACGTATAATTTTTAATAACGAGCCTTATGCATTCCCTACAGCCAGCACCATTGTGTTGATTTATAAATACCTCCAGAGCTCCTGACTCATTCTGGTTTGGATTTATCAGGCACCGTTTCCAGCACAGGGTTTTTTGGCATGCTCTGTGGTAGTAACAACCACGTACACGCTGGGGTCTTTCCCAACTGTGGGGGATCCTGAGTGACTCACAAAACTGGAGTTTGATCTAGAACTGTGTAGGAAGCAAAATAGTCACACTGCCAGAAGCCAATCAGCAAAAAGGGAGGAAAAGGATTTTCTGTTACTTCAGGAAAATCCTGTGGAGTTCTGACATCCCTGTTTCTCCTGGTTAAAAATATTCCTTGTGTGCTCCTTCTTTCATTATTATTAATGCTTTGCTTCCACTGGCCAAGCTCCTTGGCTCTCAGAGTGGTCAAAAAACAAAAAGGGAATTCTACTCCAAAATCCAACCCAATCTCTTCATGCCCTTTCTCCTCTTTCACTTTTTAAAAAAATTTTTATTTGAACTATGCTGATTTTGAGCGATACTAAGAAGCAGAGATTTTCTTAGCTGTTCTACACGAAATCCTTGGGAGGGAGGTGCCCCTGTGGGTTACAAGATGCTCAGATCCTTCCCCATGGTTCTGAGATCCCAAATACACCACGACTCAATCCATTTCTACTCTTTAAATATGGTGAGAAGCCAAAGCAGAATTTCTCTACCCTTGGTCCTCTTTCGTTCATCAGCCAGCAGATACACAACACGCAAAAAGTAGTTGGAATAGGTCTTCCCAAATTAGTTATGCTCTGGAAATTCTAGATACTGTACTAAGACTAATTAGGTTTTAATTCTCCCTTGCATTTAAAATACCCAGCGGGCTGGGGATGGGTTAGGGCACTCCAGGGGATAGGAAAGCACATCCCAGAGGTTTGCCCTCCCTCACCTGCAGGGAGCTGTCCTGTTCAGGCAGAAGGGAAGAGCTGCAGGGACGGTCTCAGGAAACTGGATCTTAAGCTGGCAGTGGAGTGGCTTGCCTCAGAAATGCTGATCTGATCAAGTAACTTTATCTGGTGATTATGTGGAATGAGGACAATGGTCACAGATAAGATTCTTCCCCATCAAATGGAATCAAAGCTTTGCCTTCACGTTGAACCCTTGTAGCAGGACACGAAAACAAGTTCTGGACAACAGAACAGCCCCTATTGTCCCAAGATTTAACTCATTCATGAAGAGAAACGTAGTAAGAAAGCTGATAATAATTTGTGTTCCTAACATAAGAATATTCCTGCTGCACAAACACATCTCACCTTTCAGGTTTTAAGACTATGAAGTGGTTTATGAGCTTTTTCCTTTCCTAAAGCAAACAGCCTCTATAATTTGACAACCCCCTGTTTGGCAAGCCCCTATTATTCCTGATGTTTCTAATATGACTGGTTAATGGTAATCTGTGAGAGATTCTCCATCAGTGGCCAGAAGCTGGGTTGCAATTCTATGGTGGATTTGATGGGCCATCAATACCCAGTGGCTGCTCCCTGCAGGGGATCCAGCCCCTTGCACTCCAGAGCAGTCTATGAATGAAAGCCATTTTTCCCTCTCCTACAAATTTACTTCAATATTTTAATGAAAAATACTGTATCAGATGTGAGTCTTAAGAATAAGCTCAAATAAATTACAAATTTCCAAGCTGTAATATGCTGTTTCTGCAGTGCAGACGTTATGAATAGGATGCTCTTTGCAGTTCTTTGGTGGAGATAAGAGTAGTATTTTTCAAAAGAACACAGATAAAGCATGCTAAGGTTGTCTTGAGATACAGCAAATCGCCTTCTCACGAGAGCTTTCCCCAAAATTAAACACAGACTTTATTTTGATGGAATATGTGTACAGACGAGAAGAAAAAGTAGGCATTATTTGAAGGGAAAAAAAAAACCCCAAACCTTAAACATTGTAAATCCCTGAGGATGTGTTTTGAGGCTTTATACCATTATTACATGTCCTACAGGCCCTTGTTTCCGTATTTCCTTTTAATACTAGCTCCCACGTTCCGATTTTTTCAAGCTCTTTCAACTGTCATCATTTTCAGCTTGATTTTTCTGTATTTTCCACAATTCAGATCGGTAAATAGCTTATTTCCTGATGACACTGGAGACTTTAAAAACCTCACTATAAAAGGCTTACTTGATTCCTCAATATTTTTCTAAATACACAGGATTGCACTTGTAAATTTAATTCCTGGCAAAAGAGCCCGTTCTGCGGGTTGGCTGGAAATGTCCTGGTTATTAAACTCCAAGGCCTCTTTCTCTAGGATGTACAAGGTCACTGCTGCTTTTGGCTGGAGCAAGCCTGACTTTAGTAACCTGGTTTTAGAGCAGGTTTAGTGTTGAGCTTGCTGCTGTGATTTAGTGGGCGCTCCTGTTTCAGTGCCTCTCCCTCCTACAGCCCGGCCAGAGGCGATGGCTCACCCGGGCACAGCTCCAATCCCTGTTTTATCCACAGCAAACGGGGGGATACAGAACTGCAAAGGCCCTACTGAAGGTCAGAGCAGAGCAGGGCACGTTCTACCTCCAACACACAAATACACACACACAAAACCCTTTCCTTAAACTTGCCCAGCTGCCTTAAGCAGCCTGCAGTGAGCCCAGCCTGAGCTCCTTATGGCCCCCCTGACCACCAGTGGTGCTTCCAGCATCCACGGAGCTCCAGCCCAGATCTTTTCCAGCCCAGCCTCCAGTGCCCCCTCCCAACAGGTTCTTCCTTCCACAGTCACAGAATGGGTCAGGTTGGAAGGACCACAGTGGGGCATCTGCTACCACCTCCCTGCTCCAGCAGGGCCATCCCAGGGCACAGGATTACGTCCAGATGGGTCTGGAATATCCCCAGGGAAGAGACTCCACACTCCCCCTTGGACAATCTGTTCAGGGCTGGGCACTGCACGGGAAAGTTCTGCCTCATGTTCAGGTAGAACTTCCTGGGCATCAGTTCCTGCCCCATTCCTCTTGTCCCGTGCTGAGGGACAGAGCAGGGCCTGGAGCTGTACTGATCCCAGTCTGAATTCCATTTTTCAGTTCCACCTGAAGCTCCCCCAGTTCTCCTGCTCGGCACTAACCCTGCTCCAGCTCCCTGGGCACGGCTGCTGGGCTGTCCCACCTGCATTCCCCTGCTGACCCACCCGATGCAGGCTGCAGCAGCCAGGTCAGGTTTTCCCTGAGGGATGGCAGGTTTCCCACAGGATGGTGATGGGAATGCAGGAGCTGCACGAGTCATTAGCAGAACATCAGCACAACACACAGTGTTCCAACACACAGCTCCCGTACTGAGGCTCAACCTGGGAAAATGTTTCTGCAGAGAGAGGGGAGGAACGAGGGCTCAGTGTGTGCTCCTGGCTCACAGCAACTGCAGAATAAATCTCCTCGTGTATCTGATCCTCTAACAGTTACCTGAGCACGCTCAGTGCAGGTGGCTGCCAACCAAAATCTGGGCTGATGCTATTGCAATATAAAAGAAATTCTGCAAGAATGAACCACGTCACTGTGGAGAGGGAAGATTTGCTGTGGCAGCACCACTGTTTCAAAATGCATCCAGATATCCATGTGCAAACAAGATTGTTGCTCTTTTCAGCGAATTTTAATAGTGACCATTAATACAGTTGTCAGGGGAGTGACAACACTTTGTTTTCCTATTGCCAAGCAGAAATGTTTAATATCTGTTCTTTTTAGTTGGCAGGTTAACTGTGAACACTTTTAATGAACAGTTTATTTCATGCTTGTCCCTTCATATTCTCCTCTCTCTGCAATGGAGATTTAAATGTACTTTTTCATCTGATCACCCAACCAACCAAATTCTTTAAAAGCCACCAGTAAGTCCATGGCTGCCAGGGCACACCCCTGCCCACCCACCCCTCTCTCCAAGGGAAGCTGAAATGAGGGATCTTCTGCTCCATAACCAAACACCTGCCTTCATGATTTCTTGGGCCAAACAAAATCTCAGTGTTAACCAGTTTTCAGAACTTAGGTAGGAAGGGAAGAGTTAGACCTCCCCATGGCGTTTCCAGGATAGGAGACAGGAATGATGCTCCTGTTTCTGCCCTCAGGGAATAGGAACAAGCCAACACCCCAGCCAGCTGCCGTGGGTTTGCTGCTGACAGAAATGTGGTTTCTTACTGCACCAGGTACTGAGCAGTGCCACAGAAAATGCATTTAGTTACTCTGAGTAAAATAATTCCCCTCCATATCTCTCACATAAAATTAGCCATTATTTCTGCTGATATCAAGCTACCAGCTGTTACAACTGCTGTTGTGGGTTGGAACACCAGAAAATATGAATCCAACAAATGAGAGGGAAGGCAGAGAATGCTAAAAGCTTTCCTTCACACCTTCAGGATCTGTGACGAAACATTGCAGAGGTGTCTGGGATCAGTCCTGCCAATGCTGGAAAGACTGGAAAGATGAGAATCGTGGGGCAAAGGGATGGCTTTTGGTGGCTGCTCTGCTGCCTCTGTAGCTTCAATCACGGCCATGGATGGGATTTTACACACCACAAGTAGCTAAACCAAAGCCCAAGACAAGTTGTCCCTCCTGCTGTGGCCCCTGGTGTGCCACTCACACCAGCACAGCACTGAAATGTCCTGGGGCACATGAGGCTGCTCAGAATTCACTCTTTGATTACCCTGGAATTTCATTTCCAGCTTCATCCAAGCTGCCCTGGGCTGGGGGAGACTAGAGACAGCAATGTGCGGGTTGTTTCTAAAGAACATTTGCAGTTAAAGAAAAGTAAATCCATTCACAGTAGAAACTAGCTACAGAAGAGAACAAGTCACTAGGAACTTGTAAAATCATATATTTACAGTGATCATAAACCCAGAACTCTGGTCAATAAACCCACAAATGCCTTCTTAGCAAGGATGAACAATAACTAACGTACAAGTAAGAGGATATAAATACTCAACAAAGAAAGGATTGAATCTGATTTTTTTTGCAACATCTAGACATGCTCCTGCATATTTTAAAAGAACCTTTGAAGTCTTTTTCAGGCAGTTTGGTTTTTAAAGCATTACATGATTCACACAGCTACATCAGGGCCAAATCAGTAGTAAAACATCAGTAGGGCCCTCAGCTTTGTAAGGCACCAACTCCCTTCTCTTCATCCACTGAGGAGTTGCAGGAGAAATTCCACAAGCAGGAATGTTGGGAGCAGCGTTCCCTCTTTGGTGCACCTGCTCTGGGCCAGGTGCAGAGCTGGAGCAGGGATGTGTCCCTGTGTGAGGGGGCAGCCCACGGGCACAGCAGCTCAGGGCACCTCCTGGACCTGCCCGGGACCATGACCAGGGGAGAGCACCGCCTGCGTTACTCACTGCAAAATGCTGCCATTTGAAAATCTGCAATTCAATCAATTATACTTCAGATACCATCAATTTTCCTAGAACTGGCTGGCTTGGGTCGGTTACAAACGTGTTTCCGTGGAGGGAAGCATCCATCAGAGTCAGCACAGCCCAGGCTACGCCAGCCTCCTCATCACTCCATGCTAACACACTCCCTACCATTATGGTGCCATTAGGATTTATTTATAAATTCAGTCTTAGTCAATTCTTCCATCAGTTGGAAGTTATTTGAGAAGGAATTTTTGTCCTACAGTTGGTTTGCCCCCCTCCAGCAGAGTCTGCTCAGCTCTCATTCAAGTCTCAGCTACCAGAGAGAAAATCTGACTCAACATGGTCAAATGTATTCTGCGTCTCATTCCTCTTTCCCTTCCTCCAAAGCACCACCACAGACCAACAATATAAAAATAAATAATAAAAATACTGTTGGGTGTGTTCTACCTACAGCACTACATCATAATGTAAAATAAAAGGCAGTAATTTCATTATTTAATATGATCGGATTTGGAAGTAAGTGTTGTAGAAATGGCATTCCTGTCAGCAGAGCAGTATTTTAAACCTATTTTTAAAAGCTGTATTTAGTTTTGTTATTTTGTATAGTACCATCTTTTATGGGCTGTAACTTGGTTGAGGCTTTGCTATGTTCTAATTGAAAGAGGCTTGATTTCCTGCTTTCTGCTACTGCAGTTTTTCATTGCTGTGTTCTCTCAGATGTCACAGAGTGGTTTGGGTTGGAAGGGACCTTAAAAAGCCCATCCAATTCCACCCCCTACCACCTTCCACTGTCCCAGGTTGCTCCAAGCCCCATCCAACCTGGCCTTGGACACTTTCAGGGGTGGGGAGTCCATACAGTCATACAACCTGATTATTTTAGTTACATAAAAATCTAAACCTTTTGTTTGAGGAGTCTCAACTGCACTCACCAGAGCGATTTTCCAGTGAAGTGAGAATGAGAAAGAATTTACTGTGAGATTTTCCTGGAATATGTGTTTAAAGCCCCACGATACACCAGATGTCCTGAGGTGCCTGGGCACAGCTGGGTTAATTTAAACACACTTTTGCATGAACAACTTCAGGCTAAGCAGATACAATTGTGGGGCTTCCACAGCAATTTGGAATTGTGGTGAACAGTTCATACGATCACAATGCAGCACAAACAGCTGAAATAAGGGCAGTATGTTCATTTAATCAAATTTACTGTTATTGTTTGGTGCTGAGCTGGATTAAATCTAAGCTGTTATCTGGAACCGATTTGATTAACTTGGATGAATTTTGGCAAAGTTCACATGCATTTAGCTTTAAACTTCTAAACCAACAGCTTCCTGAGCCTTAATTCCACACGCCTGAAATCCGAGCCGTGGGGACGGGGATTGGGCGTTGACACTCGTCTGAGACCTCGCTGTGTTCACCAGCACATCCTCCACCCTCAGCATTCCCCAAGCCATTCAAACAACTCCTGCAGGGTAAAACTGAAAGGTATCCCCAAAATCTTAGTTTTAGGTAATACACTCAAAGAGATTTCTCATGTAAACCCCAAGGAGAGAGTTCCAAACCCTACATAATTTACCTACACCAGACTGGGATTTTTATAAGAGGTTACTGTTTAAATAATAATTGTTTTCAGATATTTTCTTTCAAAGGTTGAAGCAATTAAATAATAGATGAACTGTATATGAGCTGAGCATAACATATGTCCTAATCTGCTTTCAGGACCATATTCAGGCACTGGTTTGCAGAAGATTCTGAAACACCGAGGAGCAGCAGAGAGTCTTCAGAGCATTTCTTAACATCTCTACACTCAGAAAATCATCTTTCACCTTTCTGGATGTCCAAGGCTTTCACCTTAAACGTCAAGCTTAACATTTTCAGCCTGATAGGGGATCACCCTCTGTGGGGATTTTAGGGGGCTGGGCATCTGAACTCCCTCACTGGCCAGCATGGCAAAGGTTAGAGTTGTTTTAACTGTGTGCCAGTTGGTGCTAGAATTGTTAATGAATTCATTAACTGAGTCTTCCATACAGAGCAACGAATGTCCACAGCTTTGTGTCTGTGAAATCAGGCCCTGGTTTACACCACAGTCAACATACAGGGAAGCCACCACAGTTGACTGCAACGACCTCCGGTTAACAAAAATCCCCAGCAACCTCTCCAGTGACACTCAAGTCCTTCTGTTACAAAGCAACAACATTGCAAAGACCACAGACGAACTCCAACAGCTCTTTAATTTAACAGAATTGGATTTTTCACAAAATAACTTCACAAGTATCAGAGATGTGGGGCTCTCCAATCTCACTCAGCTTACAACTTTGCACCTGGAGGAGAACCAGATCACTGAGATGACTGACTACTGCCTGCAAGACCTCTGCAATCTGCAGGAGCTCTACATAAATCACAACCAGATCAGCAGCATTTCTGCAAACGCATTCTCTGGCCTGAAAAATCTTCTGAGATTACACCTCAATTCCAACAAATTAAAGGTTATTGACAGCCGTTGGTTTGATTCTACTCCCAACTTGGAAATTCTCATGATTGGAGAAAACCCAGTGATTGGAATACTTGACATGAATTTCAAACCACTCTCAAACTTAAGGAGTCTAGTTTTGGCAGGTATGTACCTCACAGACATTCCCGGCAATGCCTTGGTAGGCTTGGATAGTCTTGAAAGTCTTTCCTTTTATGATAACAAATTGGTAAAAGTTCCTCAGCTTGCACTTGAGAAAGTTCCCAATTTAAAATTCCTAGATCTCAACAAAAATCCCATTCATAAAATTCAAGAAGGGGATTTTAAAAACATGCTCAGATTGAAAGAGCTGGGGATCAACAACATGGGAGAACTCGTGTCTGTCGATAGGTATGCGCTGGACAACCTGCCTGAACTCACAAAGCTGGAAGCCACCAACAACCCAAAGCTGTCTTACATCCATCGCCTGGCATTCCGCAACGTCCCTGCCCTGGAGAGCCTGATGCTCAACAACAATGCCTTGAACGCAGTCTACCAAAAGACAGTGGAATCCCTCCCAAACCTGCGTGAGATCAGCATCCACAGCAACCCGCTCAGGTGCGACTGCGTCATCCACTGGATCAACTCCAACAAAACCAACATCCGCTTCATGGAGCCTCTCTCCATGTTCTGTGCTATGCCTCCAGAATACCGGGGACAGCAGGTGAAGGAAGTGCTGATACAGGATTCAAACGAACAATGTCTTCCAATGATCTCTCATGAGACCTTTCCCAATCACTTAAACCTGGACATCGGCATGACGGTGTTTTTAGATTGCCGGGCCATGGCAGAACCGGAGCCAGAAATCTACTGGGTCACTCCTCTGGGCAATAAAGTCACCGTGGAAAGCCTCTCTGACAAATACAGGCTGAGCAGCGAGGGCACCTTGGAAATCTCCAATATCCAGGTTGAGGACTCCGGGAGATACACCTGTGTCGCTCAAAACATAGAAGGGGCTGACACGAGGGTCGCTACCATCCGGGTGAACGGGACGCTCCTGGATGGCACCCAGGTCCTGAAGATCTACGTGAAACAAGCTGAATCCCATTCCATCCTGGTTTCTTGGAAAGTCAATTCCAATGTCATGACTTCCAATTTAAAATGGTCATCGGCCACGATGAAGATTGACAATCCTCACATCACCTACACCGCCAGGGTCCCCGTGGATGTCCACGAATACAACCTCACACATTTACAACCCTCTACAGATTATGAAGTGTGTCTGACAGTGTCCAACATCCATCAGCAAACTCAGAGATCCTGTGTCAACGTCACAACCAAAAATGCAGCTTTTGCGCTGGATATTTCTGACCAGGAAACCAGCACGGCCCTGGCAGCAGTGATGGGATCCATGTTTGCTGTCATCAGCCTTGCCTCCGTCTCTGTTTATATTGCAAAAAGGTTTAAAAGAAAAAACTACCACCACTCATTGAAAAAATATATGCAAAAGACCTCTTCAATCCCCCTGAATGAGCTCTACCCTCCACTTATTAATCTCTGGGAAGGTGACAGTGAAAAAGACAAGGATGGCTCTGCAGAGACCAAGCCGACCCAAGTCGACACATCCAGAAGCTATTACATGTGGTAACTCAGAGGATATTTTGCTTCTGGTAGTAAGGAGCACAAAGACTTTTTTGCTTTATTCTGCAAAAACGACGAGTTGAAGACTTTTGTATTTTTGACTTTGCTAGTCTGTGGCAGAGCCATGAGGACGGGTGGATATTTCAGGATTTTTTAGTATAGCGTATCGCAATGGGTTGACACAAATGGCAGCTTCACCTAGCTTCCAATTCTCCGTTTATTTTATTATTTTTTCCTTTTTTTTTTTTTTAAATTGTTATTGTGCTAAACTTAACGCTGTCCTAACTCCAGTGCTGAATAAAAAGAACGAGAGGCTGGGTGAGCCCGCAGTTCCGACACAGGCGGCCGCGTTCTCCCGAAGCCATCATAGGGGCAGGATCTCGCCGAGCTAACCCCCAGTTTTGGACCTGCAGTGAACTAGGTTTGTGACCCTGGTCTGAGGACTCTACCCTGAGAAAAGGAGACCCTGAATGATGTTAGTTGACTGTACTGTAATGTTGTATCAACTGATTTGAATGTTTTTGACTTTCAACAACAAGTTTTCTTTTTTATTATTACTATTTTTGTAGTAGTCGAAGGCTTAGGTAAAGCTAACAGGCAATAGGAATACGTACATCCAATTTTTTAATGTAACAGACTAAATGTTAATTGTTCTCTTCTTCTTTTTATTCTATTTAGTAGACACTTTTGAAGAATTACTAGAGTTTTGTTGTGTTTAAATCACCAACACCCGGTGTTTAATGAAGGCAGAGCTGTAATAAGTTTAGTTTTCTTCTGATTTTTTTATGTTAGAAGTCACAACAATGTATTGGGTTTAGATGTCACTAGTTTGACTGGTGATCATGTTTTGACATAAAATATATCCAAAATGTTATATAACAATATCGTGGGGGTTTTGTCTTGATGAAATGAAGTTCCAGGTTCAGGGTTTTTATGCATTTATGTTAACAGCAGTGTTTTCTCTGCACTAGAGGCAAAATACGGAAAATAATTTAATAAGAAAAATGTCTCGGCATGGCTTTTGGACTGAGAGTCACATGCAGAATCAAAACTGTTTGGCCTAGGGTACACAGCAAAAAGAATTCACAGAGTGTGTAACAAGACATTTTCCTTTTTGTATACTTTTCTGTTTATATTCTGAGCTAAGACAGAAATGAAGCTGACATTTAGCTGTCATTACCATCAGTTAGGACAAAAAACCCAACTCAGTGCTACCAAACCTAAATAAACCAGCTAAATCTTGAAATATACTTGAAAAAAAAAAATTGGATTAGTGTTCCTTCAAAAGCAGAAATTAAAATTAAAACTACCAAGACAGTTATGTTTGGTCCAATACTGAACTGTGTTTTTTACAGGTTTAAAATTAATCCATAATCTGATTATTTTCCTGAATTACTGTGGTAAAAGAGAGCAGCAGTGTTCTGTGTGCACTGGGTACAATATAAAGGCATCATTTACAGTTGAACCTACGGAAGTGTTGCCCGTTGTCTTTTCTGAATCTGTGGAAATTCTGCACGAGTCACAAGCAGGGTGGGCTCTGGTGAACACCAGAGGTGGTCACATCACACTAGGCCCCTCATGAACAAGCACAGCATTTTCTACACTTGATGACCACTATCAATGTGCAATTTTTACATATTTTTACACACCAAATAAGTTTTGGGTAAGTAAAAGGTAATTTTTCAAATAACAGATGTGCCTGGGCTTTGGGGCTGTGTGAAGTTTTTAACTCATTGGCTTCTCAAATACATCCAAGACCCCCCCCAAAATTTACAGATAAGTTTTGAACTTCTCTTTCCTTGTCTAAAAGTGAAAAGTTACCAGCACAGTTTCACTAATCAGCTGCCTTGGTGCAAAAACTTGGGTCCATCCCTTGGACAAGCTGCCCTGATGGACTTGTGTTTCCGCGTGAGGCTGAGTGAAGGTATTAATTATGCATTTCAATCAAGTCTCTTATGCTGCTACACACAATCTTTCTCATGTTCAGGAGATCTCATACATTCTTAATCATGTGACAATTAGATGTTGGGGTTAGGCAAGCATCCTTTGATCATGGAGAAGTAACAGGGTGAAAGCATTTCTTCATTGCCTTCTCCTGGATTCGTTTTTAGTGTTAATGGGACATTTCCTCATGTTGCCTTCTCCAGAAGAGCTTCAGAGCAATAATTATCATCGTGTCTATATTCTATTCTACCCTTAAAGCTGCAGGCACAACGAATTAAACCAAGACCTCTTCTGCAGCAAAGATTCACTCTACTTCAGCCAGGGAAAAGGACACCGAGGACAAGGCTGGCCACAGAACACTGGCTCCCAGCTTGCCTGACATCATAAAATGGTCTTTGGAAAATAATTAATTGAACAGGTGTCAGAAACTGCAAAGAAAGGCCCCTTTTCCATCATCTCCTCCACTTCCTGCAGCACTTGTCCAGGATCACACAGCTCTAACTGACCCTCCCACCAAACTGGTGGAAGAACACATCACTTTGGGTCCAAGGTGTTGGTTCCTCAGTGGCCATAAGCTAACCTGTGCATGGGGCTGCCCTCCAAAACAGCCATCCTGCTCTTCCTCCCTCTGTCCTCACCTCCCATCCTTAATTCCAAGCAATCTGGGGCCCTCTTTGCCTTCTGAGCACACTTGTGTTGATCACTCTGTGCTAGTGGACACAGACCACACACCAACTGCTCCATCTGTGTGTGTGGCCAGGTCCATTTTCACCTGGCTGCCTCTGCAAATCTGGGCAGCTGCAGAAACAGACTCTGGTGAAAAGAAAGGTGATGGGGACACATGGCCATGGAGGAGGACAGAGCCACATTCCACAGTGAGCTCAGCAACCTCCAACAGCAGCTGGGGGTGCCGGGAAGGACAGCGATGTTTAACATGTTCCTTTCCTCTGGGGAGTAACGGGCCCTGTGTTCCCTGCTCTTTTCTGTCATTTATCATCTTTTCAGAGCAATGCTGTTAGAGAACTGCAGGGGAAAACGGCTCGATAACAGCCACACGCTTCTCGGGGATGTGCTGATGTGCAGGATTGCAGGGAAGCTGATGCTGCTGGGAATCCTGGAGGGAGATGCAGGTCACCTGAGAGCAGCAAGAAGCACCTTGTTAAGGCAGTGGATTCTGCACACACAGCCACCTGTGCTAAGTATTTCCAGCCTTTTAATCTGGCCCTACAGAATTCTGTAGAGATCCCCTGGATATTTAAAATCTTGCTAATAAAAGAATAAAAAGTGGGGAAGAGATTAATCACATGTGGCATATAATCTTAGTAAATAACCTTCAGCCTTGTGCTAGCAATTTTATTGTGCTTGCAGTTTATTGTGAGCAAAAATAAAAATACTCTAATTGCCTTCAAAATGTATTTGCATCTACTCTTCACTGAAGACAAAAACCACCCCAGTTTGCTCAGAATCAGGGATTGAGACTGGCCACTTGGAAAACAGGAGGGAAAGACCACTGTTAGCTTTCATTTGGCTAACGGGTCAGAGAGGCTGTGTAAGAGCAGATATTTCATACCCAACTAAACTTCTGCACTGTTACTTCCCCTTGGTTGCCCAATAGTAAGATATTTCAGTCCCCTGAAGAGTAAATAACCCACTCAAGTGTGGGATGCAGTATTCCAGCTAAACCCACTTTTCATTTGCTCACTTAAATCATATCTTATTGGACTGAGAGGGTATTTTCACCCACAAACCAAGACTGACCCAGGACGTGGTCTTGGAATGAAGAGCACAAACCCACCAGTACATTCACACAATCTGTCCTCCAGCCTCGCCCCAGGACTTCTCCCTGAGTCACTTAAAAGGTGGCTGTGACAAGAGCAGCAGTTTGGGCCACTGGTTCCATAAAAGGGTGAAACTGGAAATAGGTCAGGGAATCTGAGATCCAGAGAGAAGGGCATAAACTTGCCCCATCGCCCCTGCCAATCTGGGACATCGATGATAAAGAAACACCTTTGAGTTCAAATCAGGCAACTCCTTTTGCTTTGTGCTGGCAACCTTGAAAATAATTCTAAGGACAAACCACTGCAATGAAATTCCTGAAATTATTGGGACAAACAAGTGAGGGCTACTCCAGCAACATCTCCACCACAGCTGATGTGCCCTGGACAGGAACAGGACGAGTCCCTTGGGACACCTCTTGTGACCATCTCTCCTAAAAGCATCACGATGGGTGTGCACAGCAGGAACAGCACAGAGGAATGTGGGACTGGAGCAGGAAGGAGCCGTTTCACAACCCAGCCAGTGCACCAGGAGTGGCTGTTTGCTACACTGCCATCCTGTTCCACGGCCCACCACCACAATGAACACCACAAATTTCTGCTGCAACTGGAATTTGCCTTCTCCCGCTCCCTGTGCCGATGGCAGCCCTGCACCCACAGCCACGGAACGCCACGCCTGGAGGGCAGGGTGAGCATGCTGCCAGGGGACTTCTTTCTTCATGGAAAGCCAGAGTGCCTGAGCTGGAGATGCCAATGGTGTTACANAAATCAGGCAACTCCTTTTGCTTTGTGCTGGCAACCTTCAAAATAATTCTAAGGACAAACCACTGCAATGAAATTCCTGAAATTATTGGGACAAACAAGTGAGGGCTACTCCAGCAACATCTCCACCACAGCTGATGTGCCCTGGACAGGAACAGGACGAGTCCCTTGGGACACCTCTTGTGACCATCTCTCCTACAAAGCATCACGATGGGTGTGCACAGCAGGAACAGCACAGAGGAATGTGGGACTGGAGCAGGAAGGAGCCGTTTCACAACCCAGCCAGTGCACCAGGAGTGGCTGTTTGCTACTCTGCCATCCTGTTCCACGGCCCACCACCACAATGAACGCCACAAATTTCTGCTGCAACTGGAATATGCCTTCTCCCGCTCCCTGTGCCGATGGCACAGCCGCAGCAGCCCTGCACCCACAGCCACGGAACGCCACGCCTGGAGGGCAGGGTGAGCATGCTGCCAGGGGACTTCTTTCTTCATGGAAAGCCAGAGTGCCTGAGCTGGAGATGCCAATGGTGTTACACACAGCCCATGCTCAAACATGGGCACTGTATCCCTGCAGGAAAAGACACTCCACACCCCACCCCAGCTAACCTTTCTTTGCTGTCATATGGAGAGAGTGGTTCCTGTTTCCCCTGAACTGTCATCCTGGAAGCTCCTTCCAAACTGCAGTGTTTTGTATCTGAGAACTTTTATCCACCTCCCTCTCAGCCCTGCCCTGCCCTGCATCAGCCTCCCTGTCTCATCCTGCCCTTGACAGCCTCACTTGCCACGGGACCTGCAGAGCTCACGCTGAAAGACTTGATTTGTATTTCCCTTCACTGCTGCCTGCTTTCTCCAGGAACCCTTTTCCCTTCACCTAACTGTTCTCCCATTTTTCCCTCAGCCGTTCCCTCTGGAGCCCTCAGTTGCTGCTGGCTGCAGTGAGAGTCAGATCACACCCGGTGCCACCTCCCAATGCTCCCTTCCACTTCCCAAACCCCTTTCCTCTGCTCCACTTCTCCACCTGCCCTTATTCCTCAGCACATTATGACCCTCTGTCATGTTTCTTATCGGTATGAAAGCAACAAAAGACTGATTTTCCTTTTTAGTGAGATACAGGAGCTTTACCAATTAATTTGTACTGCTGTATAGTTATGCCAAGTAGACCAAAGGAATGCTCAAGCATAATAAAAGCATCATAATTTTTTGAAATACATAAAAATAAATACTTTGGAAAATCTGCAACTGATCATTAAGTAAAACATTCAAAAGTGACTAAATTACTTTAGAGCTTACATCTCATTAACTTCAGTGGTGTGACAGGTTCAAAATCAGGTAAATGAGATTTTTCTTGGGTGCATCTGGAAGCATTAACTATCTTTAAATTCTCTGCAGCTGTGCAACATTTTGTGTGGAATTTTATAACAGATTTTTTTTTTCAAAAATCACTTGAAACCGTAATTTTTATCCCCATTATGGGAGTAGAGGGATGGAATTTAAATCATATAATCCTCAGTGGAGTCACTGATTTGCAGTGATTAAAGGTTAAAAAAAAAGAACTTAAAAACTGCAATTCCAGCTTTCTGCTCACAACTGGAGTAAAAGTTCTTGGCAGGTTTTTTTCAAACAGGAGTTTTTCCTGCTGGGGCCTGTCCTTGCTGTGGCATTCCCAGGGCCTTCAATAAACCTGGATGTTCCTGCTCATCCATGCACAGTCCTTGGCTGCCATTTTCCAGAGGGTTCCCACCCTGTGCTAGAGAGCTCCAGATCACTTCAGGAGCCAATCCCTCAGTGCTGGATTCTCTCCATGCCTCACAGGGAGCCATAAATCCCTCGAGGAGCCGGTGCTCCTCCCTGCACACCATGAAACCACTCTGAACATTCAGCTCAATTCAGCCTCCAAAATACTGCAGGGAAAGGAGAACTATAGAATGATTAAGGTGAAGAGGTTTGGTGCCCAACTTGATTTCTCTGGCCCTATAGTTTTCCATTCAAATATGGATGCCACCACACTCTACATGGCCAGTGAGGAGAAGTCCAGGAGTTGGACTTCAGTGATCCTTGTGGGTCCCTTCCAACTCAGGATATTCTATGATTCTATAATTCATAATTTTCATAATGACCACGTTTTTCTGACTTGCCTCCTGTTGGTGGGAGCCCAAGATCCATTTCCAGAGAGCAGCATCCACCCCCCTTTGATTTCACAACAGGAAACCCAAAGAGCAAGTGGGGGTACAGCTCAACTCCCACTGTGCCTCACCTGGTTCTATCTCCCCAGAATTATGTGCATACAGCAGAGCATAATAAAATCAAGTTGACCAGAGAAGCTGTGGCTGCCCCATCCTTGGCAGTGCCCAATGCCAGGTTGGACAGGGCTTGGAGCAACTTGGGACAGTGGAAGGTGTCCCTGCCCACAGCAGGAGGTGGGACTGGATGGGCTTTAAGGTCCTTTCCAAACCAAACCATTCTGTGATTCTATAATAATCAATTTTACTGCATCTCTGTCCTTTGTTGAAATAAAACCATGGTTGTTTTGACATGGCTTTGTAGAAACAGGCATTAATACATCTGGTACTGCCAATAGCATCTCCCTGGTTGGACTGATATCAGACATTTAGCAAAACCTCTGCCAGTTTTTATAGGAAACAGAGTTGAATCCCAGTGCTACAATCCATGTTCCATGATCTATATAAACTGCAGACCAAAGCACAGCCTCACATTCTGCTGATCAAAAGACACAGAGAAGGAGGGAGATCACAGAAGGAGCATCTGCAGAGCCTCGTATTAAGGCTCAGTGTGAGAGCACAGCCCAGAGAGCCCCCAGCTGTTCCTGCCCCTACTCCTCCTCTGCTGCCGAGGAGAAACACAAACATCAGACACAGCAACTCCTCCGATTGGCCTGAGTGTGACTTGGAGAACAATTAAAAGGAGGTGCAGATGTTTAAGTGCACCACTGAACAGCACTCCCAAGGAGATCCTGCAATGGCAGCAGCTGTTTAAGGCCATTTGCAAGTCCCCAAACAGCAGCTTAAAAGGGGTTTTGTGGAATATGAGATGCCGTTAGCAGTTATTGAAGTGCTCCCTATCCTCTCCCAGTGGGAAGTTTTGCTACCACGCAGCCCTGGGGACTAATAGCAGAGAAGTGGATTCCAGGGTTTCCATGTTCGTTCATGTCAAGGCTGAAGCTGATAGTGGAGCTACAAACCTTCAAAGCTATCAACCACAATGAACTTTTTCTGAGCTGTTTATCAGAAGAGACTGGGAGAGTTACGCTCCAGATTCAGTTCTATTTGAACTGAGTCTGGACACCAAATTTCCTTTTGGCCCAATTTGAAATTCCCATCTTGAAAGAGTTCTCAGTTAGTTTGCTTTCCCCAGTGGTTCATTCTCCTTCACATTATTGTATGAATTGAACTTACATGAGGGCCCTGATCCTTGTCTTCCCAAAGTCCTTAAGAACTGCACCACTGCTATAGGCACCATCTCGTTTCCACAGCCTGCTTGAACTGCCTCAGAGTTTATTTCGGAGACCACCTTGAGAGACAGAGACCAGGAAAGAGGCAGAAAAAAAAAAATAGACCAAAAGAGATGCCACAAACCATGTACAAGGGCATGTTCCTTTTTTCTAAGCCTTTCCTGTTTATTTCTCTCCTTTTCACTTTTTTAACCAAACTTTATTTACTTTATTTTTCCTGGGATGAACCCCTGCCAATATCTTGATCTGTCGAAATCTCTGCTGACCTTTGACTACCAAGCAGAAACAAAAAACCTAAGTCCAAACATCATCTATAACCCCTTCATACCTACAAGCCTACTTTTTAAATGTAGTTACAATAAAAATTCATTCTTTGAGTGAAGAAATTCTACCCACAGCTCTGTCCTTCCTCCCTCTGCTGAGGTAGGAAGGATGGCACCTGTCTCTATTAAAGATCCACAGCAACACAAACACTCCAGTTATCCCAGCATAAAGAACAGGACCTGTGTCAATACAGGCAAGGAGCCTTTCTCTCCCCTGACACACAGAAAACAGAGCAGCTTCAAAATCTCTCACTGGATTCTCCCCTCACATTTATCCAGTCAGCAAACACAAGCCTAATAGCACAAGCTCAAATGATCAGCCTGGATAAAATAGATACTTTGACTATTTTGCCTGCAGCAAATAATTTAAAAGCCATTTAATAATTCAAATCATATGCAAAACAAGATACCGTAGTATTTAATACCAAGTTTTCTTATCTCTATGGGGAAGCATGCATAGAAACCATCAGCATTGGGTGGCAGAAGCCACTGAATAAATGGAATAAAGGGTTAATAATATTTCAGGTCTTCTCATCTGAAGAACCCCAATACTCTCCAACACTTTTAAGGCAAAAGTTCCTTCTGCTGCATGTACTTCACCATGACCCCAGAGGCCTTGTCCCTCTGAAGCTCCTAAAGCACAACCATTTACAACTCTCCCAGCACCAGCGGCTTCAGACCCTCAGTCCTTGTGGAAACCACATCCATTCCTCTTCTGCAGAGACAGGACCTTTGAGATCTCATCTCAAAGACAAAAGCTCCTTCATTCTCTTATCCCTTAACGTTCTGAGTGGGGAAAAATAGTTTACACATAAAATCATTAATCTTAATACTTTTCCAATAGTCTGTGTGATTGCTCTAACCTCTGCCATGAGTGAAAGCAAAGCTGTCAAGGAATGAAAGGGCAAATAAATCCTCACCAATTCATCCCACAGATGAAGCCTGGAAAACCTCCAGCCTCTCAATCAGCACATCCATGTCCCTGATTTACTCCAACTACTTGGAGCTAAACAGATTTCTTACCATTTTATTTGAAGAGGTAAGTGACTGATGGATGGGGGCAGGAGTGGTGCCATCAACCATTCCAAGTCCTGCCAGTGAGGAACTGTGGATGTGTCGGAACGACAGCTCCTCTCCCTTCTGCAGGGATAGAGGCTCCCAACACAGGCTCAGCGAGGTGAAAGAGAGGAGGCAAACTGCAGTTAGGGAGCAAAGCTGCATCTTCTTAGGAAAAAACAGGGACAATTTCCAGACTGATAGACCTTGAATATACTACAGCATTTGAGAGAGGCTGCTACAGAATGCTGGGGATTTGAGACAAGGAACATGAAGCAGCTCCAGTCACGGTGGTTCGTATTTAATGTCCATGAGTAATAAATCTCCTTTGTAATTTGAATGTCCCCAAGTCTTTCCGCTGTTCAGACTCTTATTAATTATGAATTCACCATGATGAACTCCAGGTGGAGTGGGCTGCACACCTGGATGTGCAGAATCCCAACGCGTTTGCTACAAATTAACCAAACACCCACCAAAATATAAATTCCAGCTGATTCCAGTCCTCCTGTGACAGCTTCTACCCTAATACGGCTCCTCGTTAGAACTAGCAACTGTGCAATTAACTCCTTACTCAAACACAATTTGCACTGTGACAAAGGCCAATTTTGCTCAAATAAAGATTTCACTGTTTGACTTGCAAGCTGTACATGTCATGGAAACATGGCTGGGTGACTGATGAGATTCTTACTGCTTCAATTGTAATTCTACCCAGGAAAATGGTGTCCTTCCATTGAAAATAGCAATAAATCACATATACATATTCCTGTCATGTGAAGCAGGTAGAAAAGCGCTCTCAGTACAATAATTCTGGTTTGACTTTGCATACATTTCTTTATCTCCTCTCTTTTTGTGCCACTTACACTATGACAGAACTGAAGAAAAAAACGGAGGAAGTTTGGATCATAGAAAAACCTCAGCTGGAAGGGACACACAGGGATCATCCAGTCCAGCTCCTGGCCCTGCCCAGACACCCCAACAACCCCACCCTGGGCATCTCTGGCAGCGCTGCCCAAACCCTCCTGGAGCTCTGGCAGCCTCGGGGCCGTGCCCATTCCCTGGGGAGCCTGGGCAGTGCCCAGCACCCTCTGGGGGAAGATTACCCCCCTGAGTTCCAGCCTGAGCCTGCCCTGGCCATGCTCCAGTCGTTCTCTGGGTGCTGTCCCCAGTCACAGAGCAATTTTGATGTTTATTAACCAGCATTGGTGGAAAGGAAGATGACATCTTAGCCACCAGCTGATACACAGAAATTAAGAAACGTTAATTCCTTCCCATTTGTAGACTTGCTCATCCTTCTTTTCTGCCCACGACTGAAACCCAAGCAAAGAGACAGAATTCTGTGTTTCCAGACCCTGAGCAGTGGTCTCTGCCCTGATGGAGTCACACTCCCCTTTCAGATACAGCAAACAGGGAAAGAACGGCACCATCAGACCAGGTGGGAACAAAATGGGAAACCAACACCCCACGGCAAAGGTACGCTCAAAGAAATCATTAGCAATATAATTACAGTAAATTAGCTGAATTGATTTCTAACACTGTCCTTTCTGCATATTGAAACACACAAATATGGAAGAGGCAGAAATAACAACATCAGAGAAGTGGAGGGAACCTGACTGATCCTCCCAGTTGCATCCCCTGAGCAACACATGGTGCCCAAACCCCTCTGTTCCCAAAGCACTCGCTGCCCCCCACGGGAGACAGAGGCTGGGTGGATCAGGAGACAATCTTCCCACAGCAAAGTCATTTGCTCCTGTAAGCTGGGAAGTGTTTTAGAACTGCTGAGCGCTGCACTTCTCTGTGAAGCCCTAACAGAACTACATACAGGGACTCCATAACATTTTGGAAAGACATCCACTGACATAACCCATGCATCTTCCGTAAAATTTCTTTCCTTTTAAATCTCTCTCTAGAGGAAAAAAAAAATTACCTTCATCACAGCCTTTTTATCAGCTAAATCTATGCAGGAGGAAAGCCTCTACCCCCAGATACTCCTGGTTGTTGTCTCTAGTCCTCATTTTATTCCATGTGATTGTATAATCCACAGGGATTGAGGAGGCTGAGGCAGATTTCCTGCTCAGAGCACTGTTACCTGCAGATCTGGGCAGAGCGATAAGGAGCAGGACTTTATGGAAGTTCACAGGATACAGCAGGACACAGGAATAAAGATGATTTACCACATGGATTTTTATATATGTACATAGCTTAGCACTGCATACACAATATATATATTTGTACTATACAGAATACAGGATCCATGTGTAAAAAAAAAATCACAGGCTGAGAAGAAAACTTTATTTTTGTGTCTATATATATATTCTCACTGTATATATAGTGTATAAATACACAAGGACTCAAAAATATTGCTGCATCTATACAAGCTCTCTACAACATTTTTATCAGATTTTCTATTAAGCAACATCTAAAAATCACAAAAAGAATTAAACTTTGTATATGGAGTTGGCATTTTAAAAAGGGCTAGAACGTGTAAATATCATCAAGCTTCAGTGCCCCAGGTACAAAATGACTTTTTATGGGAAAAAAATCCATTACAATTACACAGAAAAATAGGGAATAAAAATGAGCCAACACTGGAACTGGGACACATAGACAGGATGTCACTTGAGTGAAAATCCCATCAGGAATTAACAGCTCCTGGAGACAAAGGAGCAGTAAACCCCTGGCTGGAGTGAGTGAGAAAGTTTCCTCACACGACTACAAGACACTTAACTACTCATAAATAGAAAATATTTACAACTCCTTAAATGTATAAGTAAAAAACCCTGGAGATAAATAAAAAATGTACAAAAATTCCTACTGGAGCTGGTACTGGGAGTGCCACACTCACACGCCGGGATTGGCAGAACTGCACTGCTCCAGAAACGGCCGAAACTGGGATTCAAATACAAGCATGGCCTGCAAGGTTTTTTAGCTGCCTGAGGTACGACGCCAGGACTTTGTGACTGTGATGGATCTGCGAGGAATACTTCCCTGACAGATATGCAATCGGCTGGACTTCTTGGATTTATGAAAGTCAGACAGAAGCCCAGGCTGCCGTCAGGCACCAGCGCTGCCCGCTCCCAAAATGCCAGCATGATCCAAGGGCACCCCATGCTCAATGAGCCTGAGCTCTGATGTGTGGAGGTGCCCCGGTGTGGCAGCTACATCCTGCACAAATCAGCCCCTGCCCAGAGAATGTCATTCTGGAGACAGCAAAAACATTCCCTGGAGGCTGGGGGAATGCCAGAGCACCCGCTGCTGCCCAGAATGGCATCCCATGGAATCACAGAATCGCAGCAGGGTTGGGGTTGCATGGACCTTGAGGAGCACCAAGTTGAACCCCCTGCCCCCTTCCACTGGAAGGTTCCCCTTCCACCTGTCCAAAGATCTGCAGACAAAACAAAGCACAGCACTATATCCAAGGTGTTGGAGCAGATCCACTCTGATCTCCTCTGCTCCCATTTCCTCAGCATCCCCCTCGCCTGCAGCACCTGCTTCTTCTTCCCTTCACTTCCCACTGACAAAAGAAAAATCATTCTGCTTTTGGCTGCTAAAAATGTTAATGGTACAAGAAAGCAGATTCAAAATGTACCAGATGGAAACAAATCCTAATCAGTAACTGCAACCACAACAGAGGAGAACGAGCAACCTGGGCTGTGGGAGGTGTCCCTGCCGCAGCAGGGGGTGGAGCTGGATGGGCTGTGACAACCCCTCCAACCCAAAACATTCTGGGATTCTATGTCTCACACGAACACAGCTGGGAGAAAAGGGCTGACTGTTCAATACAATCCAGTGACAGCCAGGATTTTCCACACTGTCCCAGGTCCACGTGCCCACAGAGAGTGGGGCTTGCAGTGATCTCTCTTGAGCTGCTCCAGATCCTAACTTTTTAAAATCTTTAATTTTTTAATTCCATTTTTGATGAAATGCAATGCTGCATAAGCTTTCATTCTGCATGCAAGCCAGGCTGTCACAGGCACTAATACCCAGAATTAGTATGCAGCTAGGAGTGTGTTTAAATTTATCCCAAATTGATATGGAATCCTCTGACAAATGTCTGTCAGGAGGCGGACAGGACACAACTTCCATGTGCTTTGGCACATTGCCTTTCTACAGGTTTTAGGTCACTTCAAGACAGAAATGGTCATTATCTTTTCAATATAAAATGATATAAGAGTTTCTAGGTGGTTCCAGTATGTCCAATTATCCATCCCCTGGCATCCTCTCCTGGGAAGAGTGTCAGTGAACAAGGATCTGTCATTAGAACCATCACTGCACCGGAACACTGTCGGGAGCAGCTCAACAAAACACTTGGTGCTTTTTCATGGTGAACCACCTCCATATTCTGTACCAATTAGCTAAAAAGTATAAAAGAAGTGAGGCACTAATTAGCAAAACACAGCAGCTGCGTGCCCCCATGCAGGAGAGGAAAGCTGGGGAGGAAAGCAAACACCATGTGCTGTACAAGCTCTGGGGGAGGATTTTTGCCCTTTATCTCATTTCCCGCGGCACTGGGGTCAGCCCAGCTGACAGCAGGTTGTCATTCCCGCTGCATGGAAGGGGAGATAAAAGCTTTCATCTGTGCCACGAAGAAAACAGGTACAAACAGAACACAAAGAACTCAGGTTACGTGCTACAGCTCCAGGTGTCCCTGGGTGCAGCAGCAATTCACTGCAAAGGTACCAGGGATTTGTGACAGGAACATAAATCCCCAGGGCTGCACGCACAGTGCCCAGAGCCGTGGGCAGCTGGTCACTCCATGGAGGGGTGGGCACTGCTGGGAGAGAGGGGGTAACCAGCACCCGGTCTGAGAGGTCTGGCTGTCTCTGCTTCCACCATGCCTGGTACTCCGGAGACAATCGTGTAATAAACCCTGCGAAGGGTGGGGTTGGAAGGGACCTTAAAGCTCATCCAGTGCCACCCCTGCCATGGCAGGGACACCTTCCACTGTCCCAGGCTGCTCCAAGCCCTGTCCAACCTGTCCCGGAACATTCCAGAGATAACTAGCCCTGATTTAAGTGCCACGGTGCTGCTGAGCCCAAGGCAAGCAGCGTGGAAAGCTGTGTCAGCTCGGGGAGCACTGCGTGCAGCACCTCTGGTGACAGCACAGCAACAACAGCCAAGGCCACTCAGTCCACTGTTCCATGATAAAAAACGTACATTCAGCCTCATTTAATGCTTCTGAGCTTTCAAACAGAAAAGGGGCAAAGAATGTTCCACCTGCATCCAGCACCCAGCCCTGGTTTGGGGAGCCCAGCAGAGCCCAGCTCTGCTGCAATTGCTAAATACTAAGAAAAAATTCTCCCATCTTTTCCCTGGGTTATAGAATCCCAGCCTGGATCTGTGGGGGCAGCCAGAGGGGAGGATGAAGGTTCCTTGGCTCCCCATGCAGCACAACTGGTGTTCTCATGGAAGGTGGGACCCTGCAGCTCTCCCCAGCAGGCTCAGTGTAATGCATCTAACACACAGACTGGGAAATTATTTCCCTCTGGAGACAGGAACCACCACAGTTCGGGGGCCTTGGGGTTCTTTTTTGAACACAGAGAAAGAAAAACCAGGGTGCAATTTCCAGCTCTTTCCCTGAGCTGCTTTTGGAACAGCACAACACAACCCTACTCTCTCTGCAGTCACGTTGCCACACCTTCAATCTCCCCTGAATCGTATTTGAACATCTAAATTAAACTTTCCATTGAATATAAATGGGAAATAACACTTGCTTAGCTCAAATGCATATTTAATCTTGGGGACTGGCTGGTGTGAGAAAATATTTTCAGGACAATATGAATGGATGAAGTGGAAGCCTGAAAACTGAGTTCTTCAAAACTGCCTCCAGACTTCAAATTATTTAAATTATTAATTAGCTTCAAATAAAACCAGATAAGGAAAGGGCACAGACCTCCCCTATGTGCTGTAAACAAGCAGATAAGAGTCAGGAATTTAGTGATGCTGGGATGAACCACACAAGGGTAGAAAGCATAAACACAGAGGCACCTTCACCAGTATTATTTGTTCCTTTTTCTCCAATTAAATATATTTAATACGGTGTAGCTTGTGGATAAGCTAAAATACCCTTTGTGTTCAGCACCACATAGGCAATATTTCTTTTGGTGTGCGTGCAATGTCCTAATTTTGCTTTTTTTTCTGGGGAAACCTCCTTTTCACAGTGCCTACCTTAAAGCTCACACTACCTGAGCACTGAAACACCAAACCTCACGTATTTTCACTATCTATTTATTGTGGCAACAGCCTCGGGTGGGACAATCCTTGTACGATCCTGCTTTTTCATACAAGTCATGGCAAAATGACATCTGGCTGTGCTTTGTAGCTGCCCTGAGTGCAGGCACCAGATATTTGTGATATCTGCTGGAATGCACTTGACTGAAGGAGAGCCAGGCCAAGGGAATTGCTCTCCCTTCGGGCACTAATTAGCAGTGTCTCCACTGTTCTCCTCCACTCTTTACATCCTCTGACATTTCATCTCTTCCCTTGATTGGGAGCAACCATCCTATAAAGAGATTTTTTTTTACCAGTAATTGGGAATAAAACTGACTAGCATGGATTGTGATCATTTGGAAAATTTACCTTCCACCTAGATAACTGCACAGTTTTAGGGCACCTGATAGACTCCCTTGCTGCCTCTCAAGGTTATTGTGCATTTAATGAGTCTTTGTAGGTTTAAGGTAGTGAAAATAAAAAAACTACGGATTTTGTAACAGAGCAGCAAGACTTTGCCCAAGATATGCTGATTTATGGGACAGGATTCTGGAAACTGTACCAGTGCTACAGACATGATCCAAGTGTTAAGGGAGTAGGGCAACCCAGGAATTCTGTATTTTAAGGTCCACAGTATTATTGTCTTGAGGCTAAAACCTCTTCAAGGCCTGTTTTAAAAGGAATGGTTATGAATCTTAGAAAAATAGGATTTTTTTGTAAATTAGTTTGGTTTTTTTTAATGGTAAATACAACAGCAAAATCTATCAGGATTTCAGTATTTCACCTGCTCCTTTCTTCCCCATCTGCAGCAGAGTTATTCTGTACATAGCTCTTCACAGAACAAAAGGATTTATAGACAGTATTTCCTTAGTCCAGTGAAGCAATAATCCATGCAGGGAAAATAGTGCAAATCCCATCGTTTGTTGGCCTCAATTTTCCAGACATTTTAAAGTCAGGAATAATATTGCAGAAATCATCCAGACCTACCCCAGCAGAAGATCAGCTGCACAAGAAAAACAGTCCTTTAGAAGTGAGGGCTTAATCTATATATTCCTAAATACACAATATCGCATTTTATTATTTCCATGTACAGCTTCACATCTGTGCCAGATTCCTGCACCATTTAACATCCAAATTAATAACAAATTCTGACTACTCATCAGTTCTATGGAGCCAAACTGAGACATAGTATTTCTTGCAGCCCATATTTTCTGAAAAAACCCTATTCCTAAACATTATTCTTTTGAATAATTAGTTCATTGACATTCTTGTGCTAAAGAAAATATCATTAGTAATTTATAGAAGTTGCATGAAGAGTAATAAGAGTTCAGAAACCCAGCACGAGAGAAATGAAGCCCACAGGTCCCTGAAAATCATTAAAAGGCATCTCTAATGATATGCACAAGAATTATTCTTCAGCCAGGCTGAGCAGGAACCCTGCCCGCTGTCAGACCACCCTTATCTCAAATATTTGATCCTGTAGCCCTGGATAAAACCTCTGCTCTGGTTTTGGAGAGATGCTGGCACTGGTTTAGAGAGCCTGCTGGAACCCAGAATAAAGCATCTCCAGATTATGGATCCTTCCAGCACCCTTTTTGTCCCTGTGCTCTGAGTCTGCCCATTAACAAGGGCTGACGTTTTCTCTCTCCTTCAGCCTCCAAATCCTTTTGTATTTCAGATCTCTCCCCATTATCTCACACCTCAGAGACACAACCTTGCACCACCGTGCTGTCATTGACTTCATCTGTTTGCTTTCATCACTCCATTTGCACATCCTTATCATATTATTATTATTCCTCACGGAGCTGTGCAGCCAAGAAATGTGTGAGTTCAGGAACATACATGGAAAAATGTTATGAAATAACACCCCTAAGTCCTGGAAGGAATGGCTGAGGGAGCTGGGAAAGGGGCTCAGCCTGGAGAAAAGGAGGCTCAGGGGGGACCTTGTGGCTCTGCACAACTCCCTGACAGGAGGGGGCAGCCGGGGGGGGTCGGGCTCTGCTGCCAGGGAACAGGGACAGGAGGAGAGGGAACGGCCTCAGGTTGCACAACAGCAGGAATTTCCCCATGGAAAGGGTGCTTAGGCCTTGGCAGGGGCTGCCCAGGGAGGTTTGGAGTGCCCATCCCTGGAAGTGTCCAAGGAAGGGCTGGAGGTGGCACTCAGAGCTCTGGGCTGGGGACAAGGTGGGCATCGGGCACAGCTTGGACCCCATGGCCCTGGAGGGCTTTTCCAACCTGAATAATTTTGTGATTTTATTCTATGATTCCCAGGAAGAGCTGGGAGTGGGTGTGACACCAGTGAGTGCTGATCCAGCTCTCAGGGCCAGGGACACCTTTGGGATGTGCTGCCATGGAAGATGTGGCACAAGCTGGGTATTTTTTATAACCTTCTCTTTAGCTCGCGACCTTACGGTATCAGGATTTCAAGACATCTGTTTTCAGATCTAATGAGATTAGGGAGAATTGTGTTCAAATCAGGTGTCTTTCAGTGATTAAAGGCCTACAGGAAAAAAGACACAGAACTTGGTATGCACTCACTGGCTCAGTTTGGGCCTCAGCAAAACAGGGCATGGGAAATGAAGGTAAAACAAGTGGCTTCCTAATGAAGGAGCAACAGCCTTTTGTTTGTCCATTGGATCTGTGCCTTGATAAAACAGCAGATTGGAAATTTGCTGAAAACATTAGAAATTCCCACAGGGAATTCTTGCTAGTGTGAACAGTTCTATAAATAATTCAGTATAATTGACAAGAATCCCATTAAAACACAGTGAAGTCATCTTAGACTTTTAGTTGGAATTTAAAGTAAAAATTTCACCCGAGCTGATGCGGTCGATACTAAAGTCACTCCCAATCCACAGCAACCACGGAACAAAAGAGAAAGGCAGATGAAAACGAGCAGCTGGTGCCTGGGATCGGCGGAGTGTGAAACGAAGCAGTTAAATGTTTACCACGGCGCTGGGCTTCGCTCTCAAGTTTTCTGCATTGCTGCCGCCCCGCTCAAGGCTGGCTGGGGCTGTGAGCAAATGAGCTCCAGAGACGGCTCCAAGTCAATCATCAAACCCAGCTACAGCATTCCCAGCAAAGCACGTGGCAGCTTTTCTGACTCTGCTGCTCATAATGAAGCTCCCAACACTGGGAACATCTGGCCATGCTCAGAAAGAAAGCCCAGGGAAGGGGCTGCGCAAATTTAATCCTTCTCACTACTACAGGCAACACAACGGCTTCATTTTCCTATTTGACTTCAGAGCTCGTGCGTGATTGTTTAATCTTTTTATTTTTACTTGAAAGAATCAGATGAATCTAACCCCGGAAAATAAAGAGCCCTTGATGCCCAGCATCCCCGAGCTCACAAACAGCTCTGTGTCCTTGGGGGAATGCGAGCAGCTAATGACTCCCCACTCCTGGGGTGCAAAGCACTTAATTAACAAACCCAATGTTTTTACAGACATTCTTTCTTTGTTCAAGTTAATGGTGCACGATATTACCAGGCAGAGCTGCACACCAGCCCCTGGACAAGCGCTGCACTGAATTCCCTGCTGCTCCCTTCCCATCTCAGCACAGCAACCAACTCCAGTGGTGTAAAATGCATCCCTTCCATCTTTTAGCTCTTGGTTGCTCTTCCACCTCTCTCTGGCCTTACAGAAAACCATTCCTCTGCAGGGTGGAACAGCAGCATTTTATCTTTTAATAATCTTACATATTTATAACAAGGGTTATCAATGTATTTTATAATGCTCAATGTATTTACACATAAAGTGAACCAGGAAAGACCACACGTATTTTCATAATAACATTGTGAGACTCACCTCAAACCTCTGTTCTATCTAATTAAGTTGCTTTGTTTGATGATGCAGAAATACACTGAACACAGCCAGTTCCCACATCTCTAGCCAGTGAAATCCTGTGGCACACATGAATCACTTCAATGGAAAATTTAGAAGAAAGTTAATTAAAGGTCATTGGTTTTTCCTCTTCAGCCCCCTCCCTTTTTTTTAATAATTTGAAGGACTTCCACTGTCTATCAGCATGGGGGGAAATAAGACAATTTTGTTAAAGCCGACAGAATTACCAAGAGATAAGTAAAGGTCAAATGCCAGGATGAGGACTGGAAGCCTAATCTTCCTCCACCATACAGCAGAGCAGCAAAAAGAAGGGAAAAGAGGTATATGTAATCAAAAATGGGACAAAAAGGAAACTTGTATCAAAAATATTCCTGCAAATTAAAACAGATTGAGATCTTGATCAAAGACTGTAAGGTTTTCAGTTAATTAAGATTTTTTCAGAGATCAGACTATTTTGCAATGGGTTAAACCAGTGGGATGAAGCAAAATCAGTTATTCTGAAAAGAGCCAAGTTGTTCTGTGTGAACTTGGGGGTGCTGAGGGAGCAGACAACTGGAGCTGGGCGCCTGTGCTGCAGGAAGGGAAACACAGCCCAGACCAGCCAGGAAATCACAGGATCCCAGACTGGTTTGGGTTGAGAGGACCCTAAAGCTCATCTCATTCCATCCCTGCCATGGGCAGGGACACCTTCCACTAGCCCAGGTTGCTCCAAGCCCTGTCCAGCCTGGCATTTAGCTTCAGCATCATCCTCATAGAAGATGAGATGAAACAAGCTGGAAATACAGTCATTTGGAATAGCATCTTTCACATAGAGCAATCCACAAATATTTTAGATTATAACAAGTTACAGCTAATTTAAAGCATAAAGAAATCATGGAAGAACCTGAAATACAAAGCAAGACAATTTTTTCTCTTGGTAAGAGTCTATGCAAAACACAATTAACGAAGCTGAGAAATAGAAGGTTACCCCAGATCAGAAAAGAAGAGCTCTTGAATGAGCAGACAGAAAATATTAAAAGAAAAGGATAGAACAATGTGCCATTTCTAAATAAACACAAGTGGAATCCAAGTTCTACTATTGCCTTTCCTTTGTGACAATAAAAACGGGTTGTGGAGAAGCTGAATAGGCTCAGCATTGTACCGGCTGCTTTTATCTCACAGAGAAGGCACCAAGATTTTATCACACGCATTTTAATATTTTCATAATTTCAGTATTATCCGCATGAGCAGCCGCTCATCCTCTCGCTGGTGCTCCCTTGGGGCACCTGGAATAATTCCCCATCACACAGAGCTGAACACTTCTTGTCTGTGCGACAGCAGCACAGCCCAGCTCGGGCCAGCTGATGGGATCTGCCTGGGACTTCTCTCATGGCTCAATCTAACTATTAACTATTAAATAATTAAATAATAACTATTAACTAATAATTATTTATTTGTTACAAAATGTCAGGGGCTGAAGCCCAAACCAGTGGCACCTGCAGCAAAAATATCCTGACAGAACTTAGTAAGGAAAGAGCCCGTGGATTCCCTTTGAATACCTTCCACAGTGCTACAGTGGAAAACTTTTCAATGCTCATTAAAAATTATTAGGAGCGTAAATATGGACAGAATTTCATATGCCATTATAAAATGAGTAAAAATATTTTCAATTCCAGTGTTTCCATTCTGTCAATGCACTTTTTTTGACTAGTGCAGATCACCAGCATTTCTCAGCCAATGCTGAGTAAGATATGACAATATCCTACCAATCCATATTTTTATATCCAATAAGTCATTCACATGCATAAATTATATATAAAAATAGACAAAGGAATTCCTGTGTCATCAATTTGTATTTTATATTCCTCCAAAAGGGGAGGGTTTTATAGAATCTCCAGCACAGAGAAGTGCTAGAATCTCAGGACAGCTGTCTGTCCTGTCTGTTTCACACCACCCTTAAACAGTATTTTATTTGGAGACCATATGCTTCAACCTCTCTGTCTGCCACCTTCAGATTTCCTTTTCTGAGCTGCAGAAAATAATATGCTAAATAGCAAGAAGAGTGGTGGTAAAACCATGGTAGAATTCTCTCCCTGGAGCAGAGGGATGTGGATTAAAAGAACACCTGAAAGAGCCTTCATTTTCCAGCCTATAAACCAAACCCTCCCCTCACAGGGGGAACACATCAAGCCTCATTACACTGATGTCCTTCAAAGCAAAAAAGGTCTAAATGCAGCCTGAAAAATACACACTCATTACTGATCCTCTGATTTTTGTGCTGCCAAACAGAGGGCTGGGAGTGTTACAGAAAACTTTATCATCAGGGAATTCATCATGCCAAAGATGGAATAGGCTGGATTAGTCCAGTATGAAGTTCCAAAGGAGAAAGCAACATGTTGGCTTTATTACATGAACATGCTGTGGATAAGCAGCACGCCAAGAGCAGAGCAGTCATGTTGTCAAACAGGACTTTGGGCAAGGGGGAAGGGCTTCCCACTGCCAGAGAGCAAGGCTAAACGGGATGTTGGGAAGGACTTGCTCCCTGTGAGGGTGATGAGCCTCTGGCACTGGGTGCCCAGAGAAGCTGTGGCTGCCCCATCCCAGCTTTTTCCCTGCCAGCCCTCACTCAAACACCCCACATTCCTCCCCACTGGTACCACAGCTCAGACACTGGACGGGGTAATTCCCTCCTGCTGCTGGAGTGGCTGGAACGGGATAAGTGATGCAGCCCTGCCCCCGGGACAGGGGAGCACGACTCAGTCACCAGAGCAACACCAGCTTCACCAGGGTCTCGCAGCAAGCGGAGACCAAGCAGTTTAAACTTCTGTATAAGTGGGAAAACACGATTAATTCTAGCACTGCCACTCCTGCAGCAATACAGTATAAATCTCTCCACTAAAAGATAACTTCTTTCAAAAGCTTTATCAGAAGGGAAAGGAGTTACCTTGTGTCCAGCTCTCTTACAACTTATCTGCCTCTGGAAAGCACAGATTAGGGGGATGCATGTCTTGCATCACATCCAGCTCCAGTGCAGCTGTGTTTTTACAGGAGTCAGGATCCCATGCACTGACACTACACTGCATTACCCCAGGACAAAGAGGGTAACTCTTCGGCCTTTGATTATCACTCAGGGAGAGTCAAATCCTGCCCCAGTTCAGGCTGGTTTCCCAGTTCTACAGCCAGCACCAGTGCCTGTCACTGGAGCACAGCCAGCAATCCTCCTCTCATAGCATTCCTTGCTGCACCATCTCTTGTCACAAATCCACCAAGGCCAGCAGAAGGCTTTTGACTTCATCACTGGAACTGGCACAGAGTTTGGTACCAGGTTTCTCCTCCAGAAATAGCTCCTGCAGCTCAGGCAGTTCATTTGCTTCCCAGGTTGTTTGGCAGGTGATCAGCTCCTGCTGCCATGAGGAGCAAGGACTGGGTGATGGATGAGTGAGGAGCTGGTTAATTGGACAGGGAAACAGTTTAAGCACCAGACTGGTTTGTCAGGACTCATTGGAAATTTGGAGTTTCATCTGTGACATTACAGGGTGGGCTCAGCCCAGCTCCAAGGCACTACAGGTCCCATCCTTCCAGGACACCCCTGGGTCCTGTGGGGAATCCTGAGCCCCTCTAAATTGATGCTTTTGTTCTGTAAATACAGAGAAAACCTCAGCCTTCTGAGCTGTCTGCAATTTGTCATCCCCACAGTAATTCCCTGCATTTTCTCAAGAGCCTGGGATATGAATAACTTCTCCTTCATATTCCCTGCAAATGAGAAAGACTCTTCTTAAATTATTCATAACATTATTATTATTAAAAGTCAAAGCACCATTTAATGAAATAACATTTTTAGAGTCTGATTGCACTAAAGCCAGAACACCATGGTTTGTAAAACATCAGTGTCCTTTAGCCTGTGCTGAATTACAAGAGAAATGAGTCTGAAATCACACTTGTAGCTCAAGAGAAAACTCTTCTCCGATACACAAATCAATACATGATTTAATTGTGTTTTATTGCTGCTTTTGCTTCAACCTGGGGTCAGAAAAGAGCCTGAGAACATCCTATTTGCTATTTTCCCAAGTCGTATTCCCTCAACGTGCACCTGTTTTTTAATTCCAGCCTTCGAGCTCTCTCCAGCTGCAGGGCAGCAGGGAGACTGATGGAGCGAGTGGGGAAAGAGAGCAAGCTCAATATTCCCCTCTGGACTGCAGTCCATGGAAACGTTTTCCTCTAAGATTGGCTTCTGAAGGTGCCAAGGAAACCAGGATGGAAAAGGCAGAGCTAAAATCCTTACTGAGTGTCCGTGCCACTGAGGTGGCTCTAACACCGACCCATGGCACTCCCAGAGCGCAGCCCAACGTTATCTGCACAAACCAGGGCTCTGGACCAGCTCAGGAGAAGAAAGACATGGAGCTCCTGGGGCAGGGCCAGTGGAGATGCCAAAGGACCTGGAGCATCTCGGTGCCCAGGAAAGGCTGAGGGAGCTGGGGCTGCTCAGCCTCGAGAGGAGCCCCAGCCAAGAGGGGCCCTCAGGCCTGGCTGTCCCTGGGTGTCCCTGGGTGTNCGAGCCACTGCGGTCCCTTCCAACCTGACCCATCCTGGGATTTTGTGATTATTTTAAGGGAAAAAACAGACTTGACTATTTCATCACTACTAGACTACTAATATATTGTTTTCTTTTTAAAATCTTCTTTACTCAACATTCTTTGAGTTTCATCAAACTTTGTTTCGAGGTTCAGCAATCATTTTTCTCATGGACCAATAAGAGACCCATCCCCACACACACAACCCTGGCTGATGTCCAGAGCTATGTGCACTACTCCCAGAGGATAAATCCTCATGCAGTGTGTATGGACCCTTTTCATTCCCCAGATTTTTCTAATAGTGGAAGAATTCCTGAAAATTCCTAGGCTTGAAATAGAAATCCAGGTTCCTGTTCTCCCCAGATAATCCCTGTCTTCTGCTCTGCCTTTTTAGCCTCTCTCTGATATCAACACATGCAGCTGGTGGCTCTGTTTTGACTCGTGCTCTGGAAACAGGCAATAGTTCAATTAAAATCCATAAGAATTTGATTCCTGAATCCAACTGAACTCCTGATTTTCACTCTCCACAGGTCTCTAAGGAGATGCACAATTTTTAGAGTATTTACTTAAAGGGTTTGGGTTTTTTTTTAAGGAAATGGATTTTTGTCTTGGAAGATGGAAATGTACTTTAGAGCTTGACTGAAGGAATTAACGGAAAACCATGTTTTAGCTTCAGGCTATGCATTTATCCAGCCATCTTTCCCTCAAATCTTATAGGCACAGAGCTGCAAACAGACCCTTACTTCACCACATCCATCTCTGCACCAATAAATTTCATGTCTTCCAGGGAAAATCTCTCCAAGATGCACCCAGCCCCTCCTCCTGGGTGTGGAAAAACACCTGATTTATCATTTCCTCCTACTTTTCACTGCTGGTGATGCAATCATTGCATTGCAGGCATTTATTTTCAGGATGCATGAATAGAAAGATTCTAGAAATTAGGTAATGATCTCAGAAGATCCCAAACATGGAAACAAGGGCACCTGCAGAATTGTGTGGTGAGATAAATCTACCCAGGAGTGTTTGTTGTTCCTTAGTAAACAGACACACTGGAAGCAAAATTACTGCTTTGTGCAAACAACAGAGGGTTTGTTTAGTAAACTCAAAGCAAAACAGACAAATTTGGGTTTCTGTGGAAGTTACCCGAGTCCTTTGTGAATCTCACACCTCCACTGCACAGCCAGGAGAACAGGGGCTCCTGACAATGGGCTGAGCTCCTGCAAACCCCATCTCCTTGAACAGAACTGAAAATCCATCCCCAAGGCACAAAAAATGCATTTTGCACTTTCTTTTCTTGTTTAATGACCATTAAAAAAAAAAAAATCCCTGCATTTCAAGAAGCATTTTCCTCCATTACGCACTAAGAAAAGCATTACTTAAAGATCAGTTTTACTGCTGGAATTGAAAAACAGGATGAAGGACAATCACTCTATTCAAGGCATTACTGCAGAACAAGGAGATGGATTTAGCAAAGCCCCAAATTCCAAAGACTATGAACTGGCAAGAGAACCCCATTCTGTACATCCAAGGAATCCTATACTGAACTATAGGGACTTGAACGCCCAGTCTTCGGTCACAGCACAGCCCTCTGAGGGGCTCAGCTGCCAGTGCTGCACAAATACACCAAATAAAACCCACCACGGGCTCCTGGGGACCCAGTGGAAAGGCAGGAAAGGAGCACAGGGACCGTGCTTCTTCCTGAGTTTGGGTTTTCCTTCTGCTGACACCTGCCTTGCTCCAATCACGTCCCAGTTCCTCATTTTCTGGGGAAACCTGGACCTAGAATTTAACTTTGCACCTTCTTCTGTGCTCATCAACCACTACAGATAAATCAAATCTATCCCCTTTTCCTAGCAATATGACAAGCCAAATCCATCTGGAACCTAATTATTGTTCCAATGCCTATTGTTCCAATATAAATCATCTAAAACTACAATACAAAAAGAATAATCTATGGTGCTGCTAATACTTGCCTTGCTCCATTTTCAACTCTTTGTGAGTAAGTCAAAGGTATGATAAATCTTTGCGGTGACACTCCTGAATTTATAACCCAGATGGATCAATAGACTTATTCCGACACACATCCCTGGAGGGATTCTGTACACGACTGCTGGGATGGTGGGAAGAGCACAGTGACATCCACATTAGGGTCTTCCTGTATCCGGCTCCCCAAAACAATCCCTCCTGCCCTCCTTGCCCTTGTGCTGACTCCAGGGAAGCTCCTGCTGGATGCCAGGGTGCCCATCCTGCTCCTCAGCAGCCTCCCCAGAAGGCTCCCACTCCAGGGACTCCTGGCACAGCAGCCCCTGCCCAGAGCATGGAATAAATGAAACATCTAACAAAGCACTGCCAGGCTGATGACAAATTCTGGAGTGGGAAGCATTAGGAGAGTCCCACAAAGCTGGAGGCTACACAGCGACAGAAGAGAGAGATAGGAAAGCAGAGGCTGTAGAAAGATGGAACGACAGAAACACACTCCATGAGCTCCAAGCATCCATCACGGAATATCACCAATCACTCCTGTTCTGTACCAGGACTGAGACGAACGAGAGAAAATACCAACACAGCAGAGTGTTCTTGCACAGCCACACACCCCTAGTCCTAGTTTCCCTCTTGGGGCACTTCCTGAGCTGAGCCCCAGCTCTGGGACAGCACCACCTCACACAGACATGAGACCTCACAGGAAAGCATTTTCCTGCTGGTTTCTTTCAGGGCAGTTGAATGGGTTTCCAGCGCAGGCACTGCCTGCACCTGCAATGACTACAAACCACAGCACAGCTGAGACTCACCCAGGGGGCTCCCTGTGAGGAAACTCATTCTGGAGCTCACCCGTCCCACCCTAAAGGTTACAGCCCCCACCTCTCTTAGCCCAGGTAGCTGAAGAGAAAATGAAGTGACACAGAGGCACCTGAACTGTGGTTAGGGGGCTTTGGAGTATCCCAGCCTACCTGGATACTCCTTCATGCACAGCACTGTACGAAAGGCTGATTCCCAGTGAACAGAAGGTTTTAGTGCTGCACTCGACAGACATGAAGAGTGTTTTAATAGTTAGTTACTGAGCTCTTCAGTTGTGGTTACAATCTGCTGCCATATTAATCTCACCCCATAATTAGCTGCCTGGGGAAAACATGTTGCTATTCAGAGGACCCAGGTGAAAGGAAAAACAGCTCCAGAGGTCTGAACCTCATGATTTATTTCCCTTTCAAAACAGAGAGGTGAATCAAGGTACATCCCCTGCTCCATTATATATACTGGACAATTTTGCTGTGCACTTGGCAAAGTGCAGAAGTGAAAGATGAACGAAAATAGTCCTGCAGAAAATCAAAACTACTTATTTCTGATACAAGAGAACAGCAGGAAAACCCTGCACTTAAAGATCTCCACCAGTGAGCTCTAAAGAGGCTGCGAGGTACTCTACAAAATTTATGAGTGCTAGATATATACTATAGATTAATTCATGAATTCTCCATACATAATTTATAGTCTATTTACAGAGTAAAACAGTCATCACACAGCAACCACCACAAATGCACTCACTTAAACTTAAGGGCATCTGTAATGCCTGCTCAGAAATCAGAGCCCATAATAAACCAGTCACAGTCAATGACAAGCTGACTAAAATGCCCAGGAAGAGAAAGGAAATGCATTTTTAAGGCAGCTGATGTGCTATAAATTTTTAATGCTCTATAAAAACTTTCATTTAGTTATATTTATATAGTATTAAGTACATTGTTCCAGTTCAGAGTAAGAAATTAGTCTTGAGTTTTAGAGAGAACGTAGTTTGTCTTGCCTACAGTTTAACCTCACACTAAAAGCTACAAATTGTGGCTCAATGAATTCATACTACAGCAGTGTAATTCTCTTCATTTCCTCAAAAATCCTCCCTGAACAGAACTATTTTCTCTACTTAACAGTGCAAAGGGATTTTACATTTGCAGAATCACAGGCTCCCAGAATGGTGGGGGCTGGAAGGACCTTAAAGCCCATCCCATCCCACCCCTGTCATGGGCAGGGACACCTTCCACTGTCCCAGGCTGCTCCAAGCCCCATCCAGCCTGGCCTTGGGCACTGCCAGGGATCCAGGGGCAGCCACAGCTGCTCTGGGCACCCTGTGCCAGGGCCTCCCCACCCCCACAGGGAGGAATTTCTTCCCAGTATCCCATCTAACCCTACTCTTTTTTAGGTATCAAGGACAATAAATGTGGTGACTGAACACAGGCACAGATCATGCTTTTGGATATAAGACTCCCAGTAAGTAACACACTTAGGGGTGTGTTTGCAACTTTGAAATAAAAGCAGAATTTGCTGCTCTGACATCAAGGAAGAAGCTCACTGTGACTGCTGCAGTTCTCACACACTGGAGGGAGACAGAATTCCCTGGCTCCAGCTCGAGGCACCACTGCTGCAGAGCAATTAAAACAATCAGCCCTTTAGTTACACCTCGTTGCACTGTTTTCCCATAAATTAGCTGTGAGATCAAAGCCTTTAAACGCTATTCTATTTATTTAATGAATATATTCTAATTTTCCATCACAGGAATAGAGAACACCTCTTAAAGAACGTGCATGATGAGCTCCCTCCTTCCACAGTTAGTTTAAAAAAATGTTGAAGGATGTTGTTAGGAGACAGCTTGTTCCCCATCAGAAAGAACAGCAGGCTAAAAAGCAGTGGTGTTCCCCTGAATCACAAAGCCCAAGATGCACTTTTTGGGTCTGCAGTTGAATTTCTGCAACAAAACGTGCTGCCTGCTTTAGCACCAAGCCAGCAGATCCCACTCCTTAACGGAGCACTGTCCTCTTCTGGATGACGATTTTTGTTCTTTAAATGTCTTCATGGTGTTCCTCTGCATCCATATAAAGATTTTTAATTGCTGTTTAATATTAATGCAGTTTTCAGAATCAGTGAAAAAGCTGGTTTTTAATTTTTTTTTAAGTCCACATCAGCTTCAAAGTTGCAGCTATAAATAGGAGTGTTGGAGACAGACATAGCCAGGAGCTATTGCAGGGTGCAGCTTATCCTCTACACAAGACTGTAAATTGCTGAACATCTGAGATGTCCCAGTTTCAGTTGAGGCTCCTCAGCAATGTGTCCTGACCCCACAAACCCTGGGAGAACTCCTGGCTCTGCTGAGGACACCGGCACCTCCCGGGTGAGCTCCATCATTTAGAGTTTGTGTTGAGGAGTTACAGTGAATTGAGAGGCTAAAACTTATTTCACTCAGCTGTACTTCAATCATCTTACCTGTCACTTTGGCCAAGTTCGATAGCAGATCAACTGCTTGTGTTTAATACAGGATTTGCCAGGATAATAAATCTTCCAGCCAAGCATTTCCCTTCGTCCTAGTGACATTTTAATTGACTTCTAAGGACAAAGCTGATTTTATGTATTTCAGCTTTAATTGCTGATCACTTTCCTGGATTTCTTTCACACAACCATATTAAGCATTAGGTTATCTAAGGAGATTAGGGAGTCTTACCACTGAGAACCACACTCCCAGTAACAATGGAAATACAGTCAGTGGTAGAAATTAGTTGAGTGAGGACTTTGAAACCCATTTTGAACGAGTTCCCTGAGTCTGCTTCACACAGCTCCATAGAAGGGAGCCTAAGGATTATGTGAAGGAGTAAATCTGACACTGCTTAATGTCTCAAAAGGACTCGCCTCCACCTCCAAAACCTGTAATTATGTGTGATTTGCATTAATCCTTAGAAAGAAATAGAAATCCCTACACGAAACAGACAAAGCAGATTAGGAGCAATATTCTGTTGACAGTCCCGCAAATGATTTATGTCAATTAAGATAATTCCTGTGCTCTCATGAAACCACCTCTCACTCCATCACTTCAGAAGAGGGGAACACTAACCCAGAGCCACACAATTCCACTGCCCAGAAAGGAACAACCCGATTTGAAGTGTATCCAGTGAAAAGTGCATTACATTCAAAACTGCTCCAAAAAGCGAAGCCGCAAAGCTTTCAAGCAGCAACAAGAGAAAAGTCGTTTTTCATTAGAGCCTCACAATGTGCAGAGATAAAGCACTGAAGTGCAGGTGTGATGTATGCACGGGGCTGAGCTGCTCCCCACATCCCCCTGCTCTGCTCCTGCACCCACCAAAGGTCACAGATGACGACAGGAGGCAGAAACTGTGCAGCTTTCTTTTGAGAGAAATGCTGATGCATCCTTCATCTAACAGGCACATCTTCAGGAATATTTCTGGCAACTGATGAATCATTTTGCAAGTCAAGGCAGAAAAGCCATCATTAAAAGCACTGTGTTGTTCCTGCAACAGGCTCCTCGTTAAGAAATCCACTTCAGCGCTCCTTTTACAATTCTTTGCTACTGCCTCCACAGATAAAAAAATTCCCCACCTCTCAGAGGCTTTAATTTGCCCCCAGATAGCAGCAAAGGCTAAAGCTGATCTGCAAAACACATCTGAGAAGGAACTGCTGTGCCATCTGACAATATCCTGTCTCTGGGGATGTTCAAAGTTGGGATAACTTCTCCAAAAGCAAGAACAGGCTCACCAAGGCTCTCTGGCAAAACCACAGCAGGTGGATCAAAAGGCATCCAGCAGCTGTGGCAGCACTGATGGCAGGCAGGTCATTTACATATATGCAAATGAACACACGTGGCGGTGTCTTGGGCCATTCACAACTTCCTCTGGGAATTACCAGGATTCACCTTTCAAAAGTTGTTTCCACCAGTCACAGAATCCCAGAACGGTTTGGGTTGGAAGGGACCTTAAAGCCCCTCCGGTGCCACCCCTGCCATGGCAGGGACACCTCCCACTGTCCCGGGGGCTCCAAGCCCCAATGTCCAGCCTGGCCTTGGGCACTGCCAGGGATGCAGGGGCAGCCTCCTCCCAGGGAACAAACCAGTACTGCTCGTAAATGAACCTGACCAGGGTTACCCGGATACATGTGAAAACTGCTCTGTAATGTTTTTCTCAAGGAGAACTGACTAAGAGAAATCCCTAATAAAATGCAAGAATGTTTAATTGGCACATTGTTAGGAGAACATTAATTGGCAACTCTAATACACTGAATAAATTAGCATAGTCAACAAGCTGAGGACTTACATGCATTATCACGTACCTCACAATGACTTTTTAATTATTCAGCAAGCAAATAAACTACTTCCAAACTCGCATTTTCCTCTGTTTCATGTTGTCCTTGTGGCTTTTAAATACATACTAACATTTTTCCCTTTTCAGTTCAAGTCTACCAAGCCCTGGTAATTCAGCTTGGGTTTTCCTTCTATAGGAAGTACAGGATGGGAACAGAAATCACTGTCTCACTTGTAAGATCTGTAAGATTTTAGTCATATTTGTAAAACCTAAACCCCTAAAGCTTCAAAGACATGAACAACACCTTTGCAGAGGAGGAGGAAGAACCTGCTGATGTCAGTTTAAGGCACACTGATGGATTTAAATATGGGTTTTTTAAAGCTACACAAACAAGGTGTTAGCCACATTTCAATTTAAATAACCACAAGGTGGCTTGGATCAGTTTAATTACGCTTGAAAATGCCCCTTTTTTTGAATAATCAACACTTTGGACTAAACAGAAAGTCCCATCAGAGCAGGGAGTTTTGTTTCTGACAGGTATCTCCATACTTCCCCTTACCAATAATTCCCAAACTCATAAATCTCTCTCTCTCCAGTTCCCCCTTTCAGTCCCAATTACAAACACTGTTTTTAGCCAAAGCAAATGTCAGTGTACAAATAAAATTAAAAACGCAATTAACATTACCAGATATAATGAGATGTTTAATTACCCTTGAAACTAGGCCTTGTGAAGAGCCAATAAACTTTAAAGTGCTTTTGTTACCAATCCATTTATCCATCATACAGAACAACAGGCTGTTTGCATTGCCCTCCAACGAGGGTCCAAGAGTTGTGACAGCGGAGCAAGGAAATGATGCTGCCATTAATAGTGAGGATGTTACAGAAGCCTGTACAGGTTATGTTACAGAATGTTACAGGAGCTGTTCTCAGTCCAAACCGTAAGAAGAGACAAGAAGAGTTTCCTAAACTGCAGAATACGTGAAATAGTTCTCTAGTGTCTTACGTGGCAAAGCACTGAACAAAAATACTTCATATGAACCCCAAAACTCTGAAGTGCAGCACAGCAGTGATGCCACCAGACCCACGAGCCTCCATCAGCCCCCAGAGCCAAAATTCCAGTTCCCAGCACAAAGCTCTGGTGCCAACTGACAGTGGGGAGGAAAATGTCCGCATTTAAAACACCCTGGGCTGTACAGTATGATCTTTAACAAACACCAAGATCTTTGCATCAGTGCAAAATGTTTAAACAGTGGGACCTGCAGGTGCCAAACCCACCAGGATATTTTTTGAACTTCATGCACATTTGGAAAAGAAGCCAATCCAACAGGGACCAGAGTCCAAATTGTCCTTAAGAAATAACAAAAACACCCACAAAAAACCTAAAAGCCACAAAACCAAACAAAAAAAATATAACCACCATCAAAAAGGCCCAAAACAACTGCACAGACTTTTTGCCCAAATTCACTGGATGATTTCCTATACGTGAGAAGTTATTTATGTCATGATTACTTTTTTTTTCTGGACAAAATCAACTCTTAGAAAATGTTGATTAATTTGCAGCTTGATGCATAAAAAGTGAGCTTGTGAAATTACCAGAAGAGGTAAATAAATGATTCATGTGGGTTGGTTTTGCATGAATAAATTATTTGTTCCTTCTCCATGTTTCATCTGATAGAAGAATGTAAAATTAATGCTATTCTATGCAAATAGAAAGCCTTTTATAAAATTCTGACCTAATTATAGGTGTTTGCTAAGAAACTCACACTTGAGTTTTCAGAGAAAAAATTCCTTGGTGCCACATTAGTGTCATGGAAGGAAAGATTCAAACAATAATACATGTCATTCAAGGATTATTAACAGAAATACATATCATTAATATTTTTGTCTCCTTTAACCATTTTCCTCCTTTTGGAGAGGTGGAACAATTGGCACCCAAAATGCTACAACCCTCCAGCTAATGTTGAACACAGCACCTGATTCCAAAGAAATCACTGCAGATCGTGCAAAGTTGTGCATCCCAGCAGATTTTCATTAATGCCAATAAAAGAGATGGCATTTAAATGATGTGGTAGCCAAGGAAACAGAGAAGTACCTGACAGATGTTATCTCCCAGCCTTCTCCTCCAGAGGCAGCAGGGATGAACAGCTTGGGCCAATCCTGGAACAGCTGATGACCAAATGAATTGTTAAATCATCCTAATTTCCAGCACTGTGGTGCTGACCAGCAGGGAGCTTATAATAAGAATTGCTCATAAAAATAATGATGAAAAAGCCAAATTATTTCTTTCTAGCCACGATTTGAAACAACACAAAACATCTTGCCCAAAGGAGCTGTGGCTGCCCCTGGAACCCTGGCACTATCCGAGGCCAGGTTGGACAGGGCTTGGAGCACTGTGGAACAGGGGAAGGTGTCCCTGCCCATGGCAGGGGTGGCACTGGATGAGCCTTCCAACCCAAACCATTTTGGGATTCTGTGATCTCCCTTTGGGCTTGTATCTTGCTGGGATTTTTTTTTTTTTTTTAGATTTTACAGCTTTTCCTCTTTAATTGCTAACCCTTAAGAAATTCCATTAACAGGATTTCATCACAGTAACTGTCCAAAAATTCTGGAAAAAATAGCCACGAAACAGCTCAAGGATTTAGACAAGTAAAAGTTACCAAACTAAAAACTAGTCATCAGTAAATATAGAGATAAAAAACCACTCAAAATCTAAAGATTAAAGGTAATCTTTTGCCTTTAAAGTGAGAGGAACCCACACCATAAGGCTGACAAGGTGACGAGCAGGAGCCAGAACAAGTAAAGAAAATTCGTGGTACATCTGTGTATCAGACACTGTAGTTTCAACATACAAAGCCCTTCAAGAATGCACCTAAAGTCTTTAAGCAAATCAGAATAAATGAAACAAATCTTTCCTGTCTGACCAGGACTGCATTATTTTAGGGACATCCATGCAGTAGCTTTGGCCTGTTGGCAGGTATTTTCCCTAAGGCCACTGCACTGCTCCCTCGCTAACTCCAACAAGCCCTGTTTGTGTCTGTAATAGAGAGACTGAGGGACTGATTGACTCAATCAATCAGAGGGCTCTAAGTGGGGGTTTGTAACAGGATCACACAAGAAGTTCCCATTACCCGGCCTGGCTGCTCCTACCCAGTTCTTCTGGCTCTGCATTCGGTGAGGGTTTCACCCCTTGCTGATGACAACACACAGCACTGGTGATTTGGGTTTCCAAGAGGTTTAGCCCACTCTACACAGTGAATACGGATGCAATAATTCCTCTGTCAGTCTCTCTGTGGATGGCCAATTTCCCAGAAACAACTCAGCTCAAGAGCAGGCAACTGAACACCACCCTGACACCATTCCCAGCAGCAAATCCTCATGGACAACAGCCTCTGTGCACCTACACTGAAGGGTGGAATTCCTTCTTAAACGGATATTTGAGTAAAATTAATGGGAAATACTTATTGGAAAGGTCCACGAAGCAATGAGACACTTCTCAAGCTCCAACCATTATTCCTCAGCAGTGATCCTGTACTTGGGAGCATCCTCAGAGCAAGATGTCCCAGGCACCTCATCCCCCAGGAGCAAACAGTTAAGGCAGAGTTGACTTGTATCAAGATAAATCTGGCAGATTTTCCAAGTACTGTGGATAATTAGTGAGCTAGAGGTTAAACAGCCACAGAACTCTGGGACTTTATTCCAAGCTTGAATGCCCTTGATAGAAGTCAGTGAGGTGTCGATTCCAAACATTTCTGTTTCTGTATACAAAGTGGCTGCTCTAATTCAAAACAGACAATTTAGTGGGTGGATCTGTAATTAAATTATTATGGCTCATATCTAATTAAAACAGATTTCAAGGCACATTTCAAGCTGTGGTTGGATGTCAGTTTGAAGCTGCCTCGCACGGCTTGGCAAGCAATCACGCTGAAGGAGGGCAGGAACAGCATCCAAGAGTAAGAAAAGGAGAATCTAAAAATAAAAATGTTCTGGAATGCTTGCCTTCCGTTTTGAACCCAGCAGTTCACTACTGGCACGGTACCACCCCACCCCACATATATCTCAAAGGGCCTTGAGACTCAGAGAAAGAGGGAGAAACAATCAGAAATGCACAGCCTGCAGTTGCTACCAGGTTCTGCAGAGTTCAACAAAATCCAGTGGAATAAAAGCCTTCCTGATGTATGGGAAAACAGGCTCGGTGGGAATATGTAATTACAAGCTGGCCAAGGCAGAAAGGTACAGCCTAGTGAGACACACTGCACAGTTTGTTAAGCTGAACATACACCTCGGGCTTAGCACTGACTTCTGAGAATTCAGTGATGGAACAAGAACAGCAGTTCGAAGATCACATTTCAGAATCCAATAGAAGGGTTTGAAAAAGCAAAGTTTTAAAATGTTGTGACTTCTTTTTACTCCTTAATTTTCCTCTCTTCACCCAGTGGGAGTTTATTCCTACATCAACTTTGATTTAAATAAATTGATGTATTTTCAGAAGACCTCAAGGTGCTGAAGCCACCACGGGACTGAAACCACAAGAGGCACAAGCAGGAGCTGCAACCCCAACGCCAAGCTCCTTTGGGATCTCCCCCCAGCACACCCATCTTGCCCACTAATTACTTCCTCTCCCTCTTTTTTCTCTGTTTTTCCTTATGTACTTAAACACATTTCAAATGTAATTGCATAAAAGATTGCCTGGTTCACACAGGAACTAATAAGTCCATGTAACTGTTATTACAAGACTCAAATCAAAGGCACTGAATATTGCCATTGCAAAGTAATTAAGGCAGCAAAACCATCGGCAACGTGAAGGGCCCTTTCATTAGTAAAGAGAACGCAATTATTTCCCTGCCATGTCTCCCAGGTCTATTAGGCTGACATGCAGGAACAGCCACACTAAGCAGGCTGATTTCTCTCCCAGCACACTGACACCCTGGAAATCCTTCTTCACGCACAGCTGAGCCACTGATGGTCACCACATTCCCCGTGCTGTCAGGGCTTAGCCTGGCTATTGAGCTTAGACATGAGCTGAGCGGGGCCTCAAACCCTTCAGCTCTCACTGAATAGCAAACAAATGTTCAGTCGCTTAGAAGGGAGCACACAGAGCATCAGGCATGGAAGGTGTCCTTGTCCGTGGCAGGGGGTTGGAACAAGATGATCTTTGAGGTCCCTTTCAACCCAAACTATTCTGGGATTTGAGGGGAAAGCTCAGATGTCCCACAGAACAAGGGACAGGACAAGAAGAAAGGGCCTCCAGCTGTTCCAGGGGAGGGTCAGGTGGGACATCATGAGGAATTTCCCCAAGGAAAGGGTGCTCAGGCCTTGGCAGGGGCTGCCCAGGGAGGTTTGGAGTGCCCATCCCTGGAGGTGCCCAAGGAAGGGCTGGAGGTGGCACTCAGAAGTCCAGGCTGGAGACAAGGTGGGGATGGGGCACAGCTTGGACTTGACAGCCTGGGAGGGCTTTTCCAAACTCTGTAATTCTGTAACCTGAGATCAAAGCAAACTTTTAGAAACTTTTTTTAAAGTTTTGCTTTTACAGAACAAGCATCCAGCAGGGCTTTCCTCTAACAAATTCCAGCCATGGTTTGCATTCTGTGTTACAACAGGCGCCTTCGGCTTGATTGTTCCAACTGTTTGAAATCAAGTTAAACAGCGAGAGGAACAGAGATACATTTGAATCTGAGCAGGTTAAAAACCAGAAAACAAATATGCTCTGTGAGTACCGACCCTCCCTGTGCGCACTGGGGCTCCCGAGCACAGATTTATAATGAAGAGTCATTGCCAAACTCCCAGTGCATCTTAATACCACCAAAATTCAGACTGAATACTGAAAGGGACAGGGATCGCTTGAAATTCAGCTCAAGAACGCTCCTACCTGACACACCAAAGGAAAAAGGGCTTAATTTCAGTGGGTGGTACAGTTTTATGACAGAGAGAAATAAATTTGCCTCAGGTATGATTGGCACTCCTGGAAACTGAGTTAGCTTTGTTTCCAATCATCACGTCAAAATAGATTTGGGTGTTTCTATTCAGATCAGCACCATAATCAAAAGACTAGAAAACACCTCCTTCCCACTACACCGTTTGAAGTCATCTCTTCATTTTGCATTAGGGCTTTCCTGATCTTGAAAGCCACAGTATTGAATAAGATTTCTTCCAAAAGCCAGGGCCTGTTTTCTTCATCACCTTTAGAGTATTTCAGAGAATTATAAATGGTTTGGCTTGGGAGGGACCTTAAAGCTCATGTGGGGTTCCAACCCCCTGCCTGGGGCAGGGACATCGTCCACTGAAAGGTCCCTGGGCCACTTGTGACACTATTTCAGATGTGGCAAAACAACTTCTCTTTTGAAATACTGAATTAACTTACAGCTATTTCTTATTAAAACAACTCTGTGCTCTCTCAAAAGAACACACAATTGTTGAACTGATTACTTGCAGGAAGACATTTCCAACCCTCACAGCCTGTGGAAGCACTGCTGGTGATATCCATGCTGAAATCTGGAAAGGGACTGGGGAAGGTGCACGAAGGTCACCAGGATGATTTGGCACTAATGCCATGGATCCACAGGCTGTCAAATCTATCAGGAAGATCCCTGTGGAGGCTCACAAACAGGTGTGAGCAGACAAGTTCTTTCCTCTCACAAGCACCAGGAAAACAGCCCTTCTTAAACGCCATCTTCGCCTGAAACCACAGTCTCTGAGACGTCAATAACACACTGGTTTTCCCTTTAGTTTCAGCAGAGTTCTGCTCAGAGCTGCCACCACAGAGCAAAGCAGATTTGGAAGTCAAGCAAGGAGGCTCTGAGCTGTGCCTGGAAAAGGCTGATCCCAGCGAGGAGGAAGGGCAGCAGCAGGGGGACAGTGTTTGATCCAGAGCAGGAATGATGCCTCTGCCGTGCACAGCATGCTGGGCTATGACCTCGTGCCTCGGACTCTGGGGATGATTTGATGTGAGCGCACACAGTTCAGGAGTTGCTCAGAAGTTTCACCTCCCAGTTCCAAGGCTTCTGATGTTTACAGTTTATCCAGCTGGCATTGATCAATATTGATGTAACCCAGCCCTCTGGTTCAAAGGTTTTGTGATCAGCACCAGATTTATGGCTTCTTCAAAACATCTTCAATAATCTGTCATATAAACTACAATAGGAAATTATTTTTTCCAACCACTTTCCTGGGGTTTAATTAAGCATTCTGAAGATGGCTGCAGGGATTTAGCAGTGAGGGGGGGATCAGCCTGGCTGGCCATCCTCCTGCATGCTCCTGCTCACTTATACTATCAAGACTACAACAAATATACTTTCCTGCCCAAAAGCCACTTATTGGAAGAAATTTTCTTCTAAGAGCAATGGCATAAGGTCAGCAGACAGAAGGCGAGTAACTGCTCATTCACCTTAGGTGGGATTGGTGCTAAACACACCTAACTAGCTCACCCAATGAGTGGTTAATCCCAAGTACTAAGGATGTTTACATTAAATGTCATTTACTTACAAGGAATAAAAGCAAGAAGAGACTGAGGAAAAACCATGACCTTCTGTAGCATCAGTTGGATTCACATGGATGCAACCTCACCTGGCACAGGGCCACTGATGTGGGGGATATTCCACAGGTGTCAGGAGCTCTGTTCCCCAGTCGGAGCCTTCACACTCCCACATCCAGGTATACTTTGCCAAGGACCATCTGACAGCACAACATGGCAACGTGTGGGCCCAAATCCCTCATCTGCCAATACAATTTATTGCCTGTGTCTGAAAACCAGATGCTCATGCGCTGAAACGACCCCTCAGTCTCCCTCCTCTCGCTTACCGTAAGTACGTGACTCCAGTGTCACTGTCAGGGCAGGACAATCCCTCTGTTCGCAGCATTTGGGAGCTGCTGGGTCACTTCCAATGTCCTGACACTCCAGCAACACGAACACATTAATGTTCTGTTACATCATTTACAGAGGAAACATCCATGGCCAAGGCCAGGGAAGGTGTTGAGAAGACAACAGGCAGTCCCAGAAACACCTGCTGAATTTACCGAGCCCCATGGCACAGCCTCACTTTATCAGAATGTCCCAAACTTAAGCAATCCGGAGTGGCTGAGTATTTATGAGCAGAACACAAGAGCAGTCAGGTCAAACAGCCCTTCCTGGGTGACAAAATTTACAGGGCAGTGTTTGCTCTCCAGGAGAGCAATAAAGCAGTTCCTGGAGAGCACAGATTTACAGGCAGCACCAGCTCCTCGAGCTGTGAGTTACTGGCAGGTTGTGGCCGTGCTTTCCAAGAGCTTGCACCGGACCAGCTGCTCAGAGCAAAATCCTCAGCTCCTGTCTGCAAGAATTAAGTCAAAAACTGGGTTTAAAATTGAGACAGTGTGTGCATTTCATCAGCTGGCCAGCAAAGGCAAAGAGAAAACCAGGCTGAGGGATGTGAAAAACACTCACAGGAACAGATTTGATAGTGATAACATATGATGAATTTAACAGAAATAAGTATTTCCTTCAGCCAATTACCACTCAATCCTCACAACTCAAACAAAAATGTTAAATAAATATTATCTGGCATTTCCACGTGGTTCTTTAATCCATCTCATAATCACAAAGAATTTTGAACTACACCATCACTGTGTCTATATGTATAACAAGATGGTCAATGGAAAGCATCTGATACATCCTTGAGCCACTGGAATGTTGCAAAAGTCTCCAAAGCTGCACTCCACGAGCCCTAAATTTGTTCTGAATTACACATTCTTAAGGAATAAATACTTTTTTCCTTAAGAACCTGAGGACACAGTAGGATTCCTGAAGACATCAAATGATGTGCAACTGCAGCAGCATACTTTGAATTACGTCAAGACTTAGTGTGGAGGTGTTCAACAACAAGAGATAACAGAGAGTAAAAGACAACATTGCCTACACTTAAATGACCTGCTCTAAACAACTAATTAAGTTGGGAATAAAGCCAAAAATCAGTAGAAATGCAGAAAATTAAAATAATTATTTGACAACATGGAACAACTTATTCTCATTTGAGAGAGAGCGGATGAGGTCATCAGCCTCCTTTTTGCAGTGGCAAACTGGAAGTGGCCTAAATATCAAAAATGTAATTGCAATCAAACAGAGCAAAGCTTGGAACAGTGCAAGAGAGCTGCTCCTGTTGTGCTGCATTCTGGAGCACAAGAGCTCCTATCAGCACAGGCTGGCACTAAAATCAGCCATTTCTCTCTGCTTGCTGTGAAAAATAATGATCTGTTGATCTTGGTTTGTCATTCAAACTGTGTAACCCACTAAGTCAGCATCTGCCTCTTTACTGGATCTTCCTCTGTGGTGTTTACCAATTGTCAGAACCAAACAGAAACAGTAATACAGGAAACTTCTAGACACACTTTGAAAACGAGGTTTGTCAAAAAGCCCTGACAATAACAACCATCAGAGCTGAGAAAAACTCATCTACAATGAGCTTATGACCACATTCTACATGAAAAAGTATGAATCAATCTCCTTCACAAATATTAAAGTTTTCCAAGTAATTCCCTCTTAGTGGATCTTTTACCTTACCTGACCTAAAAACTTCTCCATAAACACAGTGAACAACACATCTAAATGGTGAAGATGAGCGCCTGAGATTTCCAAGTCAAGAAAATCACTCTAAGATACATTTTAAAGAAGGGATTCAAGTTTCCACAGGCAAAGCTGGGGAAGATGAGACAAAGAACAAGATGCTTGTGGCTGTGGCTAGGCAAGGCAAGAGCTTTGCCTTGCTTGAGGATTTTACCTGAATTGTGTGCTTGAATTATTGAACAGTTCCCTAAAGAGAGGGCCTGGATAGGAGTGACTTGTTTCTGGGACAGTGACTTTTAAAATTCTCTTAAGTGGGAGAAGAGGAACCTGTCAAGTACCTTTGCACCTCCCAGACCTGGGAAGCAGAGAGGATCCCATGTGTCAGCAGGAACCAAGTTATCCCAACTTCCCAAAACCAGCCAAAAGGAAGGCTCTAAACTACAAGATACTAGAAGGCAACAATTTCTTCAGATTTAAAATAAAAAACCCTGAAATGCCTCAGAACAGAACACGAAAGCATTTCATCTAAGCTGCAAGATGTGCCTGTCAGTGATCCAAATGGGGATTTTCCCCATTTTCCTGCCATGTGGCTGGGCTATCTCTATCAGTACGTTAACAAGTTTTCCACGCTCCAGCTGGAGAGTGGAAGGAGCCCGTGCCAGCCCCTCCTGCTAACAGAAAATACTCAGCTCCTCCAGCCCGGCTCCTGGGGCTGCAGCGATGCGGAGCCAGCGCTGGCGCTGCCGTCAATGGTCCCTCTGTCGGCACCCCCGGCAGCACCAGCTTCCAGCCACGGAAGCCCAGCCAAAGGCAAGGGAACGGCAGCTTTCCTGCTCTCTGCAGTTCAGGCAGGGCCCCAGAAGTGGCAGACGGGCTGTGGATCCCCAAACCTGGCCTCTGGGCAGTGATGAACATCTTGGGAAGCTCTTTCCCAGCCCGGCACAACGGGAACGCTACCTGGGCTGTTCCCAGCAATCTTCCAGTTAAAATATCTTGCCTTTATGCAAAAAAATAATTAGTGATTGTCTGGATTTGGTCGTGTGTTATCATTAAAATCATTCCAAAGGCGCAGACCATTTATTTAGTGTGAATCTGGAGTTACTGAGAGAAAATGAAATTACTCATTAGCACACTTATCACCATCTTTGTAGTAACACTCTGGGAAGGCTTATCAACGCTCCTCCCCCTTGCCAATCCCCTCCCCATCCAGAGAGAGATAACGAGGCACATAAGGCACGTGCTCATTGATCAGAAAGCTCAGTGGCACCGTTCCCAAGGTGCAGATGGCAGATGGCACATGCAGGCCCCAGAGCTCTCTCCAGGAAAGCTCCCTAAAAGCATCAAAAGTGGGGCACTTGCTTTGTAAATTGATTCCCTAGAAAGATATTTCCATGGCAGGCCAAAAGGCTTCCACGGTGCAGGTGAAGGAGCAGAAAGAGATTAATTACCCAGCTGGAAACAACCAGACCCAGAGGTCTGCCCGCACAAAACCTCCCCTGCTACTTCGGTTGGACAAAGGGAAAATCTAAAGGGTTTTTTTTTTTTTTTCTTTCTAAATCATCTGAAATCAGATTCTAGTCTGGAAATTTTGTTTTAAAGAATTCCAGAGTTTTAAGAGCTCAAACTACATTTGGCTAAAGACAAATGGTGGGGGAGTAGAGGCTGCTCCTGACATATCCTTGTGAAGAGCAAGGAGGCTTTTGGGCTTCCAGAAGAATAAAACATGTCTTTGTAGATCTAATGAAAGATCACTTCTCTAATTAGGAACTTTAGGAGAGGCATTTTTAGGTGCTCAGGTGGTGAGATTGGCCCTTTTATGTCTCCTCCACACTGTGGGGGAAGAGCTGGTTCCTTGCAGACCAGAGTGGGAGGTGCCTCCATTTTTACTGAGCTGTTCTCCCCAAAGGAACATTTCCTTTTGTTCATTGGACAAAAGGGATTGCTGCTGGGAGATGAGGGGATCCCCCACACGGAGGAACCCCAGACACACAGCAGTGCCACACAAACCCTTCTTGGGGCGACACATCAGCAGTGCTGCGCAATTCAGAGATAAACTGGTGACACCTCCTTGACTGGATGTATAAGCAGGCAGTCAATACCTGCACACTTAAGGTTCTGCAGATTAATTAGTGTATTTTATGGGAATCCTGATGAGAGTGTCGAGGAACTTCAGACAGATCCTTAATAACAATTCAGTATCCTCAAACAGGAGCTCAGGCCATTGGCTTATCAATTACTTAAATAACCCAAACCACCAACTCTGATTGCCCAGAATTGCTTTTTGAAGCACCCAATTCGTTCCTCTCTCAGTACACTGTAGAAATGGTTTTGATGAGCTCCAGCTCTCCTGATCAATTTTATTCCCTCTTACCACAGATGCTCAGATGGTTTCAGCAGCGAGCCCACTCAGTAGTAGTTAATGCAAAGAAAAAAGAGATGATCGTCAACCACTTGGAAATTGTCTCCTTTTGTTTGGAGGGGGAAACGGGGGTTAGCAGAACCAGAGCAGTGGAAGGGAGAAGCACCAGGGTCTGACTTCATCCCTGCCACAACCTCTCGCTTGCCAGCAGCCGGATTGTGGAGCACTGGTGCATCACCTGTAAGCACTCCAGGAGAAGGGCAAGTCAATCATCTCACTACTCTTACTCTATCCAGAGTTCACAAAGAAAATAACCAACCCTTTTGGTGGTGTTCTCCACATTTAGAGAATTAAGTTCAGACCTCAGCATTTCTAAAAAGCAGTTACAAATATAACAACACTGAACAATGAGTTCAAAAACTCTGAAGGACACAGCAGGATTAAAAAAAAAAGATCTGCCAAGTAAATATGATTATTGCTGTCAAGACTCAGTAATTCACTAAAAGCTACTGAAAAAAGCTTATGTATTAATAATGCAAAACAAATACATGTACAAACACTCATACAAGCAGTATTTCCAAGCACCGCCGTGTTTGTCAGGAGATGAATTGCCATGTTCCAATCACATAATGCCAGTAACAAAAGATTGTACATCCTTCTCAGAAGAATTAGCTACCACTGACTCCAGTGGTTACTGATCCCAGAAATCATTATTAACTTGATCAGTATTTGCACACAGAAACAGTCCCTCTAACACTGCTGCAGCCCAGCTTCCAAATGTTGGGAAGCAGACAGCCAGAATTCCAGCTGGTCGAACCACAGACCGTCCACCATCCTGCTCATCTGCTGGCAGGAGATTCTTCCCTTTCTTCCTGCTAAAGTGCTGCTCCTTTTCTCCTCTTTCTACAGAGAACAAAGGTTCTAGGGAAGCTAAAAAAATAACAGGGAAAAGAAAATCCACCCTCGCTCCTCTGAAAGGCAGAACATTATGTAAGGAAAAATTTTTTTAATTGGTGCAGCTCATGCACAGATACCAGGTGAGAGAAGCACAGGTGGATTATTGAGAGTGAAGGCTGGGGAGGCAGGGTGTCCATCCTGGAGCCCCTGCTGCACATGGCGTGGGACAGGCAGGGCGTCCATCCTGGAGCCCCTGCTCCGCATGGTGTGGGACAGGCAGGGTGTCCATCCTGGAGCCCCTGCTGCACATGGCGTGGGACAGGCAGGGCGTCCATCCTGGAGCCCCTGCTCCGCATGGTGTGGGACAGGCAGGGTGTCCATCCTGGAGCCCCTGCTGCACATGGCGTGGGACAGGCAGGGCGTCCATCCTGGAGCCCCTGCTCCGCATGGTGTGGGACAGGCAGGGTGTCCATCCTGGAGCCCCTGCTGCACATGGCGTGGGACAGGCAGGGCGTCCATCCTGGAGCCCCTGCTCCGCATGGTGTGGGACAGGCAGGGTGTCCATCCTGGAGCCCCTGCTGCACATGGCGTGGGACAGGCAGGGCGTCCATCCTGGAGCCCCTGCTCCGCATGGTGTGGGACAGGCAGGGTGTCCATCCTGGAGCCCCTGCTGCACATGGCGTGGGACAGGCAGGGCGTCCATCCTGGAGCCCCTGCTCCGCATGGTGTGGGACAGGCAGGGTGTCCATCCTGGAGCCCCTGCTGCACATGGCGTGGGACAGGCAGGGCGTCCATCCTGGAGCCCCTGCTCCGCATGGTGTGGGACAGGCAGGGTGTCCATCCTGGAGCCCCTGCTGCACATGGCGTGGGACAGGCAGGGCGTCCATCCTGGAGCCCCTGCTCCGCATGGTGTGGGACAGGCAGGGTGTCCATCCTGGAGCCCCTGCTGCACATGGCGTGGGACAGGCAGGGCGTCCATCCTGGAGCCCCTGCTCCGCATGGTGTGGGACAGGCAGGGTGTCCATCCTGGAGCCCCTGCTGCACATGGCGTGGGACAGGCAGGGCGTCCATCCTGGAGCCCCTGCTCCGCATGGTGTGGGACAGGCAGGGTGTCCAGCAAGCTTTAGAGATGTGGCCCGGCCTGGGCCATAGCTGATTTTGACATCCATACCTTTACCTCCTTCCAGACCTCTGCTCCCATTCCACAGAACGCACTCTGCATTTGCAAACAATCCAGCAGCCTTCTTGAAGCCTGAAAGCCTGGCAGACAGCTCCTGCTGTTTTCTATTCTTGTTTCAAGGGTACTGAAACTGTTTGTACCTCCTAAAATTGGCTAAACATTTCTTAGGTGAAACCACAACCAGTTCCTCAGAACTCATTGGCTCCACTGGGAACATCTTCATTATTGATCTTTCAGCTGCACCAGGCCCCCACTGCTCCTGCTGCCTGTGAACAGAGGATTGTACACCCACTCCTAAACCACATCTCTGGGTACCTGGGGATTTTGCTGGTAACAAGCCTGGAGAAACATGGATAGCTCAGATTATGCATCCTAAGTGCAGAACACTCATTAGACTCACCTGCAAAACCAGCACGTGCATGGTTCGCATATCAGAAATTCTGTATCGGCACCTATCTCGAATATCAGTGGGGTTTTTCACCTACTTTTGGTTAAATTTGTCTGTAACTGCTTGACTGCATCGGGTCTAAAGTTTCCTCACTGAACAGACAGCAAAACATACATGCAACAGACTGACCCTGAACCCAAAAATTTCAGTTCTATGAATACCTAAAGCAAGTTCATTTACTACATTCCACATTTTTCCTTTAATGCACAGCACTTGGTGTAACAGAGTGCTGGCCCCCAGCAGGATTCTGAGGGGCTACAGTTGTAATTCACTTAAACTGATTACAACAAAAATGCCCAACAATAACAAAAATCACATTGAAGAGGAAGAAAATAAGGTTTATTAAAGCCATAACTATGGTAGCAAGGAAGTTAATAAACCTGCCAATAAAAGTGGCAACCACACAGAACCCTAAATATGCTATTAATTAATTGAACAGAAAATAGTACCTATTCTATAGAATTTTAGAAGCTCAACAGCAGTCTCTGATACAGTTACATATTTGCTCCATAATTAGGTTGGGAAGCCCGGGAGGAAGGGCTCTTTTGTGCCATATTCTATTATGTCCTTACAATGCTCTGCTATTGATTTCTTAGCCCCAGTTACCTCTCCCAGGCTTTTTCAAAAGGTTATTCACAAACAGCTGCTTCCATGTGCATAAAAATAGGAAGATGACCAGCCAGCAGGTTCATCATAGCGACCCCAATCCGTGTGTGTGCAAGTCATGGAATGGCTTGGGCTGGAAGGGACCCTAAAGTCCATTCAGTGCCACCCCTGCCATGGGCAGGGACACCTTCCACTGTCCCAGGCTGCTGCAAGCCCCATCCAGCCCAGCCTTGGACACTGCCAGGGATCCAGGGGTGCTCTGGGCACCCTGTGCCAGGGCTTCAGCACCCTCCCAGGGAAGGATTTCATCCCAAATCAAACTCTGTGCTCTGGTTTTCACAGAGGCAAAGCACAGCAGCTAAATTATGTTCGCCATGAATCTCACACCTCCAAACAAGGAGTCATATTTTGTCACCAGCTTTATTCCACACTGAACTTCCAATATGTTGAAGTGTCAGTCTGGTGGCTTTGTCAGAAACCAATGAGGTGAGATTGTTCAAGCAATTAAGAAGCAGAATGAATTGCTGTGTTTGAGAAACATGCAAGCAATAACAAAATATAGCCCTTTCCATTGTTCAGCAAAAACATTGGTTGCAAGTGTTAAGTACTGCCAGGTCATGCCTGAGACATGCAGGAAAGGTATGCAAGGCTTGGCATGGAATACTTTAAATAGCCATGGAAGTAGTCCAAATGTTTGGCATATTCTCTTAGTTTTATTCTGCTGACATTTTCCTTGCCCCATCAGATTTTCCATGTTTATGCTTTAGTTTGCAGAAAACATCAAAAATTTGCATAGAACTCCCTTTCAGTTTAGTACCTGCAGAGGATCTAATGAGTTACTGGCAATCTCTTTGTGTATAAAGCACAGAAACTGAGACAGAAGTTAATGTGCATTAAGACCAGACAAACTCTCTCACCTATTTCAGTACTTTTGCCTGTATTTTCACATCCAGTCTTAAGGGAAGAGGGAGATGTGATAGTAGCCAGTGATGGCAAAACCCCAATTGTCCTTAGTGGGAATGGATACTTCTACAGAATACAAACCTGGGGAGTTTATTGAATGAAGAGTAGGGTATGTTGGCCTCAATCCAGCATGAGATGTCCATAAATCCAGATGAGCTCCCTGCATTAAGGACAGATGACCAGACTGTGCCCTCAGCTGCTGCTGCAAGCCAATAACCTGCTCCTGGACAGCCCATCTCTGAAACAGCCCGACAGAGTAGCTCAAAATATTCCAGGGATTAACAAAGTCACACCTCACCATGGCTCCTTCAAGCCCTAGGAAGTTTCTTTACCTTGCTGAAATAAAGCAGAATTTCTGTGCAGATCTGCTGGGCAGGTGTGCCAGGTCTCTACAGCCAAATCCTGCATCTCCACTGAAACTACGTGGTTTAAAAACAAGCAAGACCATGCTGTGCTCTGGCATTCCTTCCAAAGAAACCAAATACTCAGCACTTGGCAAGTTCAGGTAAAGACCTTGTTCAGCTGAGTATTTCTCCAAAATTTCTTGACCAACACACTATGGCTAGTGTTTGTGATTACTGTGGCTCTCCTCCTTGGTTACTCTGGGAATTAAGCTCTCTCCTCAGCTCACGTGTGCCACTGAGCTCCTCCGGGAGCAGGATCACTTGCTTGTAAGGTGTGTTGCATGAGCAAAGGGAAAACCAGGAGCTGTGGAACACCAAAAGATCTCAGGAACAAGCACAGCACAGGCCTCTCTCAGAGACATTCCCACCAGCCCCACAGTACCTGAAGATGTTCCCACCTCTCTGCCAGCCCTGTGGGAACTCTGGGATGGAACCCATGAGCAGAAGTTAATCTGCTGGAATTTATATTTGTGCTTCTTTCCAAGTGAGTGGCCAAGGTCAGCAGGAGTTTTTTTATTCATGAGACGCTGGCATTGCTCTCGCAGACACAGGGCCCAAGCAATGTGTTTTTCCAGCATCCTGATTCAAGTCCCCGCAAGGCACACGGCGCAGAATAAAATTCTTCTAATTAGGGACAACTATTCCAAAAGTGTAGCCCTTGCACAGCTTTGCTCAAGGTCATGTACTAAGTGGCTGGTGAACAAACAGATCTGCTCACTTTCAGCAGAGTGAGGAATTAAAATCCGATTTAACTTCAGCACCAACCCTGGTATTGGACACTGTCAAAACAATTTTCTGTTTGAAAGCAACAGCAGACTGTGAGAGAGGCAGCAAAAGGAAACTGGCAGCGAAATTTAAAGTCATTTTGTTCTTAAAATTAGATGATTTTTGAAGAAAAAGGTTTATCACGAATATTAATTAAGCACACCAAAGTTCCAAATCCAGTCTTTACTGTTCTGCTGGATTTCTAGTTGGATTCTAAATTCAAATTAATAATTGAACAAAGGTTTTCCTTAGGCATATTCCTCATATTAAACATGCAGTACCCAAAATGTTTTAAACACACTCTAACTTTCCCTACTTGTACTTGGTCCATAACAATGTGCAGAGACTGCACAGATCAAACAGTACCAGTATTTCTGTAATTTCATACTTTGCAGCTACTGTTCAATAAAAATAATCACCTCTAACCAGCATCTTGTCCTAAAGATAATTAAGAAATTATTTGAGGAAATTATTTTTCACATTAAATTATAATTGCCATTAACACATTAGTGCTCACATGGGAAATGCAGATTATTCCCAGGATTTGGGCTGAGGGGTTGGGCTAGAACAGAACCCAAAGGTGCAAGAGCTCTGCAGCACCACTCTTTTCTCAAGCATGGGGCAGCAACAGCCTGAAGGATTGGGAATCCAGTCCCCACCGCTCCCTTCCTTCCCTTAGCCTGCCAAAGAGCAGCTCTAAGGAACACAGGAGATGGCAGGAAAAAGAAGAATTCCAAATCTGAAGGAGATGAAAAGGAGATTAAAGCCACTTTCTCAGCTGCTGCCCTTGTCGAAGGGCCTCTCTCCCAGAGAGACACCTTAATCTCAGCACCAACTCCTGCTGACTCCAGCCCAGAGCTCGGACACCTCGGCACATCCCACTCTTTGATCAGCACACTGGAATTCAAATTATTCCGGTTATCTCTTAAAAAACACTGTTCCTATAACTGTCTGTGACAGATAAAAATTGGGCACATTCTAAAGGTCTGTGAGCCGTTCCAGATGGCATTTGAGATAACACAAGCCCTTTTCCCAGGATACACTCCACTCCCATCACGGGGGTTGGGGAAGTTTAACACGGACAATGGGCGAGTGACACAGCCCCTGCTCCTGGTGCCAAATATCTTGTTTAAGGCTTGTGGGATAGCAGAAGGGCACTGGCACCATTTCTCTCCTGAGTGGATTCCAGAAGTGCCACACAAAGTCCCTGCTCTCGTTTTCCATGCTGTAACCTCTTCCCACAAGCCTCACGCACTCTAACATGGCCTCATTGTCCTGACACAAAACCCGGTATTTTTGGTGTGCTATTTCCTCTCAGAGAGCACTTCATTTCCTTTGCCATCCCTCTTATCCTGGGCTTTGTTAAGGGGAAAGGCCATCCCACCCTCAGCACCAGGCACAAAAACATTTAGTGGATGCTCAACTGCAGATAAATAAATAGGAAAAGAACACAACTCAAGGCAGACAAATGGAGAAAAGAAGCACACTCAAAAACCTGGAAATGATAATTATATGTAGTTTAAAACTTTCGTTTTGGAGACCAAACACAAATATTAGAGGAGATTTCACAATTCCTTTCTCTTTTCCATTAACAATGCCAATCCCTGACCTTTATTCAGTGAAGTTATGACAGAATCTTCCTTCTCTGCAGTGAGATGACTTTCTCCACTAAATCACTTACTGCAGGAATATTAAAAAGAATCCCTGACAAAAAAAAAGGGAAAATGACAGACATTTTCTCATTTTTAGCAAACTGCCAAGGGAAAAAAAAAACTAAAACCACAGGTACGGAGATGAGTCAAAATGGTTCATACTCCCATGAAACCATTCCAAACCATCTATGTTATAGCTGTCTTAAACCTTAAAGGTCCTTTTCAGGTTGGAAAAGTTAAGAGGTGGAATTACAACATTTGACAACTTTTACATGCATCAACCTTTGACTGAGTTCCTTAAATTAACCAGATACTGCCATGGAACACACTGGGGCTTCGTGAGTAATTGTTTCAACAGGGGAAACAGAAAAAGAAGAGTGTTTATTCCTAGGCAAAACATTTTCAACAGAAATTGCACTTCCTTCTAACTAACTCTACATCCCAAAAGGGCAGTCTGATTCCTGGCTGATGCAGACTCAGGGATGCACTCCCTGTGTGCCAAGCACACCAAAGGTAAAAAAGCCAGAACATTTGATATGACCTGATGAGAGATAAATACGGCTGCAGTGGTGACAGCCTTCTCAGGGAGCTGAAGGATGGCATTTTAAAGCAATACACTCTTTTTAATGCAGTTCAACACAGAATTGCACTACAGAAAGAGCTCCACATTGATAAAGCCATGTGTGGGAGATTATTGGGTTGTGTTTTTCTTGGAGGAACAAACGTGTGAGGTGTTCTCTGGGAATTGGTACAAAGCAAGTTTGTGCTTTGCTGGTTCAGGCAGGGCTAGAACAGGCAGGACAAAAGGTTACCACAGTGCTGACAACTTCTCCAGCACCCAGAGGGGTGTGAGATCTGACACACAGGGATAAGATGGAAAACCTGACACCATTAACAGCCTCCCGAGACCACTCTCCCCTCCCACTGCAAGGCTGAGGGCCACTGGCTGGGGTAAGCTGATGTGCCACCAAACACCTTCAGGGTCAGGGCTCACAGCTCCTGCAGAAATGCACATTTGCTGATAGTAAATCAGCAGTTCAAACTGTGCCTTGAAATCTACAACTTTTTTTATAAAGTTCTGATAATTAAGCCCTCTAATTTTTATCTCTCCCAACTTCTATCTCTTGCACAGTCTTTGAGTGAAAGATCAGTCAAGCCTGTTCCTTCATTTATCATCTATAAGTCTTCTCAGCTAGAGGTCTACTGAACAGGATCTCTACAACAGACAGTAGAACATTTCCATTTCAGTGTATTAACAAGTGGCAATAAAAACACGGCCTAAAGGGATATGCCTGAACATTTCCAAGAAATATTGGTCTTGGTCTTGTCTTCTTTTGCAAGGAACTTTTCAGAGCAAGACACCAAACAGGTACAGGCAGGAGCATTATTATTATTAAGTATTCACAGAGCACCGATAAATCTTCAGTTTTACACAAATCCCAGTACAAACACTGGCAGGATATTGCAGTGATTTAAGAAGGTGCAAAATGATGCTCAGCACATTGCATTTTTAACAAAAGCATCTGAACACCATCAGTCCTTCTCCTTGTACCCACAGAGAAGAAAACAGTTCACACCATGAGTAATTACAGCATTAATAACTACAAAACTGGATGTATTATTGAACTGTTGGTCCAGTTCCCTTTCAGCAGGCAAAATGATAAAGCTGCTTGTCACATTCTTCTCTGAGTATTTCACATTTATGGTTCTTCCTATATATAAAAGCCAGCACAACAGTTCAAACCTCACTCCACACCAGGCTGGGGATTTCTAAACCAATCTGGCTGCTCTTACAAGATCCCCCACAAAACACTGGCCTGGAAACATGACCAACTTCAGCTTCTCACAATCTTCTCTCTGATCTTTCTCTCCTCACGGTTCTACAGGAATTAATTGCTGAATTTTACCATCATCAGTCCCAGCTGCTCACTGAGTTCCTACCCAACTCCCCAACTTGTTGTAAGGTTGTACCTAACCCCTGTTAACAGACAGGAACACAGGTTTGTGAAATGTTTTGCTTCACTACTCAACAATTACACACAGATGTATGTTAGGGGGATTTTTCCATCATCAGCCTTTAAATAACTTTGCACCCAATACAGGCAGCAGCTGCCAGTGTGCTGAATCAGGAATGTAACAGCCAAGTCAACAAGTGACGTGAAAATTGTCCTCGTGGCAATTAAATCCACAATGAAACCTCCAGTAACCCCTCAGTGCAAGGAACTATCTTGAATTTTGTATTGGAAAACAAAGATCTTCCTTGTATCTGAAATTATTCTGACAGTAATTCTGCACCTTAAAGTAATATCCCCAGGCTGGTATGTGGGAGTCACACACAATGGAGGCACGTAAATCACTGGGAGAAAGGATCATTCCATCCCAGGAAAATCAGTGGAAACTGATTGAACAAGCTGCTGATGATTGAACAAGTTGTTCCACATTTTGGTTACCCCATCTACCATCTTTTCTTTACAGAACATGAAAATTTAAGAGAGAAAATAACTGAGAATTTATGAATCCAATAATTCTACTGGAAACACGGTGCTGTTTATCTTCAGGTTCAATCAGCCTCTGCAAACTTAAAGTAAGTAAATAGTCACAGGAATAGGCACAGCCTGAGTTCCATTACCATTTCCCAGGATCAATGAGCACCAAGGCAAGCGTTTGCCCACAGGCATAAGAAGCAGCAACCCTGCCTGCAGTGCCCCTGCTCCTGACTAATAGAGACCTGCCACGGGATGGATGGCACGGAATGAAAACGCTGCCACGCAGCTCCATCTCATTTGTTTCCATTTTCGAGTAATAATACAAGATCAAATTCTTTATTAGCTTAGCTGCTAGAACAGGTGGCATAAGGAGAAAAACAATTTAAGATCTTATTTGTATGAATATTTGGTCACGTTGCACAATATTCTTCGCTTTGTACCAAGCAAATGGAGAAATAACTGGTTCTGAACAAACTGTGTGTGTTTATCAGCAGCATTTCCTGAGGCAGCCATGCCCCTGCAGGACACTCACAGCGCCTTGGCCAGCTGGTCAGTCCAGGCCACTGCTGTCCCCCAGGGCAAGGGGGGAACCCAGAGCCCCGAAGGTGCCTCATGATGTCAATTCCTGGCTTTCCAACCCCCCCCAAGGGCTTTTCCAGAAGTCGCTCAAGTGACATTTGCAGAGGTGCCCCATCAGCACAAGCCCCACTGCCAACTCTGACTGGGCACAACTCAGATGAGCTGCTTTGGCCAATTAGATGAATTTGGGCAGATATTGCTTTTGTGTAATTAACACAGAATCAACAGGGTTGGAAGAGACCTTCAGGATCATCCAAGTCCCACCACCCCTAAAGCATGTCCCCAGGTACCACATGCATCTTGAACACCTGGAGAGCCTCCAGCCCCCCCCAGGCCCCTTGTTCCAGTGCCTGACTGCTCAATCCACAGCTGCCAACAGACACTACCCCTAATTCATATTCTTTTTTGTTTTCTTCTATAGTCACGGCTTTTCTTTCCAATTCTAATCTTTTGCTGCTTGCAATACACAGAGTGAGAGCTTTTTTCTCTTGACCTTGATTAGTACTATTGAATTGCAGTTGTTCCATCTCCAACAAGCAGTTGTGGAAGCCACAAGAATTTTGAATGGCCCTGTGTTACCTTGAGAACTAACCTAAATTTCAGGGCAGTGACTCCTGGACACTCAGCAGCAGTGGTCCTGAGACTTGTGTTACACCTGATCCTGGTGTAACAAGATGCAGAAGTGAATTAAGTAGTTTGATCTCTGACCCTTTATATCACAGTGCCAGTGGAACTCCTTTCTTGCCTCTGAATAGCAGTGATAACATTTGCAGCAGAGCAGCAAGGATTAGACAAGAGAGAACTAAGAACAGGAACAACTTCTTAGGAGACAAGAAATTAAAGCACCTAATTGCTGCAAAGAAACACACAAAAGCAAACTAAGCTCTATAAAAAAATCCATTCTATTCTTACTGCCACAGGAGACAAGCCAAAGGCTATAGAGATGCCAGACATAAAACAAACCGTGCTCCTAAAATGAGATCAGGACTCATTCTGCACATACACACAAAATCTCAGCATTCAGATGAATTTATGACAAAGAATCCAACATATGCAGTCTTTGTCACTGCTCCTCATTTCCTGCTCCCATCTGCCCAGAGCCAGCTGAAAGCTGCTGCTGTGCATTACACAGCCGCTCTGCTCTGGGGCTCTCTGATTGTGCCATAGAAGGTGAGTAATGAAAAGGCTGATGTTAGATCTGGTGCCAGGATTTGCTACACAAAGAATTCCAGAGCCATTGTGGCAGGACTGCAGGGGTTGGAGATAAGGGAGATGCCTAAAACAAAACTAAAGCAGAAACCTCTGTTTTCCCAATGTGCTGCCGAGGCTGCTCCGTGCAAGGGAAGTGGTGCCGGCCTTCAGCAGGAAGACCCACATGAAATCCACACTTAACCTCACCAGGAGAAATATGGAGCATCACAAGACAGGAATGGGGGCAGAGTCTGCTGACTTACTCTGCTCAATATATGGAAGCTGAATTAGGCTGAAATTTAAATAGCAGATGCAACTCACCACAAATAATAATTACATTGTTTATTAAAGTGAAAGACCTCCATATTATCTCTACTCCAAGTGCAGAACGGATATGGATGAGGGGATCCTATTAGTTTCTTTAACTTTTTGGGATGACCCATACTGTGGAATTTCTGGATATTGCAGCCAGGCCTCCCTGTTGCCTACATGGAGCTAAATAAAACCCAGCTCTCTGTAAGCTAAACTGGCACCAAAACCTTTTAACTGAGCACAAAAAGTTGTCAGTCACAATCAGAAATAAATTCAAGTACACCACTTCCTCTCAACATTGTCACAACCTAATTCTGTCTCCTAGAGTTTATGCTCTTGCCAACTGATTAATCTTTTATTACCCAATTTGGCATTATGAAAGTCAACTATTCCATATATAATAACAGGAAACTCAAACCCAAAGTTTAAATAATGAATAACAGCTTACATTATCTAAATAGCTGTTTTCAAGCCCTTTATTTTTCATTTCTTTAGTAATTTTCAATGCATACAATGTGGCAGTTTTCCAGTGGGACATAAGCAATGCAATTATTTCACCCAGTAAAAAGTAACAGCTTTTTTGACACAGAGGTCACGCACCATTACCACCACTGCTTTCTATGGTCTTAAAATCATAAATATTTTGTTTCATCAAGGAACAGGTCAGGCTAAAGAGGGAGAAGCTGGCAGCAATAGGACTAAGCTGCAACAGGAAAAATTCTACACAGTTCTGCTGGAGTGTTCTCACTAGAATAGGGATTAATCAACCTCACTGGGCAACCAGGAGACAACAAAAATGTGAATGACAACTCCATGGTAAAGATAATGAAAACTAAATAGTAAGAAAATGGATAGAGAATAGCTGGACTAATGAAAATTACATGATATTTAACTAATCACGTAATATTCTCACAGCTCTCATCTGCAAGAACTGTTGAGTCACGTACCAGCCCTGAAGGTGATCCTGCTGGAATTCTTCCAAGAGATTCCTTAAGAACAAACCTGTTTATAGTAATGAGGCTCTGCAAAGTTTACTAAAACCTTCTGTACAGATGGCCTTTATCAATACCCAGACACCTGCGTGTGGCAATGGCACATTAATATCCCAGGAAGATTGATTATTAATGGGTTCTGCACCTCTCCCCACACCTGGCTCCATTTCTCCAGGTGGTACAAAAACCCCTGTAGTGGTCTCCAACACTTCTGTGGCAGGAAACAATTCCCAGGCCAAATGTTCTCCTGCACCTTTTTCCTCACTACAAGGTTAATTAGTAGCAAAACATTAATAAGAAAAATACTTTCTAAAATATTATGGTTTGTTGCAACACTCTAGAAAACAAGAGTTGGCTAAGAATTTTTGGAGCTGTTACTTTTTTATTACTAAACTTTCAACTGCAGGAATTCTGAATGCCATCACACCCCTCCTAGCATTTTTCCAGACAGGCCACAGGCTTTAAAACAATTCTAACGCTGCAAGAAGGATGCAAGAGGGAATCTCTCAAAATGAGAGTTTTAAGGGTTAATGCAGAAAATATCAAAATACCCAAACCCATTCTAGGAGAAACATTTACACATTCTCAGCATTGAAGAGGAACAATAAAATTTTATAAGGTTGCAATAAAACAAGGCCAGTAGCTAATACTAAAAGCTGGCATTTTCCCAAGTGCCAAAAGCAGATCAATAAATAACCACCTTAAACTAGAGAAAACAGGCTGAGTGATGTGTGATCAGCAACCGGGCAGCAAGGGCAAGGACAGCAGAGAGGGTACGGTGGTGATGCACTGGGGAAAAGGAGGGTTTCTCTACACCCAGGACAAGCAGTTTCCTTTGCTGCCACTGGAGATGATAGGTACATCCCCACCTTGCCTCCTGAGAGGGGCCATCCTGGGAAGGTGGGAAGCTCCCAGCTGCTGGAGGCTGGGAGGGTGTTTGGAGGACACAGCTGGAGGTGTGTGGTTCTGAACTCCTCACGCAGCCACTGCAGGAGCTGCTGCTGTGGGGAGCAGCCTGGGGAGTGACACCTGACTGGGGATCTCCCACCTCATCCAGCTCAGACTGCAGAGCATTCCAAAGGCAGGGGAGGAGCATGGAAGGGCATTTAGCAGGATGGGATAAACACAACTGTGAGAAGACTGCTCAAAGTCAACCTTAACCTTCACAAATGAGGCAAAAATAGCAACAACTTCCTACCCCTGAGAACACAGAATTTACAGAGGAAAAAAAAGTTGGAAAATCTACTCTAGAATAGGCCATCCTAGAAGACACATACATAGGAACTCTAATTTAAGGAAGCACTTCTGAAGGATTTCTAATGCACAGGATGATGCCTAAGCTCACACAGCAGCAGGGAAGCAGACTTTCAGCAACCTGGTCTAGTGGAAGGTGTCCCTGCCCACAGCAGGGAGTTGGGACAAGATTATCTTTAAGAGCCCTCCCAAGCCAAACCACTCTGGGATTCATTTCCCAGCAGACTTCAAGGCACACAGCTGAAAACCAAATCCCAAAATAGCCATCAGCACAGTGCAAGGCAATGTCTGCCGTGTTCAAAGTGAGATCCCCTCAGCCCAACACTGACAAACATTCCAGGAAGACTCAAAAAGATCCTGACACGAATCGGCCAACAGGAGGCAAATGGACCAGAAAGAGCTTTGTGTTGATAGACCAGGTAAGAGCCTGAGCACCAAACCTGTTCTGTTAGCCAGCATTTGAATGTAAAAATACAGGGTGTAAAACAAATTAACATGCAAAGCATAATTTCCTATTTTATCATTATTATTACTTGTTAATTAGAAAGTAAAGGGTTTCCGTTCCCAAACTCCACTGTCCCAGAAGTAGGAGCATCCCAAACCAAGCCTGAAACACAGAAAGCTCAGTGTGGAACTGCACTGTTTAACACAGTGAGGATCAGGAGTGCTTCTAGAAGGATCAAAGCCATTTGGCCCAGCATGGGATGGTCCCTTCACTCGCCCGCACTCCCTGCCAGGCTGACTAATTAGTTTTTTGAATGACCCAACTGTTTTTGTCACATCCACCTAAACTGTTCTACACTTTTTAATTATCTGGAACAAAATAAAACAAAAATCAAGTGAATTACTGTGAAATACACAGGGAAAACAGAATAAATTTGCATACCTAGAGAATAAAGTCACGTATTGTGTTGTTTCCACAAGGTCCTTAAAAAGCTGCCAGCCAGAAAGGGAATAAAATGTTTACTGGAGTAAGAAGTTCTTTTAAACACATTAAAAAAAAAAAAGAGATGAATGCTAAGCAGAGAATAAAAAGACAAATTCAGTAAACAACATGGGGAAAGGAGATTTTCAAATAATTTCTCTTTGCAAGACAAAGGAGACCAGTATTGGCTCTGAACTTATTTGCAAGGTCCTGTAACAGCTCAGAAGTCAGACATCCAGGTAATGTCCCATTTTCCATGTTAGGGAAGTTGGGACAGTCCCAAGTGTCAACTTAAGTCTCTAATTTCTGACATCACAACTCAACCACAAGGCTTGTGAGACTTCAGAGGCCTCTCAATGTGACTTAGGAGTGTGTGACTCCAATAGAAGCAAGCAAAAGAAGAAACCATCAGCGTGTGCCAGAGAGAGGAAGGTCAATATTGCATAATTCATCAGCAAATAGACTCAGAATTGCAACTTTTTGTACAAGTGGTATTAAAGTGGTTTAATCTTGAGTCTCTCTTAAAAATATAAAGTAAATACAAAGCCCAGATACAAACCCCAATAATGAACCAGGCTGAGCAGGAGGGTAGAAGCAAAGCAGGAATGAAACCAGATTTTCCTCACACACTCTGTCAGCATCACACTAATAACCTGTCTTCACCAGGAAGTCAAATATCCTTTTCTGAAGCCCCCACAAAACTGCTCAAGTTGGACTTGGGCTGTAACAGCACAAAGCAGAATGAGAAGCTGACCTGACCATGGCAGCTGAACCCCCACTGGGCAAACCAGATTTTAATCTGTGTACATTGTGACAGCAAAGAGACCTGCAGGAAAAGCTCCTAAAGGTCACTTGTTCGTTAAAAAAGCCCCCAAAAGCCCACGCCAAGGGGTAGGTGGGCCAGGAAGGGCCTCCTGTGACACAGCACAGTAAGAAAAGGACATTATAGAGATGGAACACAAGCCACCAACTTTAATTTCATTGCTTTGTGGGTTTTAGTTTAAGGCCCAATGTTATCTTAATGTGCTTCCTGGCTCCCATAATTAAATTCACTAATCCCCAGTCTTAAGGCATCAGCAAGTTAAGCTAATTTAAAGTTAGTACCTGAGCCTACATCCGTTGGTTGATTTTTTTCCCTTTAGCAAAGAAACAAAATTATTGAACCCTTTCCATGGCAAGGAGGTATTTTTGTCTGTGCAATTTTAATGGCTCCTTCTCCACAGTCCTCATTCTGCTCTTGAAGGGTTACAAAGAAAGCTTAGTATATTCATTCCTGAAGATTTAGATATGTCTGGATATTTAACCAAGCACAGAAAATATCTCACAATATCCCCACTGACAGCCGCTTGATACTCTGAGAATTTGATAGCCAGCTACCAGTATTTGATAGTGAGTATTTACAAACTCACCTGTTTCATCTCTCTTATTTCTTTGTTTTGGGGAGGGGGAGTTCCTGAAGGCAGCACCTGAAAAATCAGCATGTCAGTCACACCTTCCAACACTGTGACCCTGACAGCTCACAGGCAAAGCAGGATCAGTTCCCCATCAATCTGCACACTGCAGACAAACACAATTACTAGATAAAAATCTCCTGGAAACATGACTAGCTGGAAAACTAAATTTACCTTGCTATCTGCAAAGAAATCACCCAAGTTTCTCCATCACTTCAAAATAATGTACCTGGGTCATCTTTTTAATTACACAGAGAACATTTCTCAAGTATTTCCAACTATCTAATCTTCCTCAGGCCTTTTCCATCAGCAGCATTAACCATCCTATGGCCCAATTTTACCTTTGGCAATTGTTTGTGCTCTACTTTAAATTCCTTTTTGCAGTTCCAATTATCCCTGTATCATTTGCTTCTTGTCCCAAACCACAGCATCATTCCACATGATTTCCAGAGCCATCAGCTTTTAAGTAATGTCCCACTTCCCACATGGATTTCTCAATCTAACATGTTAGATGCCACAGTTATCCTTGTCCTGTTCTTTCCCAGATGCTCCTCAACTAATGCAAATCCAGTGTCTATTCAAACTATAGTTACCAGCAATAAATAACACCAAACTATCTATAATGGAACATCTACAACGGCATTCCAAGTGAATATTGAAGAGGATTAGCAGATCTGGATGAAAAGAAAGACACCTTCCTCATTTGTCCTTGCTGGAAACAGCTCTGGCTCCAGACCACACCCTCCTGCTGGTTTTTGTTAATGCCAAACCTACAGCTAATGGATGTGTCTGGATGAACCCAAAATGATGGATTACAAATTTACACACAAACAGCAGTGTATATATATTACAATCAGACATCCAGTTTGATTGCTATCTTAATTAACATCTTATCTGAGCAGAACCAAGTTGTGCAGCGCTAACTCCAGAGCTCTGCTCCCGTTTCCCTGGAGGAGCGGGAACATCGCTTTGGTGAGGGCAGGATCTCTCCCTCCTTGCTCCACCAGTGTGTTCCTTCTCCAGAGAGGGGAATAAACCACAGGCAGGATCTAAAAGCAGGAGCCCATCTTTCCCTGCCACAGCAAGCAGGAACTCAGGGCTGTGCACAGGCAGTGCTCATCCATCACTCGAAAGGATGGCTCCGCTTGTTAAACTCAGGCTCAGCCCACCACTTTCTCCTTTTTTTCCTTTAACATTAATTAAGCTTTAAAAAAGGCAGTTAGGATAAGAAATTGCAGAAAAATTATGGCCATTTTATTGTTTGTTCCCTAACTGCACACATAATGAGGCAAATTTAAAGTAGTGCACCTCAGAAGTTGCATTTTAATGACATTGTTACAGTGGTCTGAGTGCTAATGCCCTCGTTTATATCACCAATTGCTGCTCCAGTGACTGCTCAAAAAATGTCTTGTTAAGAAATGCTTAAAAGGCCTAATTATATATTGTTCCTATTCAGGTTACAGTTAAAGAAGCCAAGAATTTAGTTTATGAAAATACTGTGTATTACAGAGTGCTGGTTATAGTCTCTTAGTGCTGTACAAAGCACAGAGTCTTGGCAAAACCCCTCGTGAACAAAAGCTATTGTTACCCATGTAAATAACAAGCGGTAATTCAACAAAAAGGGATGCTTGGCTGTTCTTCCAACTTAAGATGCATCTGTCTGTCCTTAGCAGATGAAACACCAGCAGCACTTCTGCCTGTTCTCCAGGCACAAACAGCACAGAGATGAATTCAATACCATTTCAAAACCTGGGTTTAATTACAGCTCTGTCTGCGTTTGTAGCTTGGTTTTCAGCAGCTGCCAACAGGAACAGGTTCCCAAACTCTCAGGTTGCCTCCAGACCAGGCTGGATGAGGCCATGAGCAACCTGGGATAGTGGAAGGTGTCCCTGCCCATGGCAGGGGGTGGGTACTTTACGGTTTCTTCCAACACTCAGCATTCCATGATTAATTCTATGATTCTGGAGTTCTCTTCACATCCTAGAACACCTCTTTCCTGCCCCACAAAGAGGGATATCCCCTTGCTCTGCACCAGTACAGGCAGGGACGTCTGGACAAGCAGCACAGGACTCGCACATTCCCCTTGAAACAAACACAGAGGCTCTGAAGACAGATAACTGGATTTTGAATTCTGCTCTCAGAGCAGTGAGGAACCCTTACTTAAAGGCAGATTTATCAATTTAACGAGGTGACAGTGGAAAAAATTCACGGTTGAAATTGTGAATAAAATCTTCCTTCTTGCATGAAAACTTTTTAAGAGTCACAAGTCTTTTTTTAATATTCTTTTCTATCTAACTACTTCGCTGTGCTGGACAAATATACATCTAATCTAATAAAATCTACAGAAACGATGCCTATGAAATATTCCCAGATGCCCTGAAACATTTATAAGTAGAGAGAGATTGTAAAAAACAATAAAGAACCATTAATTGTAGTAGGATATCTTCCCTGAAACTGCATCCTGAGCTATTTCCTCAGGCCCCAAGGAACCTCTCATTTGCTCAGGCAGGCACAGATCCTTTCAGAGACACTGAAATTCTCGGCATTTTGTGTTCTCAGTCTAAAGCTGCCTGCAAGGTATTTCTGCTAAGGATGTTCAGTTGCTGCAAGGAAATGAGAGGCCAGTGTTTAATTTGAGTGCTGTAACAAGTTCCTTCTGTGAGTTCAGCTCCTGCCCCATTCCCGGCCACCCCAGAAGGTCATGGACCATGCTCAGCTAACAAGGCTGAGAGCTCCAAGCAGGAAACAGTAAAATCATAAACGATAATTTACCTCTCCTTCATGCTAAACTTCAGTGAGTTATAATTTGGCTTTCTCAACACAAGGTCTCAGCAGGAGACAGCTAATGACTTTTTCCACCTTAAAATAAGCTGTTCCACACTGTGCTCGCTTAGCTTTGTGTGGGAAGCCTGAAGTCAGGTAAAATAAGCCTCTTATGCCACAAAAGAGAAAAAAGGAATATTTCAAAACTAAAATTAGTCATATGGCTTAACATCCAATTTTTAGCATGTACCATCAGGGTTTTTTTCGCTGCTTAGCCTGCACTGGGAGCATGTCACCATGAAGTGGGGAGAGCCAAGTTTAGCCCTAAGCAAGCAAGGAAAACGATTTTAATAAGGAACTGGAATACAAAATGCGACAGCTCGCAGTGATTGTACACAAAATCCATCACTCCAGAGAACACTGCCTTTGCTTTTACACTGCTTCAGTCTCCTTCACTTAACACCAAATTTTCCCAATTCCAAATTTAATTCTGTGTATGCACAGAGCTACGCTGCTTCAGAGCAGGGGTCCAGTAAATCTGAAAATATTACAGGATTAACTATCAACTTATTATTAAAAAAAAAGACTGGATGACCTGCAAAGACTGGACACATGACTTCAGCTAAAAATATATCCTTTCCATTTTCTAATTCTTTTAAACATGAAAAAGTGAAAAAGAAAAGGAGATAATTTATAGCAACAAGCTAGAACTGGATGGTAGAATTCAGTGGCTGAAGTGGGCAAGAACAAAAAAAAAGTCTTCTTTTTTTTTTAATTAAGCCAAAGCATATTTTAGTGACAAATATTAGGAAAAGAAAGCTATATAAAGACAACAGAAGGACCAAGGGACACTGCTGATAACCAAGAGTTTTCACACTCCTGTTCAACACGCTGCTGAAAACCCAAGGACAAACCCTGAAAGCCAGAAAACACATCTGTGGGTAGCAGAATGAAATCTTCCTCTCAGAGGAGATTTAAGCATTCAAGGACAAACCTTAGATTTCATGTGTTGGGCCAGAGTTACTTAAAGGGAGCTGTGGTGATTTTTTAGCCCCGTGCACACTTTGCCTGCCAGCCCCACACCGAAGCAGTGATTGCCTCCTCCTCTGGCACTTGCACTGCTGCTGCTTCATTGCCACAGGAGCAAAGCCCAGAGCATCCCTGCCTGCTCAGCATTCCCAGCTCGGGATGGGAGCCTCCCCTGCACACCAGCGCCTGGTCTGGGGAGCTTCATGCTGACAGAATCCAGTGGGAATTAACAGAAGCTCCGAGCTTGCTTCAGAGATATCAGACGTGGCATCCCTTAGAGTTAATTACAGAATCCAGGGTGGCTTGGATTGGAAGAGACCTTAAAGCCCATCCAGTGCCACCTCTGCCATGGGCAGGGACACCTTGCACTATCCCAGGCTGCTCCAAGCCCCAGTGTCCAGCCTGGCCTTGGGCACTTCCAGGCATCCAGGAGCAGCCACAGCTGCTCTGGGCACCCTGTGCCAGGGCCTGCCCACCCTCACAGGGAACTACTCCTTCTCAGTACCCATCTAAGCCTTCTGCCTTTCCGGTATGAATTCCCACAGCTCCAAACAAAGGTGGCTAAAACTTACTGAGACAGAGGTACAGGTCTGTTAATAGCACCACAATCCTTGTGCCAACCAGGCTGTTCATTACAGTGTCAGAAAATATTTAGCCCGCCACACTCAAGCGAGGTGTTTTATTCCAGGTGGAAAGCTAAAAATAACTTCTCACGCCTTGACACACAGTTTGTCACAACATTCCCATTACCAGGGCCAGGAGGTGACAGCAGACAGCAGCGCTGCTGATTTTGCAATGGTTACACAGTGCAGGCATCAGCGCAGTGACCCAGGTAAAGAGCTGTGTATTCCATGTGTTACTGCCCAGCTCTGCTGCTCTGACACCCCACCAGTGCTGTTTGTGCAGCAGTTACATGGAAATGTCCCTTTCTCCCGTAGAACTTTGGGAGAACCAGTTCACTGCTCAAATCTCAGCTGCAGCCTCGTACCCCTGGCTGGCAGCAGGGTGGTAGCAGGGACAGCACCAGCCCAGCTCAGAGATCCAACACCCACCACCGTCAGCATGGCACTACCACCTTTCCCTGCCCATGGACTGGGAAAGGGCATGGCCACAGCACAGCCAGAAGCACCAGGTAACTCATTCCCTGAGTGTGAGAGGTCTGGCCCTGAGCTGAGGGCTGAGCCCTGCACAATGTGTGTCACTTTGAGGTGAAGGAGAAAGCTGCAAGGAACAGGAGCAGCTGGGACATGGTTTGCTCCTGCAAAGTGCACAGTTTCCTTTAATAGAAGCAAATCTCTCATTTTGTGCTCTTCCAGCACAGCTGAAAATACTTGGACTGGTTTGGCTGCTTCAAATACTTTGTGCTCAAATAAGAAAACCTTTCTGGAGATGTCTCCATGGGTCAGTGACACTGCAGCAGGCCTGACCATGTCTGTCTGCAGCACAAATAAGCACACACTTGATGAGCACAGGACAGGAGCATTTACACCAGAAATCCAGAGCTGCTCATCCCCTGAAATGGTGGGAAGCAGTTTACCCTCTGCCCGCAAACATAATTTTAGAATACTTTAAAGTTGGCAACTCATTCTGACAGAAAATACACTTCAAAATTAACATCATCTCACCCAAAGGCATTGTCTAAGTATCATCACCAGGTCTTAAACATCTGAGAACTGACAGAACAAGTAAGGGAAGAAGCTGACCCAGCCATAAATATGGTGACCAGCACAAATCCAAAAACTGATCTGCCTGAATCATGGAAACCTCCCTCAATTCAAATTCAGACTTTTATTCTTACCTTCTCTTTCCCATCTATTAGCAAGTTATTAATCCATCTTACACTACAAACAAAAGGCTTTTTTTTTTTTTTGAAGGGACCTTGCTGAAAGTGCTCTGAAAAAACTAATGTACATATATTGACTAGACCACTCTTACCCACACATCTATTAACTCCTTCAGACAAATCTGATTTGCCAGGCATGAATCCCATGGAAAGTTTTACTTTCCTACTATTTCATGTTCATATATGTGTCTAATAATACTTTTTCTCTCTCAGTGAGCTGGTACAGAAGCCACACCTGTGGTTCCCCCATCACTTCTCCTACTCCTTCCCATAAAGAACATTCTTTTTGTCTCCGTAACACTGAGGCTGATTTAAGTGACAGGTTACTCCACAGTTAATAGCCCACATTTAAGCTCCTTTTTCACCAAAGATGCTGCCATCTGTTCCTGTCATTTGGTTCCTTTATTGACTGTTTTGACCATCTCCTCCTGACATATCAATTTGTGACAGTTCCTGAGACTATTCCCACAGGAAAAGGAGCTGAGAGGGAGCCTCCCCAACCTTCCCTACACTGTGTGCCAAGGCAAATCCTGCATTCACTCTTCTACTGTCACACTCTTTCCCTTGAATGTGACTGGGATGATCGTTTTGTACTTTACCATCCATTACCTATAAACTCAAAACAGGCTGGTAAAACCTCATTTTCAGAGTGTTTGCTTTGCTTTTTTGCATTAAGACTGTCAATTCCTCAGAATTTTTTCAGCTTTTCTTGTGGTTTTAAATTTAAATTAATCAGAATGTGTGCTCTTTACATTTTCCTTCTATTCTCTTTCCCTTCATTTTCTAATGATGCTGTTGGTGTCCTTTCCAAACCACTGTGCTTGAAAGCATTATACTCTCAGTTGTTCCCTTAAAACCATGTCTAAACAGCCTCTTAGGTGTTTCTTGAAGTTAAATGCTCTACTGGGCTGGATTTATTGCTTCTCCCAGGAGGTCAAATTTGAATAAAATGATGACAAACCTTATAGCAGTATCTTGAATCATGTCCTGGTTCACAGTGCAAGAATAATCAAGATTTGCTTTGCCTTTTCAGATGAGATTATTTATTTTGCTGCAAATACCAGAGGTTTGTAAGATTTAAAATCTTATCTTCAGCCCCAAACCCAGCCAAAATACCCATAATTGCAGTCTAATTTCTGCTTTGGCAACTTTTCTAATCTCTCTTAGCCTTTCATGGACACTATCAGTATATCATGACAAAAACTTCTGTCATTGTCTCATGATTATAATCATTCTATACAGATTTTTTTATTTATAAAATTTTACCGCTTCTTATGCAATTTAATAACTTACCCTATTTGGCTTAGAACTGTCTTGAATGAATGTATATCTATATATCACAATTCCTCCATAACGTGTTCTGCTCTACTAAGTCTATGTAATTTTTACTCTAGAAGAAGAACATCTAAGCAGCTTCCTTTTTAATTTGGAGAAAAAATAGAAATATAAAATGTTTGTCTAACAGGAAACTGCATGATACGCAATAATTTAATTCACGGTTATCACGTACACAACAGTTCAGCCCCAAAAACCCACAGAGATCAGGGTACCCCACTTACACAGTCCCTGGGCACAGCTGCCAGACCTGGCTGTCACAAGGGAGTAACCAGCATCTCTCTGGCCTACAAGAACAGAGAAGAAAGGCCCTTTCCTGACATTTTTTTTAAAAATAATCACAGTTTTTATCAACCTCCGCAGCTTCAGATGTTGGGAGAAGGAAAGATTATGGGATCCATCAAGCTCCTGCTTACAGTGACACACCCAGATGGAAAAGTGGGGATGGATCTTTTCCTCTCTTGCAGCTTACAAGTACTCAGTCGTTCAATCACACCAAGTTCCCTTGATTACACACATCAGTACAAGGACCATGGATAGTTTGAGACTATTTGGTATCTGCTGATGATAAAAACTGCTGTTAAAACCAACATGCTGTTCTGAAATTCAGCCTGTGAAGGTGCCACCTGTCCCGTGTTCCCAGGGCATACTGGGGTTCCCAGCCCAGGAAACAAGCCCTGCCAGTTCTGGAGTCCCAGCTCCAGTGGGGAGGTGTTAACCTGGCTGTCTGCAGCCAAATTCCAGCCAATTACAGCCACAGAATTTCAAATGCACTTGAGCAACCTCATTAACTCTACAGCCAGAAATACGCTGCTGTAACTCTCAGCAGCACGAGGGTGCAAGTGTCTGTCAGGTGTAAAACTCCTCCAGATACTAAAATAAAATATTTCCTCAGCTGAAGTTTCTTTATATCCTCTGGGTCATTCTCTCAGAGTTAACAGTGTCCCGTAAATCTGATTTAACTACAGAGCATAAATCTAACGTTTCAGTGACAAAAGCTTATGTAAACTGATCTCCATTCCCCCACTGCGGGCCAGGCTAAATGAGGCACAGATTTAGGGTTTCAGACAAACTGAGAATACTTACAGGCTCTTCTAAATAAAGTCTGGGATTTAAAAAACTGTTGTTGCTTTCCCTCAGGCTGCCATATTTCTGTCTCAGCACAGAAATACTCAGCCATGCTCTGTGCTCCTGCAAACACCCCCCACACCTCCACAAGCAGTGGATTTACGGCGCCTGCAGCTCTGCCTGCTGGGCTTCCCGCACACAAACAGCTTCCCAAGGGGACAAGACATCAAAAGAAACACTCAGGGGCATCTTGTTCCTTACAGGACGTGACTTCTGAGCTCAGGTCAGATGGAGAACAAGGTTATTTTGGTTTGCCAAATGTTTTGAAGTTTAAATCAAATGACTGCAGATTAAAAAAAAGGCAATTTATGTTCCACTGGAATTCTTGTTTGGATCGAACAAGAACTCTTATGCCAAAAAAACATTTTGTCCAGAGGCACCTTTTAACCACATTCCTATGAAATCCAGAAAACCTGGCTCTGCAGGGAAGTGGTGGAGTCACCATTCCTGGAAGTATTCAAAAATCAAGTACACGTGGAACTTCATGATATGGTTGATTGGACACGGTGGTATTGGGTCAAAGGCTGGACTTGGTGATCTTGCAGGTCTTTTAATGATCCCGTGATTCTCTGATCTAGGTCCCCAAGTAAAAGCCTCACCAGAGACACTGCCCAGGGCAGTTTCCTCTCTTTGGCCTCCTCAGCACAACCGCGATAGGAGAACCTTTCACCTGTGGCAGCTGGGACACTGCTCTTGGGGACCCACTAGAGCCAGGGCTGCTGCCCCGCCCTGCCCCCGGGCACCCACCCGAGCCGGGGCTGCTGCCCTGCCCTGCCGCCCCTCGTCGGGTCCGAGCACAGCAGCGCTCGGCTCCCTCACGCTCGTCTCTCCCCGGCCCAGCCCCAGCAGCAGCCGAGAGCCCCGCAGGCTCAGCCCGCGGGTTTGTGCCACCCCCGCAGCTCCGGTGGGTCACACACAACCCCCCCGCCCCCCACCCGAGGGCTGTCCCTCGCAGCCGGGGCAGCACCGACACGCCCCAGTGCTCCCTCTTGTTTGCTGGCTCCTTCTCACTTGCAATTGCTCAGCATCAAAGATGAACTCCAGAATACTTGAGAGGAAGACCTTGTTCAGTTTCTCCTACTGAACCTGTTCTTTTTTGCATAAATAAATATTCAGGAGACACACAATTAGAATCCAGGCTCCTTCCATCTCACTTTGTCCATCCCAGGAGTCCTCTACCCCACTGGCTATAATCACTCTTTTCCATCACTTCTCTCTCAAAGACTCAGTTTTCCTTAATAAGTAGAACAACTTCAGTAGAAAAGGTTGAGAATTCACTCTGTAGAGTACTCCCTAGAACAGTGCTTAGAATATTTATTGGCTATTACAGGAAAATAAAGAATTGAGCACAAATCCCATACTAGAAGAAATTAATGATGTGTATACAGGACTCTTCGCACTGAGTAAACTATTTGTACAAAGCAGTCCCAAGGATACACAGCAAAGGCACCATGAAGAGTGGAGAAGAGGGATTTGTACCCACTACAGCTATGCACAGAAACGTATCATTGACGTCCTGCTCCCCAAAACAGATTTTCCCAGAATCCTGACCATTCCCAAGAGACAGATCAGCACAGGAGACTGTACCCCATCCCAAATTACTACATCCAGGCAGGGAGGCACTGCTGAGAGACGGAGCCCATTAGAGCACCAAAGGATCCTCCAAAGGATCCTGACTTGCCCTGAGAATTGCCACCATTGCCCCCCAGCAAAGGGATCTCAGCTGCGGGGTTCTGGCTGTAGGGAAGGAGCTCATGGAGACCCAGCCCCACCTCCCCACACACACACTTTTCTAGGAGCTTCTCTCATTCAGTGGATGCAATTAAAGCTGCTATCAAAGCTACCAGCTACGTATTTTAATCATCTAAAAGGGAATTATTAAGAACTAATAATAATATCTGAAGGAGCTTCCAGGCAAACAGTACATCACTGAACAACCCATCCCCTAAAACCGTTAGGAGCTTCCCAGAACACTGCACCTATCACTGATGAAGTGTGCTGTCACCCACCCAACTGTCCTGGAGATTTACGTATTCCCTCCATTTCACTGTTTCAGTACCTTAGCAGATGGATAAATTGATTTATTTTTTCTACCAGTTTCTCAGAAAAATTAATTCAGTACACAGATAAACCATCAACTCTCTTCTGCCATCTTGTACTTCCTCTTTTGATCCACAGTCCCAGCTAAAACACTTCCAAGTCTTCCTCGGGATACTGTGCTTCTAACCTGGCAAGGGCCATGTTTAGTCTGTCCTTCTGGTATTACAATTTCAGTAACTCTTAAAAAGAGGAGCAGCAAATACTCAGCAGTTCCCAAAACGCCACTCATTTCCTGTAATGGCTCGGGTAGCCTCTAATGCTGAAAAAGCATAAAGCCATTTACATGATTTCATAATTTAAAAGCAGAGAGAAAGGAAAAAACCCAGATGTGCTCAGATTTACAACTGCTTTTCTTGGTATAGCCCTAAACTGTCCCTGCATCTGAGGTCAATAACAATTTCCAGAACTCTGTATTGGATTTTCACTGAAGTGCCTCTTGAGAAGGCTGGATTTATTAGTGAAAACAAACTGAACCAGTGCTAAAAACACATGGACTTTGTTCACTGTATCAAAGAACAAGGCCAACAGCCACTGGTGTTTATTCCAAATTGGACCCCTTTTCTACAGTAAAATGAAAAGATCATGAAAATAATGACTCTGTACAAGTACTTGGTCAGGGCTCTCTTTTCTGATTCCCAGCAGGCAGCTGGCAGCACCTCATGGCACAGCTGCCAGGTACACACAGCACCAAGGACCAGTGGGAGCAGCCAGGAGAAAAGCTGGAACAAGCTCAGCAGGTCAGGAAGGGCTGGGCAGCTCCACAGCTTCCAACCCCAACCATTCCATGATAGTCTGAGAAGTGCTGGCACAAGTCAGGTGCCCCCATCTCATGACTTCATTGGCAGCTATTTTCCTGTATCTAACAGGAGTGTAATCCCCCTAGGAACCCCGGTTGGAATGCAATTAGTTAATTATCTAGAGGACTTTAAAACCCAGGAAGCAGCAACCACAAAATGGAGCTGAGCATGAAGGAGAAAGCTTTGTATCAGACAGCGATGCAACAGTAATAAATCACAGGGGTTTCATCCAGGAGAATTATTGTTGTGTTCTGTTATTTGCAACAAGTACCCTCAACAACTACAGCCAGAGAGTCCCTGCCTTTTATTATTTCCCAAGAGTTCAGTGATAACGAGCCACATCTGATTAATCCTCCTGCCTTTGGGTGTTATGGACACCCAGCACAAACCAGTCCAAGTTAGGGCGCACTGGCCTGACGAAAAACTGCTGCCCAGTCCCATGGAAAGAGATAGAAAACACAAATCTGTAATGAGTCTCTTATAACCACAGCTTGGATTAATATTTTCCTTACCCAGCAGCAATTAGAGCACCATATACCTTGAGAAAGTGAAAGGTGGCAAGGGGAAATTGCTGTGATGCTTTATTTGTTAATTGATACAATTCAGAAGCCAAGTTCACCCCTAAGAGCACACTAGTCAGAAGGCCAGCAATCAGCTACCAGAAAGGACCTGTTTTTCATAAACACCCCTCCCCTGGCTCTGCCTTTCTTCTTGTGTGCTCAGCTGGAGCAATTAAGAGAATAATCTATAGGAAGTCTACCCCCAAAAGCCTCTCGCAGCTTTCTCCAGCTGTTTCCTTCTTTTTGTTGCCAGCAAACCCAAGCTCTGAAGAGATGATTCGCCTCAGCAGGACTCCAAACTCTACATCTGCTCTGGGGGCATAATCTTTGCTGGGTCCATGGAAATGGTCTTTAAACTAATGGAGTCACCAGACTAAGTAAAAAATCCTCTTCTCTGAATCCACACACAAAGGGTTTATTTTCAGTTTTATTTCTAGATGGGCATTTTCAAGATTAACATCTTTTTTAATCATCATAATGCTGTTTTACAACACACATTGCTTTTCTAAAAGGACCTTACTGCACTTAATAAATGCAGATTTGCATCATCTTTTTACAGATTCAGACACTTCTACAGTGGCTTGTCCAGCAACACAGAAAATCACTGGAAGAAGTGGAACTGGCATTCAGTAACCATAAACTCTCCCAAACCATAATGCTGCCCCCAGAACAACACAAAGATACAGAAATAAGTTTTCAAAACGGATTTGAGCTTCCCATTCACCAAGAAGAGTGTTCCTCCTTAACTACAGTAAGTGACCAGAAAAAAACTGTGTCTGGAATTCCTGTGAAGTATGAAGAGTGCCCCTAGCCCAGGGAGAAATCCACAGCAAAACTAAAATGGAGGGAGAGGGCAGAAGGATTCCTTGGGTGAGGAGGAAATTTTCCATTTGTTGCTCCAAAGGAGCTCCACTGCTTTGGAAATAATAGAGGGGTTTTTTGTGACTCCCCTCTTTGTGCCTCCATGTAGGAAACACATTAATATAGGCTGGGGAAGGGAAAAGGGAAATTATTTTTTCCTATTTATACAGAGAAAGGACAGATACTTTCCTCCCAGGACATATGTGGAAGTTTCTGCAACTCAGTACTTTACTGGGAAACACCCCACTATTGCTGGTCACTCCAAACATTGTCCAGAAAAGCTCCTCAGGTATAAAGCTAAAGGAAACTCACACTGAACTTTATAGTTAATAAACACAAATTTTCCTGTCTCAGGAAAGAATACTTATTTCCTGTGGAACCCAGAGTAGTCAGAGAAATGCAGAATAAAGTAGTAATTTTCATCACTCAGTGGTTTCCTGGCTAAAATAATTTCCTATGGATAGCAGAAGCTTATCTCACAGATGCTGAACAGGCCCATTTCCACTCTCTAGAGACCAAAAATTCTCTTTTGAACTCCTGGGATTGTGAATTGTCACTCCTTCCACATTCATTACCCAGCTGCCATCTGCCAGGAACTAATAAAAACAACAGTTACCTCATGCTCCTAAGATAACTAATCTCATCACCTTTGGAGAATCATTAACAACAAAGAAATGCAAGCTTAATAATCCCTCCCTTGGGATTTGGAGTGCTGAGCATGTATTATCATAAATGAAATTAATTTTTGTTGTATATTCCAGAACATGAGCTTCCACGTAAGACAGAAAAACTAAAGACTAGGAAACAAAGCCTGGGAAAGTCGTGCATTGTGCTTTGCTTCCCTAGGGAGGAGGGCATGAAACATGGTCCGAAGCTCAGACTGAAGCTTAGCTGGGCACCAGCCTTGCTGAAATAATTCAATACAGAAAGGGACCCCGTAACCCCAAAAAGAACATGAAAAGGACTCAAACTATGCGTTTTTGTTTCTGAAGCATAACAGAACCTACTCATCAGCACAGCATTAAAAGTGATCCTCTCAATAATGAATTTGCTGACTCCCACTCTAGTAGACACTGTTAACCACAAAGAGCTCAACAATCTGTTGTTTGAAATGCGTACAACATCTGCTTCTGTGTTTGTCATAAAAACATTGAAGTAAACAGGCAGCTAAAATCAAATCAGAACATCCTGGGCTGGATGTGGAGTCACTCCTCCTCCACAGCCCTTCAGCAGCTCCCAAAGGCTCCACTCAGCTCCTCAACGTTAAACCTGCTGCCAACCTTCAACTACAAAGCAGAAAAGTTGATTTTTCCATAGAAGAAGAGTTTTCAACCCAAACACTGACATAACAGCAGTGGATCACATGGAGAAACCTTCAATCCCAAATTCTGGATGAAATTCACCCAAATCCAATCCCACAGTGCATCAAGGACAAGCAAAAGAAAAGAGTTTCAACAAATCCCACATTCTGTAGTGCTAAGGTTATAACCTTTTCCCACAAATCTCACTTCTGTTATTGTCTCTGAACTACCTTTTAACAAAATCAACTGATAAAACTGAGGCAGGGTGGAAATCAAACTTTGAAGGTCTAAACCCTGAAGAAACACTGCTCCTGTACACCCCAAAGCTGCTTGGTTATTCTCATCCTTGCTGACAGCATTACTTAGAAGTAGTTAGTACATAGTCCTCATCAAATCAAACTCTGCCTTCTGCTTAGTTCATTATCAAGATTTGAGGCCCTGCTTGCAGCCCAGAGTGAAGGGAAGTCCCAGGGAGTGACATATCCAAGCCGACAGCCCCCTGTGCCAGGGCTCTGCACCCGCTCTCAGGTGCTCTGCTCTCTGCAGTCAGCTCTCTTTGCCAAATGTACTTCTCGAGACCAGAATGGCCTCATTTACTGTTCTGTGTTGGCTATTTCTGTTCATAGCACAGGGCTTAATTAGGCTCTTGCAACTAAAATTACTTCTTTGGACTAATTTGTATTAGAGAATGCTTTATTGAAGGCTTAAAAAAAAGTTATGTATGTTCCCTAATGCCACATCTCAGCTACACTTGTCCCTCGCTTCGTATCGGCTGTTTTAGGGAAATCGCCTTCTTGCAAAATCCTCATTGCCTTGCAGGCTCCATATTTCTTTTTGTCACATCCAGAAAGCTCGGGTCCAAATTACCAACCAGCTGATAGATTCTTTCCAAATAATCACAGATGTTGGGAAAAGCCTCCAAGATCAAGCCCAGTGTTTGACTGAATCCCAGCAGGTATAGTAAACAACATCACAAAGGGCCACATTCACTTGGTTTTGGAATAAAACATTAGTGAAATAATACCCACAGCATTTTTCATGCAGATGGTGAAGTGAGTTCTCCCCTTGATCCCCTGAAGTCCCACAGCTGCCCAGCTCTGGCTCTCTGTAGTCTTCCCTAGCCTGAATTTGCCTTCAAGGTCTCCTAGAAATTCCTACCTGAGGAAATCCCTGTTTTCCCAAGGTTCTGTCACTTCATCACCTTTCAGGCTCTGGCAGCACTCAGTCTTTACATGAAAGTTCTGGAAAAGCTGCCCACAGTGACGCCCTTTCACAGTGACACCCATTCCAAGCCCCCCAGTGCTTTGTGTTTCCCCCTGTACAACTCCAGCAGCACCACCAGCAGTCAGAGTTCCCTGTGTTTGTTATTCCTATGTGTCTCATCCCACTGGAGCTGCAGAATGAGACATCTCCCTTTGCAGGGAAAGGCTGCCCATATACCCCAGGCTGAGACTGCAATCAGCTACTGGGCCATGGCCTGATGAGGACCTACCTAAACACTTAGGATTAAATTCAGTATTCTTGTTCACATTCAGGAAGACCTCAGTTCCCTGGAGGTCCCTGCACACCTTCAGCACGACAGCAGGTCAAGTGTCTCATCCCACAGCAAATGTTTGTCCTTTATGACACCAAGCAGAATGTGAATTCTGATCTATAAAATCTTTAATTTCTACTCAGTGAAAAATCTAAGGCAGATGGGAAGCAGGAAGGAAAGTTAGAGAAACTCATTATTGCAGAATATGAATTATTACCCACAAGTCTCTTAGGTCACCTCTGCTCTGCTGTGGAACACAGACTCCTTGCACAGGGCTTATTAAAATACAGACTATCTGACAGAATGGGGCTAGTTCTTACCTATGCTGAACAAGATCCAGGCATCCTTCTCAAGCACTTAAATCAAACTCACACCAAAAAGCACATTAACAAAGCACTAAAATTAAGCCCAGTATCTCAGAGTCCAATTTTTGGCCCATCATCCCCTTTCTGCTGTTTTTGCTGCTAAACATAGCAAAAAATAATGATGTGCACAGGATCACAGCTGGCAGCTCGGTGTCCCCCAGTCCCTCAGCCCGCGCCTGCACAGAGCTGATGTTACACCAGCTGCCTGGGCTGCTCCTGCCCTGGCAGCAAAGTTGCCCTTCCCAGGGCCGTGCTGGCCGGAGCCAGCCCAGGGCCAACCCCACCGTGACCAAGTCCATGGGACACAGGCATCCCCTGAGAAAAGGCAATGCTTGCTGCTTTGCGTGCTACAGTGATTCCTGACAAAGAGACCAGGAAAAACAGGAATTAGGATTTTCTCAGACACTCCCAGCAGTTGCTCAGCAAAAAATATCAATTGTGCTCCTGTTCTATGGCATTAAGGCCAGGCTGGTCAGGGCTTGGAGCAGCCTGGTCTATGGAAGACATCCCTGCCCATGGCAGGGGGATAGAACGAGGTAACGTTTAACATCCCTTCCAACCCAAACCACAGACTGATTATCTGATTTTTTTTTTCTCCCCTAAAATGTCTTTAGCATATCAGATTTAACCACTGAGTTACAAACTTTTGCCTTCTTTTATTTCATGTACATCAACTACTCTCTTCCCTTTCACACACACAATCCTACTGAAAAGTGTTCACTTCTTACCTCCTTCCTATCTGCAGAGCCTCTTCTTCCCCCGGGCATATTTTTAATGGCCTTACCAACTGGCTGGTAATTAACTTTTACTCTGGTTTAGTTATTGACCGTTTCCCAGGATAGATTATGCAGAAAAACTCTTTCACCCATAGCACAGCTTCAGCCAGATGTAAAACACAATACCTAGGAACAGATAAGTCTTTTTTTTCCCTTCTGGGAGAGTAAGTAACCATGGATGCACAAGAAACAATGCCTGCAGATAAAAAGAATGCCTCTACACAATAATGTTTGTCAGAACAGATTTGCACATTTCTTTGAACTGATATATTTATATCCTGCTAATTATTTGAGAAAAATCTCAGAGACCTTATCACAAAGACAGCCAATGCCACGGTTATATTTTTTCCCCCTTCAGGTCTAGGTTTCTTTTAAGTGTATCCCTCAAGCTTTCAAGTTGGCTTTTCACAGTTTCCAGTCACTTTAGTAACTTAGTAACTTTAGTAACCTATGGAAACACCCCTATCCCAGGACGCACCTGTACAATTTTTCAGGAAACATCTCTAGATTCGAAGTCCATTGGAATTTTTCCACAACCAGCCTAGGTCACATTTTGACTCTACTGTAAACACTCCCTCTCTTGTTCTTACTCTGCTTTTCCAGGAAAAGCTTGGGACGCTGCTGTCCAACACCACACAACACACCTGACACACAATAAGCTGTACAAGCAGGAACTAAACACAGGTAGGTCACCTCAGGGTCTTTTCTCCTTTAAAGCCTCTGGAAAGGCAATTTAGAGAATGTTCTGCTCAGCAGCTTTTTAGCTGCTGGTTTTCCCTCACCTCTTACAGGCGTAAAGGAGGCAAAAGATCACAGGAAAGCTTTGAAGTAACACAACACCTGGACTGGAGGAACAGCCAAGCTCGAGGTCATCTCCCTTCCCAGAGGAAAAGGGGAATAAAATATTGTGCAGTCACCTGTAGACTCCCCCATTTCACTGTTTGCATCACCTCCACCTGTCCCCTGGGTGTTTCCTTCAGGATGCGAGCACACCCCATGGAAAACCCCAAACAATGAGGGGATGTGAGATGGGGAGCTTTTCGTTGTACAACTTCCCAGCCTTTCCCAGAACTTGGAATTCCAACAGCATGGCACTAAAACTACCCTCACTTCAGAGGCAGAACAGCCTGTTAGAGATAACAATTGTCAGATTTGAAGTAGTTCTTAAACTTATTTTTTCAGCAGATGAGTTGATAGAAGTTGATTGAACTTCAGATTACATCGACCACCCCAAGCCTGAGCAAGCTGAACTTAGATCCAACTGCGGAAAAATCAGCTCTTCCTTAGAAATGCCAGGAAATGTCCAGCACTCAGTACTGAACCATACCCATCTCACCCACTGACACCCCAGGGAAACGATCTCCTCTACAAAAGCAGCTCTTATTATAAGGATTTAAAAACATCCTAAACTACAGCTGCTTCTTCACCAGCCAGGCAACGCTGGCTAGCGGAATTTCAGCCTGCAAATCATGTCACAGGCAATGTCATTATGTTCTCCTGTGCCAGTGGAAGCTGACGTATTTCAAAAATAATACACTTTAAATTGTTTCACACCACCAAATATGCAGAGTAAGCAGAAATTCCAGATGTCATCACGGAAGCAGATATACCTCACACACATAGCAAAAGCTCCTTGTCTCAGTAATTCAGTTCCTATTTTGTTTAAATGCTTAACAGTCTTTTGCACATTACAGTACTGAGCATGAGGCTACAAATCTTACTTGATTAAAGTAAAATTTTACATTATTATTTCACTCAAAATTAAGTGAAACAAAACCCATGAGTCGCGGGAAGTAATTCCCAAACAAGTTTACATGAATATATTTTCATTCCTGTAATTAAACAGCAACCAACCTGATGTCCCTTTGTGACAGTTGACAGCAGCTGAGAATCTGCCACTATTTTCTTGATCCCAATGAGGAACATTTGGATCACCTGAGATCCATTTTTTTACAGAGGTAAATCACAATCAATGGTGATTAACCAATTAAACTGGTCCAACAAGTATTTTCTCATTTGTAAAGAGTCTGAGTACTTGATAGAAAATAGGAAGGTTGTATCTATTACAAAATATGGCTCTTTTCCCCGTGGTGTAACAGATACATGCAGACACTGCCAGCACAGCAGAAGCTGCTACCAGAGCCTGATTGCAATGGGACAGCTCCTACTGCTTCCCTCGGGGAGTCACTGGGACCCCAAGGACAAAGGCAATCACTTGCCTCTTCTAAAAACGTGGCTATGATCCATTAAATAGCCACAGATCCAATTTGCAGCTTTTAAGGCCAAAAAGTGCCATAGCTCATGTATTCTGGCCTCCCAAAACCCAGAGTCCATTCCATTTTACAATCTACTCCCTTAGGAAGGGCTGCATTTGTGACTTATGGTGAGGGATATTGTGACTGAACCTGCCCAGAACCACTGGGTTTGCTCTAAAGGATGTTGGAAATGCAAAAGTAACTTCTGGCTCCAGGTCCTGTGAGCAAGGCAGCTTTTATTTCCCCCTCTTTGTTATCTCCCTCTCCCGCATTAAACAATTTGTGTGCTTTGTTTATATTGTCAATAGCACTGTGTGCCAATTGTGATAGAAAAATTTACTTAGAATTTAATTATGTTTCAGAAGCCTCCAGGAAAATCCATGGAAAGTGGGAGTGTGAGAAGAGGGAGGAAAACATTGTCAGAGTAGAAAGTTTCAAGCTCTCTTCCAGTTTGGGGTTTGGTTTTTTTTTAAATGTGAATCTTGGACATGAATTACTTATTCAAATTCCTTTACCATGTGTACATCCTTCTCAGGTGACTGGAATGAAAAAACAGCCATAAGAGCATTTCATGATCCCAAGCTCGTGCATTTGCTTAGATCTGGGAGTCACTTCGGGAATATCCCCTCAGCACAGCCCAAGCCTGAACAGTAGCATCTTCACTCAAAACACAAAATCACAAAGCACTGTGAAAACAAAAGCACTCATTTTCTGTTTGTGATGCATTTAGTGAAAGAACCCCAGCAGCCAGCTCTCTGCTCAAGCTGGTGGCCCAGTGAAACCCAGCACAAGTCAGTACAGCTGCTCTGCATTCCTACTTCCACAAAAAAGGGGAGGGAACAAACCTGACGCAGGGCAAGGCTGCGGAGAATAAATCCAACATACAGCTCAAAGCATCACTCAGCTCTTTATCACAGCCATGAAAGAAAAGGTATTTCAACCCTAACAGAAAACATCCTAAATCACACTAAGATTATGCAACACAACTACAGGAAACACAAAGTTTTGAAACGACATCGTGAAGGTAGAAGAAAAGAGCAAACTCAGATAAAAGGCCACAGGAAAAAGTAGATCCTATGCAAAAAAAAAAAAAAAAAATTATTCTGGCTTTGTTACTTTCTATAAAAATCTTGTCAGTCTTTTCCCTGGAAGGAAAGCGTCTGTCAGAGCAAGCGAGAGGAACTGAGAGCAGCAGATCTGAGTCAGGGGAACAAAAGCAGAGCAGCAGAGTAGAAAGAAGTCAGCAGCCAGTCCCCAACAGTCTGGCACACAATAAAACACACCAGCAATCACAGCTTCAGTGAGAGACAGTGCAGGAGCTGCAGATGAGATGAACAGATGGAAAGACAAAGCCAATCAGGAATCAAAATGCACAGTTCCGGCAAGGAGACTCCCCACCAGTATATATTTTGCAGGCTCTACTTCCATAACTAGGTCAAGTGATTTTTTTTTCTTTACCCCTTAACTGCTGCCTGAAGTAAAAAGTTCTCAAGTGAGGATGGATCCTAAGAATCCCCCAAAATATTCTGAGCATGTATGGAAAATAAAGCAATGAATGAATATACAATATGCAATGTAAACAAATCAGATTTTAGCATAAAATGTAGTGGGGTAGAGAACAGGGTACTCCATGAACATATATGGAAGAGGATAAAATACAAAGTGATTTTCAAAATCACTGGAGAGATTGGGGACATATTTATACACACACACAATGCTGACAGATGGCAAAAACCTTTGGTAATTGCATTCAGTTTTCCTATCAATAGGAATTTCTCTCTTACTCTTAAGGGTCTCTCAATACTTTGCTATCAAACTAAATTTGTAACGACAACAATAATACACTTCATTCATTAGCATTCCAGGACCACAGGTTTCTGAAGGGATCAACTGAAAACTCAGGAGCAATCCCAGGGGTTGTTCAGGCACGTGTACAAAATGTAGTCACCACTAAATAATCCATCCCTGGCAGAAAACACTGCACAGACACCACCAACAAAAGGCTTTTTTCTCTCTCTGCCCCCTGCACTGAAATCATTCAGATGCTGCCACCCTGGCATATGTGCAGATAATCCTGAGCAGGGATGATTCCAAATGCTGAGCACACTTTATCTAGACCGAGTGGGAACACAGATTGGCCATTGTGCCCCAGCCTCCATGAGATGAGGCACAGCACTCTCACTCTGTCTGGCACAACACATGGCCCATCATTTCCAAGAAACAAGAATTTCAGCAATATTTGATCTGAAACCCCCTGAACACCACAAAAATGACAAAGGTGTTTAATGCTGAAGATGATGCTCACTCCTCTGTAAAACCATGTCTAATCAAAAGGCTGCTGCTGTCAAGGGAAGGACTCCCAGTGCCTTTCCCAGTGTTTGGCTGGAACAGAGGGAAAGGAGAACCTTGCTGGAGCCAGGGGTGAGGGGAGGCATGGCAGCAGCAGGTCTGGGTGCTCTGCTCTAGCTGTGCCACTTTGGCAGGGAGATTAGGATGCACTCAAAAGACCCAAATCCTCTGCCACAACCTGCTGGGGAATCTTTGATGAGTCATTTGTCCTCTGGCCCTCCCTTCTCCTGTCCTTCATTCATCTCCTTTCTGAAATTCTAGTGTGGTTAAACAAGTAAAAAGCACAGCACACTGAAGCTGCACTGGCCTCTGCTGACATGGATCGAGGCCCGGGCCTCTCTGGATGCCTGTTCAGAGTTCCCACTTTTATGTCCTGTTGGCCAAGAACCAGCATTTGGTCTCCTGCCAGCCATCTGCACTAGAGCTGAACAGACACAAACCCACTGAGAGCATGATTCCTGTCATGGCTTTGGAACAGACACCAGGAAGGACACACAAGTTTAGGTTTAGTTTTCAAATGGTTATAAATTTTGTTCACTTATTACACAGGTTATTCCTTCCTTTTCCTCGAGTGATCGAGGAAGAAGGTCTTTAGAATGACAAGAGTATATATTAAAACTTTCAGGCCAATTAAATTCAAGAATAACCGAAAAAATAGACAAGATGTACACAGGTAAAACCTCACATTCACTCTGAAGAAAAATTATGAACAGCTATAAAATTGGAATAAGAGTATAAAATACTTATAGTAATAGAGACATTAGCAAACAGTATTGGGTTGTATCAAAACATTGAAAATTTAGACCGATTATTACAAAATTGTCCTGATAAAGTGCTATTGATTAAGAAAGTAACATCCCAGGTGAATGGAGGGAACCTCTTCAACTGACAAAACAATTTTGACCTGAAAAATTGGCCCAGTCTTTGGGTCCTTTTCCTAACAACTTATCACAGAGACACCATGATGTTTTATTTCAGCCTTGAATTTATTATCATCAGTCTTAGAAGCCTGGGAAAGGGCCACTACACTACAAAGTACAGGCACAAGTGGGACAGGTGAGCACCAGCTTCTCACCCAGGGTGAGCCAGCAGCACAGCTCCAGATCCACCGATATCTGGAGAGCAAGGAAATGAAGCTCATCACCAGATTCTTCTGCTCTGTGCCCGCTACTGATGACTTCCAGGTCATTCATGTGGAACAGCAGAAAATGAGGAAAAGGAAGACGCATGAGATTTTCTGAGGATTAGAATGGAATTCTTAAGCAGACAGCTAAGGAACCTTGCTGTCAACTGAGTGTTAGTAAAATAAGGGTTTATTGAGAAAAAAAAAGAAACACACAAAAAACCACTACTGTTGTTTCTTCAGAGGTACCCAAATACACCTCACAGGGACAAGAAGGACCACAGTTCTTAGGCACGGCTGCTACACAGGCTAGTGCCAGTGGCATGGAAGCAGCCTCAGATTTTAGCAACAAATAACACCAATTAAAGCGTTTTCTCTACAAATATCTGTGTTAAAAGTGACATCATCCAAGAACACATTTCCAGCCTGAATTGAATCCTTTCCCAGTCGGTGGCAGCAGATGACAGTGCAGCACACCAGCAGTGTCCAGCATCCCTGGCACAGCCCAGGCGAATCCTGCGGGACACTGGGAGAGGGAGGCTCAGCTCAGGACACGGGAGGGGGGTTGTTCTCATTCCTGAGGGGCTTCTCTCCCCACTCAGAAGTCAAGCAGCGCTTCCTCCAACAATTACAACCTACAGCCTGCCTCTGCCTAGCAGCAGAAACTAAATTACACTTGGAGGTAGAGGAAGGTACCAGCACTGACAAACTCTTAGAGCCTACCCCCACACCTGTCAAACACAGGCACAGCCCCCTAGAAGAGAACAAAGCTTCCTGCAGACATCCAGGCCATCTCGGATTAACAGGGAAATGGAGCACTCTGCAGCTGTATCTCTCTGATCTCCCACCCACCTTCTTCAAGAAACACTTTGGTATTCAGCAGACAAAAAGGAAGTTTCTCAGCATTAACAGCTCTGTGTTCTGGTGCGCCTGGAACGTGGAGATGTACAGCAGAATTCTATCCCAGGGCTTTCACACCAGAAGCCTTGTAACTCTGACAAATGAGAGGGATTACCTGTCCCTACCAGCCTTGCCTCGCCTGAATCCATACAGCAACTAGCAGGAATACAAGGGGATTCAGATTTTAGGATAAGGATTACCATTTTCTGTTACCCTGCCTAACACATCAGTGTTGCACCACTACTGTCAGGGGATGGAAAAGATGCCAGCCAAAGAGTTGCCTGGGGATTTCTCTTTAGTGAAACACAGCATAGAACCAGCTACTAAGACCAAAATTAATTCTATCCCAGCCAAAGCACGCATTAAGAAATGTACTCTGCATGGATGGAAGTGAAACTTCCCAGAGCTGACAGAGCACTGCAAAGCGGACAATCGTTTTAATTTTGCTTATTTTCTCAACTCACAGCTTCTATGAAGTGAGCTGATAAACGTCGGTGTGTTCTAGGAGAGGCCACCAAAAGCCTCCGCAAGAAGCTTCTTTATTCTCCCAGACCTTAGACCTTCCCGCAGGCTCAGCCAGCACATGGAGCAGCATTGCACCGCCATCTCTTGGCAGATGTTTAGATAACAATGTAACTACACACGAATAAATTAACACTAAAAAGACATTAGAAGCTATAAATATAGAGAGAGACGTGTATCTCTTGCAAGCCAAACAAAAACAGATTGAAAGTCTAGCCGAGGAGTCTATCTATATCCATTTTACTTTCCTGACTCTCAAGACTTGTACTTGGAAAAGTGTTAGACACACTTTAAAAAACAACTAAGAGTTTAAATACCGTCTAGCCCACCCCCCCCTTTTTAAAATTTTTGTACAAGAGACAGTAACTAATGTTTATAGCCAGCTTAAATAAGTAGCACATAACCACTATTCTGAACTCAAGATTTTACCCACTTGATGGAAAGAGTATCAAATTACCATCAGAATTGTGGGGGGAAAAATGGTTTAAAGTTCTTAGTTCTTTCAAGTGTATAAAATGACAAATAGCATATCCTAAATAGCAGTGAGTTGGGTTTCATTATTTTCTGAAAACCTTTGTCAAGCCTTTGGAAAAGAGATTCTTTATCCAACTCAGAGCTATAAATTCTAGTCTAAGAGCAAGTCCCTAAAACAATTTGGGAATTTAGTCCTACTGAAATCCCAAGGAACTTGGGGACTCTTGTAAAAATTATTCATGATTTCTGTAACTATGTGCAAGTCATCAACTAAAATACAAAACACAAACCTAACATACTGTGCAGTGAAAGACAGAAAGCCTTGGCAGGCCCAACAGAGTAACACCCCTAAAACAGTGCCTCCAAGCACTGGTTTTTAGGGAGACAGCAGCCAGAAAGCAGTCAAACAACAGCTCCTACAGAGCACCAGGCCCTGCACCAGGGTCATTCACCATCATCCCATCTGAGTGAACAGAAACAACTTGAAGCAGTTCAATATCAAGCCCATCAAATGGGCCCTTCGCAATGTTATAAAGGAATGACAACAGCAAGATCTGTAAAAAACCACCCAGAATTATGAAATTGCAAACACTGGGAGATAAACAAGGGCACTGATGACCTCCTTGAGACACAGCTATATGGATTTGACCTTTTGGGAAAAAGTGGTAATTTCAGTGAAAACAACCTTTCAGTTCCCAGGGAAAGGGGAGTAAGTCATGTCTCCTGCCCTGGCAGTTCATGATGAGACTCCCAGCCCTAATTTAAAGGTCACCAACAATCCTTTGAAAGCAAGATTGCTTTTCCTTTTGCCCACATTTCATGTAATGTGGTCAGAGCTGACTAGCCCACAACAGCAAAAGCACAGCTGCCTGGCCAAGCTCAGCCCTCCCTCCAGTGCTCATCACCTCCTTAGACACACCAAAATTACATCAGAATAATCAGTAAGACTGCTGGCACAAACAATTATTTTGCTGATCTGTATTACAGGAGTTCTATCACTATTCTCACTCTGGTAACAGGGAAAAGAAAGGAAGACCTTGCTATGCTACACCCTTCAAACCCAGCCAACGCTCCACTAAAATCAGAGCAGACTCTTTCCACGGTGCTCCAGCTGTTTTCCAAACAGGATCAGCATTCACTCCCCGGACTCTGCCTGCTCAGCACTTTGTGATGTGGGCTGTATGCAAGGGACACGCTCACAGAGGTCAGAGCAAGACTAATGATCTCAGGGACAGATTCCTAAAAAGTTAGCTTCTCACATGGAGACTGCCCAGAAATCTCCCTGGGATCTGCCCACTGGCAGTTTAACATTTGATTTGTATGTTTGGGAGCACCTCTGAGTGCTGGCACTGAATGAGCCTTGCACATGCCTGGGGGTACAGAGTGAGCCTGTTTCTCATGGCTCCCAGTCACCTGCACTGCACTGGAAGCATTCCCAAGACTGAGAGGTTTTCATAGCATCCCAGAACGGTTCCATCCCATTCCACCCCCTGCCATGGGCAGGGACACCTCCCACTATCCCAGTTTGCTCCAAGCCCTGTCCAGCCTGGCCCTGGACACTCCCAAGGATGAGGCAGCCACAGCTTCTCTGGGCACCCTGTGCCAGGGCCTCCCCAGCAAGAATTTCTTCCTAATACCTCATCTAAACCTACTCTCTGTCAGTTTAAAGCCACACAAAACCAGTGTTGCATAGAACATTAAGACAAAAATTGAGGGATTACATCAAAATTAATAGCTCTGAAGGGTAATTAATTTTGAAGAAACTGAAATCCTACATAAGCTAACTTTTTTTAGTAAGGTATTATTTCTTTTTTCTTTCCTAAATTTTCTTTGAGAAGGGACATTTAACATTTAAGCATTATGCCTTTGAGATAAATTGTATTTAAAGGTTACAGTGCAAAACTACATATTTCAGTCCTATACAAGATGGTTTATTAATCGCCCTGGATACACACACACTCATAAATTTGTTTGGGTAATTTGATGAGAGGAATTGATTTACTATCACAGTGAAATACTACATTAAACACACGCATAATTCATTCTTTATACTGCTCCTCCCCCCTTAAAAGCATCCTCTCTGACTGCAGGCCACACTGAATTATTATTCTGTAATCATTAAGTGATTTATTTAACCACAGCACACAGAGTTAACATTAATCTATATTCCTATTCCAAAACCTTTATGCTTTCTGTTGTTCTACCAACAACGAAAAATTGTGGATTTCATTTAAACCAAAGTACAGTTATGGAGCAGCAAGACAAGATAAGGGACATTTTTATTCTCAATTTTGCTTTTTCAACAAAGCAAATGGAAAAAAAATGCAAAATGAAATATTTTTGAAAGCATTAACAGTAGAGAATCATCACAGTGAAAAATTTGTAATATACTATGCAAATGTTGCTTGTGGGGAAAAAACCAAAGCCTAACCCATTTCTATTACTGTTAAATCATTTAATAAAGGAAAGGCTCAGACCGAGATGCTACACACGATGAGAACTAGAAGGACTTCTTCCATGATCCATCATGCCTGACCCAACATTCGCTTGAGATAGAAGTGATTGTTCCTGACTCAACCTTCTATTTATTCACAAAGCACTATGACTTTCCATCAGCCTTTGCTTCTGTGCATTTTCGGATGACTTCCAGTGCTTCTTGAGAGACATTAACCAGCAAGATGAAACACCACTGACAGGAAACCACCAAAAAGAACCACTCCAACAAGAGTATTTACAGGCACTATGCCACACTAGTGATGAGAAATCAAGAGGAGGAAACAAAATTATTTTTAAAAGGAAGCTAAAAAAAACATTAAAAATTTTCATTACACCCTATTTTATGAGGTATAGAGATGAGACCTGGGGAAAAAAGGCAGCATCTAGATGCTCATCTCTGAGAAGATAACTTCAATCAATACAGCCCTTTGGGACAAATTGAGATGAAATCACTGGAAGAAATGTGTATATCCACACACCAAGGGTGTGCTGATACACAGAGGTACGCTCCAGAACAGAGGTCCACACCAGGCCTTTTCTGTCACCCCATTATCTTCAGCAGGGATGGCAAAGAAGTTGCATCTCAAGAAAAAAAACAAGATGGGCTCTGGGGAATACCTTGAATTATGGAGAATATACCTTCACAAACCAAACCTGCAGAGCCTGGCACGGTGAACCTTTCCTGCCAGTGTACCGCACAATCTGCATACAAGGAATGGGCAGTGTAAAGGCTAAGGAAACCCCAGAAATAAACATTACTACCCCATAACCCAGCTCTGGGAGCTGGAAGTGAGCCTGTGAGCAGCAGCATTCCCATCCTGGCACCACAGCCACCTTTGTGGCTGCCCCAGAGAGCTGCTGACAGGGTGCCACTGTCACTGCCAGCTCTAACAGGGGGCTGAAGCTTCACCTCAGCCAGCTGAGCATCCCACAATACACAGACATCACTGCCACACAGGACCTTGACACAGACACCTATGTGTCAAGGAAAGCACTCTCTGGGTGACAACAGAACTCTGGCTGCTGCAGTCAGTCATCTCTGGGGCTGAAGACACTGGAAGCATGGCCTTGTAAAAACGCAAAAGCCACCATGTCACACTAACCATGACCCAGACCCCCCTGCACAGGCAAGGGCCAAAGGAGTTGCACAACACACATTCTGGGGGCAGGCAGGACAGCAAATCCATGGGGATCCTCTCTCAGCTCCCTTTACTCTGGCAGAACAGGCAGTTCTGCCTCTGGCAAGCAGCAACGCATTAAGTGAAACCACCAACCACAGTCTGCAGCAGAAGTTTGCTGAGCCTGCTGTAGCACTGGTACATCCATTTAAACACTGCCTTCAACCCCCTGGAACTGCCCATTACATATGTAGTCCATAAAAGACTTGAATGGTGTGCAAATACTCTTCCCTCATCCAGAGGGAAATGCCAGAGGTCACCGATGTCAAACGAAGTTTGCTCATACAAGGCAGATGGGGAGCACAGAAGGAATTTGATGTGCACTTCAAAGGGAAGAAATTTGTCCAGTCTGGGAGGCAATTCTGTGCCTCACTTGGTGATGGAGTTTCTTTTGAAGAAATACTGTTACACAGAAGTCTGTTTAACTGGAATGCTGTTCTATGGCTTTCTCTATTAACAGAAATAGAATAATACACTCAGGAAAGACTCTCTGCAAAACATCAGCACAGGTTTAGGCAGGAGACGGGTGGTCCATCTAGTCTTTGCAAGTGGCTCACCTGCTGCTGCCAGGCCAAAATAGGTGTGAATTTAATTACCTGAAATACATCCCAAGACTAATTTCCACAAAAATACATTACTGTTAATGAGGAAGCAATTTGCATGGCAAGAGCTGAATTGTTCCCATGGCTCTACCTTGTTTCGCTTACATCTAAGGATGTGACAAAATGTTAAGTTATAAAACTTTTTTACTCATCTCAAAGTCAAGACTTTGTCAGTGCCCGTGTATTGGCAGAGAGATTTATGGTTCCTGTTACCCAATCGATGCTGCAAGAGCAGCACACAGGGAGGGATGAAACGCAGAGCCCTGTGATAACCAAGAGCTCAACCACTGCTTAAATTCTTTCGTGTGTCCCTGCGTCAGTTTTCTTATCTGTACAAGAAAGGAAACAAAGTTCATCTCTCTCTGCAAAAGCACTTGGAGATATTTTGATAAACTGTGTTATTCAAACACAGCATTTTCCAAGGTCAGCCCTGTCTGCACAGCTAACGCATGCTTAAATAAACTGATCTTCAAGTTCTCCTTCTCGGGATTTACAAACATCATTATCAGAGCTCTCGTTGCAGCGTGCATTTCCTCGTGGAAGATTTCGGCAGCTCATTAGCACGCAGCAGGAGCCAGCTGCAGCAGGCAAGAGCCCGGGCTGAGGAATGACCCTCCCGGTGCAGCAAGGCCGGGGTCACTCAGCCAGGCAGCGAGGGGGCAGCGCTGGCCAAGCGGCCACGCACACCAAACCTCAGCCAGAGAACACTTCCAGGGACTGCACAAATGGATTGAGCTGTAAACGGACAAAGCACAGTCTCCCAGCCAAGCAATTAGCAGCAAGCGTTAATGTGTTTATTATGATCAGCTGCACAGAGAGGAGCTGCACCTGTGGTCAGTCAGGTGTTTGTAACTGGCTCTGAAGCACAAGGACCACATGATAAAGTAACTGCAGACTGCTCTGAGAACGGTTCAGAAGTGGGAAACACAAAAATATGTGTTTTGGCTCCCCATTTTCAGTGGCAGACTGCTGAGGCAGGTGGGTGAGAGGCATCTCATACTGATAAACAATAAAGAAATCTTTACACCTGGTGTCTCTACAATTTTCTTCAGAGTAGACATTGCCATGCCATGTCAGCTTGCTCCTGTCTATACATCTCATCTAAATCCTCTGCAGAACACTTATATTCTACCATTCTACTACTAAAAAGCAATAAACTGCAAGTGTTTTAATAAATCAAAGCACCTTTTTGTATCACAAGCACTTTTAAGAAGGTTGCTGTTTGCCATGAACGCACATGAACAAGTCCTCCCAGGACGTGGCTTTATCTCACCCGCCCAGCCAACCCCACCCGAGGGTGCAGACACCAGTCTGAACTTGTCCAGCCTCAGAACATTGTCACTTTACTCCACTTAATGGGATATTGACTTTTTATACTTCACTCTCTGCAAATCAATATTCTAATAGACACAAAAGAGACTGGCAGAAGGATACAGAGTACCTGCCCACCAACCCAATAGAGATGATTATCCATAAATGAAGGTCAAATCAAAGGAAAATTTAAACCTGACATGAAAAGAAGAGCAGCACAAGATGAAGAGTCTTTAAATAAGGGAATTTTTTAAAAGTGTCTAAGATTAACTACAGGAGGAGGGAGCCACAGCCTAACACAGACATGGATAAGGCAGTTAAAACTCTCAGTCAGGGAATGGCAGACTAAAGTCCCTTTGGAATGTCTGTGCTCAATGCCACGATTTAAGAAACACTTCAGGAGGTATCTCCAGTATATCACACAGGAAATGTGCTTCCTTTTAATGTAAAATAGCAACTTTCAATATCTGAAAAGTATCTGAATAGGCTATTCAGAACAAAGTCAGAGAAACCATGTGCAGTGTAAAATAAAACACTTAAAAGGGATACCTTATTCTTTCAGAGATTGCTTCTATAGGAAACTAGGAAGCCAAAAGGAGCCTTCAAACAGGCTCCTTTAGTAAAAGGCTTCCAATCACTCTCCCTGTGAGGCTGCTACAGCCCTGAAACTGGGACTCTCTGGGGGCAGAATCCGTGCAAGGAAGCCATAGCTGAGCTGATGGGATGGCAGCACTGCCAGCTGGAGAAAGGGTTGCACCAGACCCCCAAGAGCACTGATGCTGACACCAGAAACACGTGGAATCCCTGTGTTTATCACTTAGGATGGCTTAGCTTCCACCACACTGATGTTACAAAGAACTTCTTTGATTCCTGGGCCTTTTACCTACCAGAAAGGACAGGAAAGTCTTATACCCACTTTCCTCTAGACTAGGGCTGTACTGACTTTTCTGAGCACATCTCCCTTAACTGCAGTTGATGAGTCACAGGTTCACATCCCCCCGAGCTCCACCACCTTGTTACAGCACACAGCCGTGGCCACCAAAATTCAGTGGAGTGAGGTGAAGACGCAAGCTTACAGTTCAGGCACAATTAACCTTCCAAATCCCAATTATCAGCAGAATATTAAGAAATCCAAGGAAGTGCAGAGAGGGATCACAAGAATTATTTATGAGCAAAAAGCATTATTTATATAGGGGAGAAAACCCAACAGCTCAGTGCATAGAATGTAACAAAAGGGATTTGCAGTCTCATCCTAGAGGCAGCAGATTATACTGCAAAAGAAATCCCCAGCTGCACCAGGTGCCTCAGTTCAGCATCACAAAGTTCACCTCCAGTTCGTTCTTTCAGCTCCATTTCAAGCTTTCCTTCCACAACAATTTTACATAACAAATGAAAACAAGCTTTCACCCATTTTTTACCCACCCTGGACCTCTCCACAGTTTAATCCGTTCATAGCTCAACACAACAGAGCCCTGGGTGGGATGAGGAGGAGGAAGACAATGGATTTTAATGGACCTTTTGCAGATTCCCAAACCCCTCTCCTATGCATATAAGCGATCTGTTTCTTCTACAGCAGAGTAATGACTCATTACTTCAAAATGGTAGAGAATTCCATCTGGCACTATGGATCGGCAGCCAGATTACAGTGTCTTGAGCTAAAGGTCAACTTAGTAACAGCAGAAAGCCCTAAACTGAAATACATTTTAATACCTCAAATCACTCAGCATTTCAGCATCTCTCACAAAGCTGATCCACCACCTTCCCCGCACTGGGGAGGACTCACAGGATAAGAGCAGCCACCCCAAGGAGGCAGAGCTTGGAGGCACCACGAGGAGCAGCTGTGGGTGGACAAACCCAGAACAACAGGCTGTGTTTAAACCCTTCCATCATGTACATTCTGATCAGTTCTGAAGCACTAATGCCACAAGTTTCAATTGATGAAAGCCTTCCCTAAAATTACACAGGCCAGACACTGGGAGGCACTGACCTCCAGAAGCACCTCTTCCATATCTCCCCTTCTCTTACAGCCCCAAGGCACTAAACAACCCTTTCAATTATCAAAAAAACCAATACTTTCATTCTCTTCCCATCAACTCTCTATCCCCACTATCCCTCATAAATACAGATTTCACTGTCCAAACTCACCTGCAGCTCTCCTGCGTTGCTCAGCTCCTTTTCCCAGGCAGAAGAAAGAGGACAAAGGACATGACAATTCTTTCTATTTCCTGAACATTGCAGAAAAGCCACATCAGTAGCCGTCCCAGAGAAAAGAAGACACAAGCAACAACTTTTCGAAGGACCACAAAGCACAGCCCAAAAGCTTCTAACTCCCGAAGCTAAGGGGGTGGCTTGTTTATGGGTGTGCTAATTAACATCCAAATGGAAACACATGGCTCATGAAAAGCAGGTGAAATGATGCTAACAGCTTCCTTAACCTCAAACCCAAACCACCTGAGCCAGGGGTTAAATACATAGAAGAATGTCATACATGGCACTAGCAGGACCTCCCTGAGCCAGGTTTAGATGAGAGACTGGGGATAAATTCTTGGCTGTGAGGGCGGGCAGGCCCTGGCACAGGGTGCCCAGAGCAGCTGGGGCTGCCCCTGGATCCCTGGCAGTGCCCAAGGCCAGGCTGGAGAGGGCTTGGAGCAGTTTGGGACAGTGGAAGGTGTCCCTGCCATGGCAGGGATGGCACTGGCTGGGCTTCAACATGCTTTCAAACCAGTCCGTGATCCCAAGCCACAACTTGTTCCCATGGGTTCGTGTCTCACATCATCCCCAACACTGATTTGGCTGGATTATGTCCTGCCAAAAGCCATGGCCATGGTTTTTCCCATCCCCAGGATAGGAGCGTGTGGCGCTGCCTCCCCTGTCTGAGGGCTCAGGGTCCCATCCGCACCATCAATCATTATTTTGTTAAAAAAAAAAAAAAAAAGAAAAAGAGAAAAGAAACAAAAGCAAACAAAAATACCTTCAAAATAAGCAAGGATTGGCAGCCACGTGAAGAATTAAAACAACTCAGTGGTTTGCGATTAATACTGACAGTTGGTGCGAGCACTTCACACACATCGCACGAAACTGCACCGGGATCTGGAGGAGCGGCCCTGGGTAGGGAGGTAGGGACCAGAGGCGGTCAGATCGCATTCCCCCATCCCCTGCTAAGGGCAGCCGCATCCCCGGGGCGGAGCGGGGCGGAGCGGGGCCGAGGTGGGGCCGGGGCCGAGGTGGGGCCGAGGTGGGGCCGGGGTGG
>VZRR01012212.1:303658-330808 GCA_013398015.1 Oreocharis arfaki
GGCGGGCCGCGGGCATGGCGGCGCCCGCGGAGCTGAGCGGCGGCAGCGAGGCCGTGCCTGTGGCGCTGTGGCCGCCCGGGGAGGCCCCGCCGGCCTTCCAGGTACCGGGGCGGGGGGACAGCGGGGAGGAGAGCAGCGCAGGGACACCTTCCACCGCAGGCCCGTCCCACCGGGCCTTGGACACCGCCAGCCGTGGGGCGGCCACAGCTTCTCCGGGCAACCTGCGCCAGGGCCTCCCCATCCTCACCGGGAAGGATTTCTCCCTAATATCTAATCCAAGCGTGCTCTTTTTTAGTTCGAATCCATTCCTCCTTGTCCTGTCACTCCAAGATGCTTAGGAATTTGCTTCAGTGGTATTAGAGAGTCTTTACAAACCAGCTTGAAAAAGCTTCCAGTAAGCCTGGGGAAAAAACAAAGATGTGACCCCTATAGGCCCAAACATCCCGGAATTACGTGCTGTGCTCGTATTTTACCGAAATGGGAAAGGTTGTGGTCGCTGAGGAACATTCAACTTGGTTTTGAGTAAAGCCGAGTGACTGAGAAGCTGATGCTTATAAAAAAAAAAGAAACTTGCAAATGCACTGTCATCTTTCCCAACACCCAGAACTTGCCAGGTACAGGCTGCTGTGAAATGTAATATTTAGTGATAGCACATCCTCCAGGCTTCTAAATGAACCTGAATGCTGAGAAGGGAGTAAAAATACATACCCGTGGCTGTCTTGATATCTTGGTTTTCAAATTTAGCAGTTTTTATCAGGTTTTGTTTTGTAACAGTTCCTGTTTCTATAACCATTCACCTGCTGGGGGCATCAGTGCAATTTTGACAACCTGGTTTTCTACCGGAATTAGGAGCAAGTGTGAACGCGACAATTTGGAGAGATAAATTGAAAGTATGTTCATTTTTAACATAATTGTGTATTTGAAATTCTGTGGCTTAGAATAGCTGTAGGTTAAACTTAGAAGTAACTTATTGAGCATTTTGAAGTGGGGAGAGATTACTTTAACAATACGATAATTCTGCAAATAAATACATCCATAAATAAATACCTTTGGTATCTCTTTAAATGAAAGTCATACATAGTAGAGTAGATCTAATTAGCTGATTTTTTTCTGCTAAGCATTTTTTGTGGCTAGGGGGCTACATTGAGAAATTCAGCCACTAACAAGACTATCAGTTGGTTTTTTGGTCTATATAAAATACCTGATTTGCGTTCTTTAAAACACTTCAGACAAGTTTGAGTTGGAAGTTTACAGAAAAATGAAGGATTCATGATTTGAGTTTTGGGATCAGTCATTGCCAGACACAAACTTTTTAAAAGTTCTGGTTTTGAGCACTGACGGTGCCAAGGCTTTGACTCCTGTTCTCTCTGCAGTACAGCCCCGACAGCGTGGCCGGAGCAGACGGAGAGATCGACCCCACTGAAATCACCTTCCCGGGCTGCTCCTGTCGCCGCAGCTCCTGCGTGGCTCCCGAGTGCCCCTGTCTGCGCCGCGGGGACAACTACAGCAGCAGCCTGTGCCTCAGGCTGCCAGAGCAGCAGGAGCAGCACTTCTCCAGGCCCGTGTTCGAGTGCAACAGCCTGTGCCAGTGTGGGGACGGGTGCCAGAACAGGCTGGTGCAGCGGGGGCTGCAGCTGCGGCTGCAGGTGTTCCGCACGGAGAGGAAGGGCTGGGGAGTGCGCGCGCTGCAGCCCGTCCCCAGGGGCGGGTTCGTGTGCGAGTACGCCGGGGAGGTTCTGGGCTCTGCTGAGGCTCACAGAAGAATCCAGGCCCAGACACCGCAGGACCCAAACTACATCATAGCCGTGAGGGAGCACCTGCACGACGGGCGGGTCATGGAGACCTTTGTGGATCCCACCCGCATCGGGAACGTGGGCAGGTTCCTGAACCACTCCTGTGAACCCAATCTGTTTATGGTGCCAGTGAGAGTTGACTCCATGGTGCCCAAACTGGCACTTTTTGCAGCCGCTGATATTTCTGCTGGAGAGGAACTTTCATATGATTACTCTGGAAGATTCCATAATTTACCAGGAACTAGCAGAGAACACAAACCTGTGGAGGAAGAGAACAGCCTGAGGAAACCTTGCTACTGTGGTTCCCGCACGTGTGCTTCCTTCTTACCTTGGGACAGCTCCCTCTTTTCCACACCAATGAGTTCTCCATAGCCTTTCAGCCTTAAACACACCTAAAAAATATTATTTCCTCTAGTAGTTAAATAAAAATGTTTGTGTTCCAACACAAAGCCCATGTGGGTTTGAAGAGCAGCAAAGAGACAAAGTTTTGAGAATTAATTTTATGCAAAAATCTTTCCAAGGACTTTTCAAGGTGGATAGTACAAGGGATTATTGGAGCTTCAGGATGCTGCAAACTCAGTGACTAAGGCGGGCCTGGTGTTTTTGGCTGGCTTGCTGTATGTTAAAGCAGCTCTCTCAGTCTGTACCCTTCAGAAAGAATTTGTACCTTTAGCACTTGTACATGGACAAAGACACGTGGTAACAGCCAGAAAAGTCACTGACAATGGCACAAGAAAATGACACCACAAATCATGACACTTGCAAGAAAGGCATTGAGTTTCTTAAAATCCATTAAATTATTGTTTTTAAATTACTTGCTGTAATTTTTTTGTTGTTCCACAAAGCATAGCAACTTTTTATTATTGATGTAAAAGGAAAGAGTGGCTTTAATACTTTGTGTGTCCCCTGCAGCTGCATGCCCAAAGCAGACTGTGACTGACTGGCTGTTTCCCATTTCGCTTTGTGGAGGTGGTGCAGGACTGCAGTCTCTGAGGAGCACAACATCCCATCTTTTTTAATCACCTCAGCCTCGAGGCTGCTCTGATCAGATCTCTGCAATCACAGCAAGCAGCACATCTGTTACTCCCCAGCACTGTCAGTACAGGCTCAGGAAGCAAAGCCAGCCCCTGCAGCATGAAGCAGGATGGTGCTGGCAGTCGACTGAAAGTAGAAATACAGGAGTCCATCTGAACAACAACAGATCTGTGTTTTGGTGCCGAACAGCTGACAGATGCACGAGTGTTCTTTCAGCTGCTAACTGATCCATGTTTTCTCTACTCCAGGGCCAGGCAGCATTAAGCAAGGCCTGGCCTTTCCCAGCACAGGAAAAAGGTCTTTGCATCTTCTTTGCATCGTCCTTGTCCAGCTCTAACAGCTGTGCAGGGCTTTTCTGAGCACCTCTTTCCACCAGGGATGCACTGCCAGATGGGCACGTTCTGTAACTGCACCTTCCTTCACTTCCTTTCTGCAAAGATCAAATCAAGGCAGCTTCACACAGGCTGGTTTTGATATTTAAGATGGATAAACTGCAATGCAGCTTTTTACTCATGACACACTGTGCCACCAGCAGCACAAACCTTCAGTTATTTGCTCTGGACAGTTTGATCTTTACCTGTTTCCATACCCTTTGACATAACACACACAAGAGAGTACATCTTATGGGAATCAGCTGTTCTGCAGGCTATCAGTAACTTCATTTTTAAATTAAAGACAACTTTGATTTGGACCTGAAAGATTGGCACCACTGAAGGACTGAGCTGTCACTCCCAGCTCAGTGTGCTCTTTCACAAGGAATCCAGGCAAACAGCTAAAACCTGGCAGCTCTCTGTAATCCTGTCTAGTCTCAAAGAGCAGAAATTATTATCAATATTTCAATATTCCTTGGGAGATTTCCTTTCCTGTTGAAATATGATCAGATTAATTCAAGCATGCAGCTCTGAGCAAACCGAAGGTCCCCTGCTCTGGGGAGGGATTTTGGAACAAGATGAGCTTTAAGGTCCCTTCCAAAGCAAACCTCTGTGTGATTAACCTGATATTCACCAGGGATAAAGGACATTTTGCTATTTGCTAAACAAAATCCTACTTGGTGTTTACCTTTGGTTCCTTGATAAGATGCAGTGTTAGCCTCTCCCATTTAAGTGCCTTCCTGCTGCTGTTGGGGTTTACACACGGCTGTGGGTTTGTGTTAAGATAAACATTGCCACGTCATTTCTCTTAGGGTTAATCATTAAGAGTCATTTCTGTCAGGGCAGAAACCTTCCAAAGGATTTCAACTGCTTGTCAGAAGTAGTTTACAGCCTGAGTGACCATTACCTTTACTCCTTGCCTCAATAAGGGTTCTTGCTGCTACAGGAGGGACGCTCCTTGCATCCTGTACCCTGGAATGCGCAGGATTCCAGAGCACAGCCTGCACTGCAGGTCTTTGGTGTAGTATTTTATCTGGTTTTCTCCCTGAAAAGGCATCATGCCAGCCACTTTCAGACCACAGGGCTGGGAGCAGATGATCCAATCCACTTCCTCTTTCCCTCCTGAGAAAAGTTTCAAGATTAGTTGTATAGCATCTGCATTCTCATTTTCAGGACCACAGCACGGTTTGTTACCTTCCTGTTATGAATATGCACTTGGCAGGATTTTGAGTAGTTAAGGAAGTGTAGATTAAAAAGAAAAAAACACCACCTTTAGCAGTCTCTAGTCCTTGACCACAGCCTTACAGCAGGAGCACAGCTGAGCCCTCTGTCCCTGCAATCCTATCCTCAGCCCACGGCAGTGCTGCAGCTCCTGGCAAGTGACCTGATCCCAGTTATCTGCTTAGAGCAAACTTCCCAGCACAGAACAGGAACACAGCGTTGGACTGCTCAAAACAGCCACAATAAAGGCCTTGCAAAAACAAAGTGATAGTTACTGAGTTCTAAACCATCCTGACAGTTGTTAACGGCCTTTTTCCATACAGCACATGCACTACACTCCACCATGCCTTGGCACTGCAGCTGCCTGGGGGAGTGGACCAAAATCCTACTAAAAAAATTCCCTATCAAGAAACTAGGAAAAAAAATAGACCCTTCCTTGTATCTGCTCAATTTCTGTTCACTTTTCCCTTCAGGCTCCTTGCAGCTTCAGAACCTCAGTCTGCCCCTCACAGCTCAGTGTGCTCTTCCACAGTGAATTCAATCAAACAGCTCAAAAGACTCTGAGTTCCCTCTCATCCTCCCTCCTCCTTTCTACTCTGAGTGCAGTAATGATTATCAATATCTCAATATTGTGCCACGTCATGCTGTGTCCTGGAATAGATTTTTCTGCTTGCTGGACTTACCTGTTACCCTGCTGGAGGCTGGTGTTTGGTGGAGGCTCTCCAGGCCTTCTCCTGTGTCATCTTTTCAACGTGAAACCAGTGCAGAAGGAGCTGGCAAGTGATGGATTTGCATTAAAGCCAAACCCAGTTTTCTACAGCAAAGACAATGCTGGCAAGGACCAGCATCAGTGCCAGGGCTTTTGTTAATCCACTGTTACATTCAGATCCCAAAACAAGGTTGCTTTCAGTTACTCCTGTTTCCCTTTTTACATGCTAAAATTCCTCTCCTTTTCAGTGAGGAATTGTATTTTCAACAAAACAGTTTAGAAATTTACCCTATTAGGCCTTAGGGCTCACAGTTCCATCTGCCATCACTTCCATGACTTTTATTCAAGTGGAATCATTCATTAGCTTCAGTTTCTAATGAAGCCAGTTTTGCATTTTCCGAGTCCCTAAAAGAAGCCTACGCTGCATCCAAGAAATTCAAAGGAAATTGTGTTTTTCCATCAATAAAAATCTTTGGCATAAACAAATGCTTGATATTTTATTCAAATATGTACAAGATTTCTAATCATCATCACCCTGAGGATCACCACCCTCAGTTGCAGAAGGCACTTCCTAAAGAGCAGCAAATATCTCCCCAGAAGAAGCCCATTTCTGGACATGATTTTCACTGCTAGTGGAATGTAACAGCAGGGCTGTGCGAGCTGCCTGTGGGGAGAGCTGTCATCCCCCAGCCCTCATTCTTTACTCCTTCATTCTCTCTTAAAGCTGCCTACAATTTCCTAACTGCCTCAGATCTCTTTTAAAGCTGTCTAGAAGTTTATAAAGTCTTTTCTTATTGCATATGAGTGTAGAAACTCTACATAAATAAAACTAATTAATAAAGATCTTCTCTAAAGGAGCCATTGTAGTTGACAAGGTGGTGATCAGTCAAGGGTTGGACTCAATAATCCTGGAGGTCTTTTCCAGCATAAGTAATTCTGAGATTAAGTAACCTTTGAAAACATGATTAGCATGTTTCTGCTCCGTTTTGTTCCAGTTGAATCCAAACCACCGTGGTCAGGATTCAAGTCCAGGCCGGGTTCCTCATGAACGCGAAGGTTCTCCAGGCGATGTTGAGCAGCGCTGGTTTTCCTTCCCCCAGCAGGAACTTTAAGCAAGGCTTTTCCATTCCGTGTCATCAGCGAGGGACGCTGCTCCCATTTCTTCTCTCTCCCCGAGGTGGGATGCAGCCCTTGCCGTGGCCGAGGCACATCCCCGTGCTCAGCGTGGCCCTGGGGCGGTGTCGGCGGCGCAGCGGAAGCCCAGGTTGGACGCGGAGCTGTCGGGGGTGTTCTGGCTCCGAGCTGCACAGCGGTACCTGTAGCAGTAGGACTGCGCAGCAACAGGGAAAGGGAACTTCTTAGCACAGCTGGGGCTCCGCAGGCAACAGTGTGTTAGATTAACAGATTAATTAGTCAGATTAATACAGCAGAACGTTGCCATCGCTGTGGGACAGATCAATGAACTGATACGGATGGGAATCACTGCGTTAGAAATGAGGGAATCCTACACAGACGCCAGCTGACAAAAACTAGAGTGAATGGCAAAGTGATAAAGCGTCAGCCAATAATCTCTCCTGCTCTGGGAAAAAGCTGAAACAACCATTCAGCTTCCCTTCAGAGGCTGAGCTGCGTGTCTGTGTGCTAATGACCCGCTGGAATGGACAGGTACTGGCACCTGCCTGGAAACATTTCCCTGAATGAGATGCCAGACTTCTGGGATGGGACGTAAAAGAGGTGCCACTTCAGCCTCTGTCAGCTCTGAGAGGGGGAAGAGTACCAGCACAGAAAGATCAGTCTGAGCAGACGTCAGGCACCTAATAAAGAGCCCTTGTACTAACAGTATTCAGTGGGTTTTTGCCTTGATACACAGCCTAGTTTTATCACCTACAAAAAAAGACTAGGGCAGACTAGAATCTTCACAAACCCTCAAAATGGGTCATGTTATTCATCACTGAAGAGCCTATTCCAGTGTTAATTTAATCAAAACTGCTAATTAACATCTGACATTGATTTCACCTAAGAAGGAAATCAGTGTAGAAAATGGGATCTCACTGTAGAAAATTTAATCTAATTATCAGAGTGATTTGCCAGGCACAGGCTTTGCAAGGGAAGAAGAGCAGGACAGCTTTAATGAAACAGGAGATCTACAATGAGGGGTTTTAAGCACTGCATGAGCAGTTTAAAACATGATTTTGTGTCATGAACAGCTATTGCTCTGTGGTGACATCCTAGCTGCTCTGAAGGATTTTCAGGTATGCCACCAACTCAGCTGAAACACTTCATCTCCCAGCCAGCTCTGCAAACACCTGATATCATAGAACTATGGAATTATAAAAGGATTTGGGAAGGGCCCTTAAAGCTTATCCAGTCTCAACCCCCAGCCCTGGGCAGGAACACCTTTCACTAGAGCAGGTTACTCAAGAGCTCCTTTCTGGATCAAAAGCCATTCTAAAACTTGAAAAAGTCACATCCATGCTTTCTACTCTGACAAGCATCACTCAAGCTCTGTCATGAAAACAGCATTAGAAGCCTACATCAGTTTGAAGTTCTGCATCTAAACCCACACTGAGTAAAAAAACTTACTTGTTTTAATTCCAAGCTAAGCAAAAAGAGATCCTTAGGAACATCAGGTGTTGCTCTTCACAAATTCCATGAAACCCCTTGACAAGCATCCAGGCTGCCAGGAGACTCTGTCAGAGGATCATTTCATGGTCAAGTGCTCTCAGAGGGAATAGGAACATGAAAACACCACGTTACCTTATGGCACATGTAGGATCCACCCTTCTTCACTCTGTCCGTGCCCGAGGACGGCCCTTTCTGGGGAATGGAGGACACTGGTCACTACTCAGGGAATAACTGATAATTACAGGGAATAAGGAGATGGATAAGGAGCAGTCATAAAAATCCCAGTGGTGTAACAAATGTCACTGGTGTCTGAACCAGGCAGCTTGAAATAATTCTGCCCTACAGGACTTGCAGGTGACAGTAACTGTGCTCCCTCCCCACTGCTGCAAATATTTAACCTCCCAGTTGCTGCCCACTGCCCACCAGTGCCTTGTTTCTGATAATACCTGGTAACAGGGAGGTTCCTAAAGAGGATTTTACCAAGAAGAAAATGAGCTCCAGCTTTCCTCAGTGACCACCCTGCGACCAGTCTGGTCACACCTGGCATGGATCCCACTCTCCTACCCTGTCTCAAGGGGTACGGTTGTCTCCCACCCAGGTGTGCATTGCCAGGGGGGATGTTCTAGAAGAATCTACTCCAGAGGAGCATCTGTAACTGAACATAAATTCCAGGGACTCCCAGAAAACCCTGAGAGCTGACACTGGTACTCCAGAAGCTCCTGCGTGCACCCCCCGAGTTTGACTGCTCTGTATGGAAGTTCACCACACAAACTGCAGCAGCTCCATGTTTACTGCCAAAATTTATATGTGTGAAAAAGAATTTGGCCTATCACTGCATTTAGTGGCACACAAATACTCAAGGAAAGCCACACCCTGAGGCAGCATCCGCTGGGTTCCAAGCCTGGGTGCTCCTGCCCAGCACAGCCCTGCTCCCACCCTGAGGCCTCTGGAAATTGCCCTCACCACACCTGCATGTGGATGCAGTCCCTGCTCTGAGACAAGCCACTAACCAGCACACTCATCACCCGGCCTGTTAATCTCATTTTAAGGGAAGCCAGGAGAAAACTGACCTAAAAAAAGTTCCACAGGAACAAGACAAAGCAGAACAATGGGGCTGTGGAGCAGGATTTCCCCTAAATGCTGTGGGGCACACACCGAGCAGCAATCTGTGCTACTGGCTCCAGAGACACTTTCATAAACGAAGAGGAACATGCTTAGTTAGGGTTAGAGAGCCCTAAATCTATCAGGTGCCAGCAATTACAGAGGGATGACCTGTACTGAGCAGCACGTGAACCAAAGGCTCATAAGTGCATTTTTTAATTAATTACAAATGTCTTCTACCAGGCAAAAACTGAGCATCAAAGGTTATTTGGTAACCTAAAAAAAACCAACCTAAATTGACCCCCACAGCCTCTGAAGGAGGATTACAGCACTGAAACACTTCACCACCTGCAGAAGTCTGCTGTAGTGTCCTCCGTTAATCTATTCCATCACAAAACATCATCCTCTTATTTAAAATCACTGAGGGTAAGGAGTTGACCATGAAACAACTGGCAAAGATGTCTGAAATCAGAAAACCAATAGACATCAGCAGCATGGGCAATGTTAATATTTGCTTGTGCACATATCTCACTTATAGATGAAGGAAACTGCCTTGGCTGTGCTTCCCCTCACTAAAGCTAATCACAGCAATTAAGGTCACATTAGATTAAAACAAGCAAACCTCTGTTCTATCAAACACCATTGTTTTATGGCCTGACCTGGAGAAGTGCACCAGCTGGTACTGGACAGGAAGGGCACTGGCTGCCTGGTGCAAAGGGCCAGAGCTGTCCAGACTTTGATCCCAGATTTGAACCCCAGAATTTACCATATATTAGCTAGGTTATTCTGTACTGTAATACTGCAACAGCCATATTCCAGTCTGATTACATAATTACAAGGGCTTGTGCATTCCATTACCAAAGCTCATAAAAGTAGGACTGTTCTTTTAAAAGTTACTAAAAAAAACACAGAAGCTTTTTTTTTGTTAATGAAAATAAAGTTGTATTTCTTTCAGCTCACCAAACAAATGCTTTCTGACGGTGCATGGTGATTTTTCAGTGCACAGCCAGCCACATGGTTACTCTGTTTGGAGTGAAATCAGTTTTCAAATAGAGCACTGCAGCTCATATAAAAAAATCAGAGTCAGAAATCGCCACAAAATAACCCATAAAGGGACTGTGGCTTGATTGACCTCACAGGCACACTCGGCTCTCTCTGCTAAAGGATCAGTTACATTTTTAGGGAGGAAATTGTTCCCTGTGAGGGTGGGCAGGCCCTGGCACAGGGTGCCCAGAGCAGCTGTGGCTGCCCCTGGATCCCTGGCAGTGCCCAAGGCCAGGCTGGACGGGGCTTGGAGCAGCCTGGGACAGTGGAAGGTGTCCCTGCCCATGGCAGGGGTGGCACTGGAAGAGCTTTAAGGTCCTTCCAACCCAAACCATTCTGGGATTCTGAGATTGCAGAGGGGCACCTTCATTGACATTTATTTGAGACACTTTGGTGTTGATGATGCCAAGGCAGCAGCACTTCCCTGCTGGATTAAGGGGATGGTGAGGAACAAGTGTCCCGGGAATTTTGCTCTCTATTAAGCTCAGTGAGTTTGCTGAGGCTTTAAACTCCGACATTTCAGAAAGTATTTAAAAACTAGGTGTTAACAATGAGGCTTTTAGGGTTTTTTCAGATGCAAACTGATTGTCAGAATCCAGTGTCTGAGGCAGAGCACTTCAAAGTGAATTCCAAAGGGTTTTTTCTGATTAAATGGGTAAGGAAACTGAATCTCCTCATGTGAAAAGGTGTCCCAAAATAGCCAGGCTGCAGTTATCTTCCGAGACATTAGAACTGATTAGCACCAGATCTATCAGAGCCCAGCTCTTCAGTCTCTGCAGAGCACAAGGCAGTGTAACCTAAATATAGGATGTGCTCTCTGGGCTGAAGAGACTCTGAATTCTTCCAGAGGGTCAGAGCTCAGGCAAAGTTTTTTAACATATTTAGTTTAATGCCCAAAATCTTCAAAGCAGCTTTCTAGTACTGGAGAGATTTGGGGTGTGCTGGGGGTTGGTGACAAGGCATGTATGGAATTCTGCACACAGACTGTTGGGGGGTTTTCATAACTGATTGTCTTGCCTTCACAAATAATTACCAGGAGTAAAAATAAACTGGGACCCCTGGAAGTGCTTTGTAAGTTGTAAGCAAATGAAAAATACTGTATTTGGTGGGATTTTGAGTGATAAACTGTATGTGGCTTTGCTTGTCATATTTTGTGTGAGGTCATGGGATTTACTTGTCCTGGGTAAGTGGGAGAGGAGCAGATCTAACACTGGAACTGGAATCTGCTGAGACAGAGCATCAGTGACCACACAGTCTCACCCTGCAGGACCCTCTCTCTGCCTGCCACAAAGGAAAACAAAGATTGACCTTTCAGAGCCTGGTGACTTCTCCTAAACCTCAGCTCTGCCACACGTCCAGTCTAAAATGAGCTACCAGAAGCCAGAAAGATAACTTATGATGGTTTGTTCTCTGCCTGGTAGGGATAAAATAAGTACAGCTTGTAGCAACATAAATGAACTAAAAACCTTCCTTTTTTTAAGAAGTCATTCCATAAATTCTTGATTTCTGTAATATGAGGCCAGTTTGGAACTATTCAATGGTTAACCAGGTGTGGACAACCAACCAAACACCACAAAACTTGCGGTAGAGCACTGCAATCCCAGTGTTGTGGTGTGATACTCCCATTGCCCAGGACACAGCCCAGCCCAGGAGCAAAGAACCTCAAAGCCTCAAACAGCAACGAGATCCAGGTCACAGGAGGGGATTCTGTACTCCACACGATGCCAACCAAACACTTACAGGGTTGTGAGCTTCCTGAGGGGAGTGCAGCACAGCCCACCAGTCTGATGTCCACTCCCAGGCGTTCCCCACCATGTTGTAGAGGCCGTACCCATTGGGGGGGAAGGCAGAGACCTGCACGAGACAGGGAACGCAGAACACAGCTCTGTAACCACTCCACAGGGGTTCAATCCCCACCCCAGTCTGCTCCAGGTGCACTTTGAGGAGCCTCAAAAGCAGACACCAGATCAGGAGTGCAGAAGTGGAACAGTTACACACTGCATTTAAACCAAACAGGATGGGAAGCTGTTACCACCTCTGTGTCCTCAGCACCCTGTTCCAGTGAGACACAGCATCTCCTCGCTGGTTCTGGACACTGACCCACTCCAGAGAGGCACTGTCTGACCAGCAGACACAGCTGGCATGGCATTAATGCCCTGACCCCACTCACAGCTCCCAGATTCTCCTCCCACCAAGGAAAAGCCAGGGTGGCTGCCAACTCCTGCCTGTGCAGACTCCTCTTCTGATGAAACTTTTGGACTTACTTAACTACCATTAAATAATTCATTCTCATTCTCGATTGCCTTTAAAATTCCACTCTGTTTGTTATACTAGACAGGCCCAGCCTTTCCCCAAAAGGGAAGTTTAATTTCTTTTAAACTATTGTGTGATTTTTGAGTTCACAAAACTGTGAGGCCAGAAGTGCAGGCAGAAAGTATTTCAGCTTCTGACTACAAACTGACTGGAAAGGGGGAAAAGAGGTCAGCTGGAGAGGAACTAGAAGTTAAAATGAAAGTAATCTTTACTTTTCAATTAGCTCATAAAAGTGTCCCTTGATAATGCTCAAGCCTGCAGTGAAATTTAATGTAACTTAAAATCTAAAATGAAAGAGCACAGGGATGGAAAACAGCCATGGCTTATCCTGCTGAAGACAAACCTTAATTTTAGGAATATTAAGATCATTTCCACATGCTGGATTGTCTCTGAGACACACTTACAGGTGCAGTCCCCTTGTACCCATCCTCTGCTGTGTTATTGGTGGGGAATTCTCCTTGCCAGATATTGGCGTAGTGTTGACCTTTGGGCTGCAGTTTGTTGCCCCACGGGAAAAGCCTGGGGAAAGGCAAACAGAACAGCTGTCAAACACTCCTAATTAAAGTCAGTGTTATAGAGAATACCTGACTGCTTTGGGTTGGGAGGGACCTCAAAGCCCATCCAGTTTCACCCCCTTCCACTGTCCCAGGCTGCTCCAAGCCCCGTCCAGCCTGGCCTTGGGCACCGCCAGGGATCCAGGGGCAGCCACAGCTGCTCTGGGCACCCTGTGCCAGGGCCTCCCCACCCTTGTAATAAATACTTCTTTCCTAATATTCCATTTAAACCCCCACTCCTTAAGTTTAAAGGTATTCCCCCTTGTCCTGTCCCTCCATGCCTTGTCCCCAGTCCCCCTCCAGCTCTCCTGGAGCCCTTTTAGGCCCTGCAAGGGGCTCTGAGCTCTCCCTGGAGCCTTCTCCTCTCCAGGTGAGCACCCCCAGCTCTCCCAGCCTGGCTCCAGAGCACACTGAGGGTCACAAACCTCTCACAACTCCTCCTTATCTGGCAAACTCCAGCTTCAGCCCCTGCTCAGAGACACCTTTGGGACAGGTACCTGTTTTCAAGGCCCCCTCGACAGCTGTACTCCCACTCAGCCTCCGTCGGTAACCGCTTCCCTGCCCACGAGCAGAAGGCCACAGCATCGTTCCAGGACACATGAAGGACTGGGTGGTCCATTCTGGGAAACAAAAAGGAACAGGACAAGCTCCTCAGGGCACCGGGCAGACTCAGGGCTGCCCAGCACAATGTGACACCCAGGCAGGGGCACACAGGACTGACGGGGTCACGGCTCAGTTACAGCTGGACCAGGCACCAGGTGACTCTTACAGAAAAGAAGCTGTTAAAGGAAAAGCAGCAGGGTGCTGGAAGGGAAATGCAGCCAGTAGAGGGAAACAGGAAGAGAAAACAATTCACTTCTGTTTGTCTCATCATGTTCCTACACCCAGCTCTGCAGTTAAAGATATTTATGGTTGGTGCTTTCTCAAGTGCAGCACCCAGGAGGCAGCAGAGAACTGTCCCTTCCCTGCCCTCTGTGGGGACCTGGGTGCCCACAGACCCAAAGGAAGGCACCAGAGGCCTGCAGCATCACCCCTGGCAAACCAGCCTGGCAAGGGGCATCTCAGCCAGAATTCTCAACAGGAAAATGCACATTGCAACTTAATGGTGATTGCTCTTCACTCCCCTTGGCTCTCCTGCTCTGGGTCCTCTCTTTGCTGTCAGCTGGGGACTTTTGAGGGAGAAGCGACATGAGGAAGAGTCCTACCACCAGCAGCTTTTGCAGCACCCAGGCCAGGAAACCGAACTGCAGAAATTCAGCTGGGAAGTGATTTTCCTTGGGTGCTTTAAACAGTCCACAGTTTACACAAGAGCTCCCATCTTTAATGGGGTTTGGTTCCAGGGCTGGCTTTAAAATCCTTGGGGTTTTTTCCAGAAAAAGACAGAAAAAATGCCCAGGCATTCTTGCAGAAGGATCCTGCCCATCCAAAGCTCCAACAGACCGAGATGCTTCCAGAGCTGAGGGTACTGGTCCAGGAGAGAGAGGAACTTCCTATCAACTTCTCCTTCCTGCCCCATTTAAGAAGCCAACGTATCCCTGTTAATCCATGGGGCCACGTGGCAGGTGCCCAGCAGCTGTGCCAGGCCAGGTTTGCACCACCCTTGCACAAGCCCAGCATTTCGTGGCAGGTTTCCAGCTCCTGTCTGCTGGCTCTGACCTCAATTCCTGTCTCCCCCTAACAACGCCTCCAGCTATTATCTCTATTTTTGCCTCAGATAATTCTTTCCTCGCCCTTGGAGAGCAGACAACTCGTTACTGAGCACTTCAGCCATCAGATGATGGTGCACTAACAAAGTCCTGTCCTTAGAGGACTCAAAAACCTACTAGATCTAGGCTAGAGAGTCTGATTTGATTTCCAAACGCTGTTAGAAACTTTCACTGGTTGATGAAGTGCCAACTTCATTGACACCTGCCTGGTGAGCGGGGCAGTTGCAATGTAAGTGCTCCCAAATGAAGACAGTAATTTGATTTTCTAGGCCTAAAATTCATCCCACTTCAGAATGGAAAGCAATTGCATGAAGACAAGGATGAGCAAGTGTCAGGGTTCGTGCAGACAGAGCGTGGCACTAACGGCAAGAAAAAGCAGAGTTTTCCAAAGCATTTAGAGGTTCTAGACAGTCACAACTGATTTTCCACAAAGTCAGAATAGGGTAAAAAAGGCACAAATCTCTTGTTGCCAGAGAAAGAGCCTTCCAAATCCCACATGGAAGCATTCACACCACCCAGACTCCTGGAGTGTGCACACGGTGAGGATTTATTCTCCCTCTCCCAGCCCAGGTCTGACCCCTGGAAGCCCTGCTGTGTTTCACGGCTGCTCCACAAAGGTGAGCAGCAAACACTGAGGCTCATTTCAGCATGCTCCTCACAGACCTTTGTGCACTCCACCATCGAACATGACCACGGAATGCTGCATGCAACACACCAGAAGGTGGGAAAACAGCCCCAGAAGCAGCAGCTGACAGGTGACTAAATAAAAACCCTTTTCTGCAGCCCCACTGCCGGTGGGAGGCACGGGGATGTCCAGCAGCACTGTGTATGAGGATGGAATGGCTGCTCACGGCTCACCTGCTGGAGATGCTGGAGTCAGGGCCCTCGGGGTGCTTCCAGCTGGCTCCTTTCACAGGCAACCACCAGGGAGCAGCTGCCACCTGAAAAAGGACGAGAGCGCCAGGGAAGGACACTCAAATTCCCAGCTAAGGGGTTTTCTGCAAAACCACCAGGTGACAATGGGCTTTAGGGCCCCTTCCAACCCAAAGCAGTCTGTGCCTGCATGAATTCAACCTCCTGGCTGACTTCAGTCCGACACAGTCTGCAGAGAGGATAAAAAAATTACCATTTTGGCCTGAAGAGCATTTTCACCCCAATTATTTGCTCCCTGGGCTCAGTGTTTTGACATAACCGAAACAACCCCCCGATGATGCCCTTTAACTGGGGGTCAAACACACACCTTGCAACACATTTGCTTTCCAGGTCATTTACCCACCAAGCTGATTTTAAATTATTTGCTCTCAGCTTCCAGAAGGTGGAGACAGAAGAACCACACAAAGGAAGTGAAGCGTGAAGCCTTTTCTCCTTTTTTTTTTTCCCCCAGCTGGTTTGCTGGGAAATACCACACAGCCAAAATCCTCTGTACCAATGCAGACACTGAGTATTTCTTTCAAATCAGAAGTCCCAAATTTGTTTCTTCAATGCCAAGGAGTTTTTCCTGGAAGACATTCTTTAAGGATTTCTTCTACTAAGCTTACTTCAAAGCAGAGGAGGTCATGCTTAACTGTTCTGATTCATGTTCACTTAGAAATACTTATTTTAATAATTGGGCATTCACTGAGGCAAAGAAAGAAAATTTATGCCACCCAGCAACAGTGGGTTTATTCCAGCAGCTTCCAAAGTACTCCTATTACAGAGATAATGTCTATAAAGAACAAAAATCAAGGGAAATGAGCCTGGAATGCTTCAGGAGGTAAACAGCCCAGAGGCTGGTTAGTCCTAGACCGACTCTGTCAAGCGTTGCTCACACAGGTCGGAAAAGTGCCACGAGTGTTACCCTTTAACTCACCAAACCTCCAGAGCAAAGTGCAGAAAGTCACTGCAAGCTGGTTGTGGGGAGACCAGAATCAGTCTGGGCAAACGATTGTAACAGCAGCTTCTAGGGGGAAGCTGCATCCTTCAACAGAGCGTTTAACATGTAACTACATGTGCGTGGGGGAAAAGATTATCTGCGGCACACGTAAATTGTGGAGAAAACTCTGGTCCAAACTGCACATCAAATCCCTCATTTGGGTGTTTCAGCAGGAAAAGCCACAGAAGTGCCCAAGCACTGGAGGTGCTGCACAAACACACTTTATCCTGGGCTTAGAGCACCTCACCAGCCTGTGTTCTGGCACTCCCTGACAGCCCTTCCCTCCTCCCCTCTCAGCACACACGGATTTGGCCTACAGCACATGTGGGTATCTAAAAGCTCCCTGGAAGTCACCAGCAATGCTGGGCTAAAGCTGCAGAGCTGCTGCTCCAGCTCAGCTGCAGAGCCCACAGCCTTTGGGAGCCCTGGAGAAGGGCTCTGAAGTCCCTGAAGAGGCTGCAGGACTCCCCCAGGCTGGGAAGCCGTTCACACACGGGGTGTGGGCACCCTCCCTTCCGAAGGGAACACCTGAGTGCTCAGCACCACAGAAACAAAGGTGCCCCCAGCAGCCTGCTGGTCACCCAGACATTGTGTCCCCTGCTCTCCCCTCAGTGGCACCCCCAGGCAATGGGGGTTTTACAGACCCTCTCTGAGCTCCCCAGCACAACAAGCACATAAATCAACACCACAGACCCCAGGTCGGGCTCACTGGCTAACAAAGCCCAGGGCATCCCACCCCAAGCAGAGCCACTGCCCTCTGCAAACAGCATGAGAAATATCTGGTCTCTTGCTAGGAACAGCTCTGTTCCTGAGCATTCAAACCCCAAAATGAGACCTCCCTGCAGATACTCTGCTCAACTCTCACAGCACTAAAGCTTCAGAGTGACTGAGCTGCTGAACTGATACTACAGTCAAGAGGTTTAAAACTAGTCTGATTTAACCAATTCCTTGCCCATATTGAGGTCTGACCTCTAAACTACACTGAAAATAGGGCAGAAATCCAAAATTAGCATTTTACAGCTATTTAAGGAAAATAAAAGAGCAGCAGAACCATTTGCTAAAGCTAAAATCTGAGAGATCATAAGCAAGATTTCAACAGTTTCTAAGCACAACATATTTTTGTAAATTAAACTGCTGGGTTTTGGATAAAAACATCTCTGCAGGAGACTGCAAAGATTTACACTTTAGACGACTTTAATTTTGGAAAACATTTTTGTCATGCAAAAGAAAAAGCAGATGCTTTCAATCAGGCTGGTTTATTTTAACCCAGGAAAAATGTCATCTCTCCACAGGAGAGCACTGCCTGTGCACAGCTCCTGGTTGTGGCTCTGCTGAGCTGAGCACCAAATGGCTGCCAGGCTCTGCAGAGCACCCAGAGCTCCAGAGCAGCCACACATCCAGTGTTGGGGCAGGGATAACAGGGAGGGACCAGGAGAGCCTGCAAGAATTACCTGGAGATTCATGTAAGGCAGCCCCTGGCTCCGGTGAACACACACCGAGCTGCTCCTTCCAGAAATCTCGTACCTGAAATCTACAGACCTCTCACAGAACTTCTCACAAGTCTTTAAAGCTTTTAATTGCTCTACATCTAATTAGCAGAAGAGCTAATTAGACAGCGATATTACAACATCACAGTTAATACAGCCAAGTCCTCCCTTGTCACTAATGAGCTTAGTTACTTTCATAACACTTCACGTTCTGCTTCCCTCCGAAACATGTTCTGGGCACTGGCAACAGATTCCTGCTGTCAGAACAGCAGCAGATGCTGCTGAATAGATCTTGAATCAGAGGACAATCCCCTTCCTTTTGGCTGATGCTTGCAGCATGTCACCTGTCCCGGGTTACCCACACCTGCCCTGCAATCCTTACACAAGTGCCCGTGCACAGGGGAACGCTTCCCGGAGCAAAGCAGAGGCACAAAAGCTCGTTTTGGTCTGACCCAGCTGGAAACAGGGATTATCCAGCTCTCCCCTCCAGGATTAAACCTCAAGAACTCACTGTTCTGCTTCTTACAGACTCAGAGCAGTGTGAAAAGAGAGCCCAGTGTGATAACACTGGGAAGAGCTCAAACAATTAATTCCGACCCACGAGCTTTGCACTGGGGTGGAGCAATTTGCAGAGCTGAAGCTTCAACTCCCACTAACACCCTGCAGAAAACTCTCATTCTAAGTATTCCATTTTCCTTTCCAAGTAGGCTGGGACAGCCTAACTTTAATTGCTCCCTTACCTCGTGATGTCAAGATTTTTAAACGACTTCACGATTACCTTGAGGAAAATTCCTTCTTAAATCTGTGTAAAAAAAGTTAGAGTGGGGAACATCACAAAGTGAGTTTCATTGGCAGCATTACCCTATTGCTGGTACTGCAGTAGGGGAATACCCCTAAAAACCACCCCAAAGCCACCCAACCCGCGGCCAATAGCCATAAAAACATTTATTAGTCTTGCACTAACATGACACTGGCCATGTTCGAGGAAAAACAACCCCCACTTGAGGAGCAAATCTCAAATTCAAATCAGATTTACGTATCAGAAAAATTACCAAAAATAAACTCCACAGAGTAGCTCATCTTGGCTCCAACTCCAACATTTCCATCAAGCAGCAAGTTCCCTGAAATAACAAAGCTGCAGATTTGAACCTTAAGTCAGGCCCACAAGACGATGACAAATTCATGCTGTTGTCCAGACATGTGGCACCAAACATCATCTTTTGTTGTGCCATAGCATTCTAATGCTATTTTAATGTAGCAAAGCCTTACACCACGTCAGCATAAACAGCTGGAAAAAGCAAAATTGACTGCAGAGTAAGAACTTCAGCAATTTCAGAACTGTGTGAAAAGAGATTTTGAGTGAAAAGTCTGGAAAACACTTTAAGAATCATTTATTAAGTGGTGGGTTCTTACAAAAACACTCCAGTTCAGAAGCTGACTTAATAGGTTAACACTTGTTTGAATCAGAAGGTGTTAAGCTCTGTACGTCTTTAATACGCAAAAGGATCTTGCTAGCATTGGTAGGACGTGAGAAAAAATTAGTTACTCAGTAAAGAACATAATTTTTGGATGGGGTTTTATTTTATCCATGTAAGGCAGATACACATAAACCTCTGACAGTTTTTCCTCCTCTAAGCCAGATCCCAAACCTTGAGCACTGATTAACGAACTACTGAAGAAAGAGGCAGACAGAAAATGGAACATTTTTAGTAGGGTGAGAAGTTTAGGAAATAAAAATAATTACTGTGCAATGGATCCACTTCACTGTCCCTGCAGAGAACAAAGCTGCTGTAATTATGGACAAGAACTGAGCCAGGACTGGGAACTTCTGCAGGGGATCAGTCACACACAGACCCAAACTCAGAGTCAGCAGAGTATTTGTCCAGCAGGTAACTCACACCTGCACCAGGGCTTGGAGTAGAGCATCTCCAGAGGTCCCTTCCAACCCCAGCCAGCCTGGGATTCTGGGAATACCTCATTTTGCCAGCTCCCGCAATTCCCATGCTATTTATTCTATCAATTAAAAGTCCCAGCTCTCCCAAAGCTCTAATTACAGAAGAATCTGTTCTCACTCTTATTTTCTAACGTTACTGGCCTCCCTCATGAGCACAGAAATGGAAGCAACAAGGGGGTTTGTTTAATATTGAATATTGGTATGATCAACCTTAAATCCCAGTATTTTACAGCAGTTTCAAACTGCACACAAAGGAAAGGCAGCTGCTCTAAAATATATTGGATTTTACTTTATAAGCCATCAGTTACAGAAAATATTTCAGACTTGATTGGAAACAAGCACTTTCATGAAGGGACCTTTTCCTTTGCATAAGGAAAGGCCGTTGAACTTCAGTTCAGACAGTGTAAAACTTCACAGCCCTGTCAATCCTCCAAGAAAAATAACCACAAATATGCGATGCTAAAATCCAGTCAGATTCATTAAGTGCAAGTTTTGGAATCGGGAGAAGCTTCTTTTGAGGAACTGGTATTCCTGGTGAAGGCAGACACCTCTGCAAGTCTAATTTCCAGCCAACATCTAAATGTGCACTCAAACTGGTCATTTTTTCCAATACCCAAGTGCCTGTGAGCTTTAAGGAAACGAGATGTGCACGGCCCGAGACACAAACCATGCCCTGCTTGAACGCCGCAGGCGTTATTTGTTCTGATAAACACGGGCTGATATTCCTGGCAATTCCCAGGGAGAATTCCCGCACATCCCTCTTTATCCCAGCAGTGGGAGTAGAGCACAAAAACCCACAGAGGAACAGCTCAATAGCTCCGTCTTCCCAGCTCCGTGTAGGGAGCAGCTGCAGCGCTGGGGGCTGTGAGGAACAGCTCACCCTGCCCACACGGGCACTGCCGTCCCACCTGCAGCCAGGGCTCCTCTCAGCAGCAGCTGGGGACGTGCAGCTGAGATGCACAAAGGTTCACTTTGGGATGCTGCTTTCAGCCCTGCTGGTATGGAGATCTCTGCAGTGGCCCGGAGCTGTGTGATGTGCCCGTTTCATAACAACCCCAGAGTTCCACATTGGCCACAACTCTGCGTTTGCTTGAGCTGCCAGTGAACCCACTCCATTGCATTCCAGGCCCAGAAATTCCATACCCGTACAGACAAAGGCAGCATGCACATTTGTATGCTCTCAGGCTCTTCAGTGCAGAATTTATCTGGCCTGGAAGCAAAAATTAATGTTTCTGCCTTCTGCAAGCCAAGAATAACAATGTCCCCACCACCCTCCAGCGAGCAAAGGTTGAAGCTGCACTCCTGTTGTGCCATCCTCTTCCCCTTTTCCATGGTACCTGGACAGCAAGGAAAACTCCTGCAGCTATTGGCAAGAGCTCTCAAATCCCCTCAGAATAAAATGGAGTTACAGAAAAGTTTGGGTTGGAATGGACCCTAACGCCCACCCAGTGCCATCCCTGCCATGGGCAGGGACACCTTCCACTGTCCCAGGCTGCTCCAAGCCCCATCCAACCTGGCTTGGGCACTGCCAGGGAACCAGGGGCAGCCACAGCTGCTCTGGGCACCCTGTGCCAGGGCCTCCCTTCTCAATATCCCATCTCTCCCTGCCTTCTGGCAGTGGGAAGCCATTCCCTGTGTCCTGTCCTCTCCAGGCCCTTGTCCAAAGTCTTCCTCCATCCCTTATGGAGCCCCTTTAGGCACTGGAAGGGGCACTCAGGTCTCCCCAGAGCCTTCTCTTCTCCAGGCTGCATGTGAAGACTTCAACATGTGAAGCTCTCTAAATTTTTTAAGCCCACACAAAACATTTCAGCTTCAAAGGACATTTCACCCTTGCCCCACAAAATCCTTTTCCATCTGAAGGAGCCCTCCCCAGCTCCATCAGTAACACCCTCATCTGGCACAGCACTAAATCCTCCCTCTCTGCCACGTGACCACCACGAACTTGGAGGCCAAAACTACAACTTGAGTTCCCAGAAATCTGCAACAATTCCATCATTGGCTGCTACACCCCTTTTTACTGCTTCCCTTCCAGAGGTTTAGGCCAGCCCACATTCCTGTCAGTGGCTATCTGGGAGCCCACCTCACCTCCAGGAAAGGCACACCCAGAGCTCCAACAATCACCCTACGTGCTCAGCTGGATCACTCCTGCAGCAGCTGCCACCAGCCCAGCTCTGCCCTCAGCCATGGCTTTGAGGCTCTGATAAATCTGCTTTAAGAACTGGAGAAGACAAAGCGGCCAAACAGAGCAAAACCCCCAAAAGACACACACAGCTCATTATTTATGTTGTAAATTATTCCGTTTGGTACCTCCACTTTCACCTTTCCCCAGTTATTTCACTGCATATGAAATATTGCTTAGAAAACTCACATTCCTGTTGCTCTTCCCCTATATTCACATTTGTGTTTCACATCCCTGTGCTTCACCTGGAGAAAATCCTTGTCAAAACACTCCTGAGCCACTGAGGCAAAGGAAAACCACAATCCTTTCTCCCACTGATTGGCTGGAGGGATTTTCAGTGCCAGTGACACACCAATCTTTATACCTTATTTCTGCTTTTCGTCTGATAGTTATGATTGAAGAAGCTGACTTTTAACAGCAAGTTTACTTTTAACAAGTCCAGAAAACCTTCACAAAGCAGCAGCCAAAAAGGCCAGTTCAGGCTGCATTCCAGGCCTCTGGCATAACACTTGTCCTGTGAGCACTGCAGCCAACACTGGGAGGTTTGGCTGACACACTCGGGGAAGTGACTCCCAACACTCTGTGTTTACAAAGTTGCCAGGGCTGAGCTTACAGCAGCATTCTTGGGGTTTGTTTGTTTGTTTTAAAACACACAACCTGATTTAGGGATTTCTGCATCACAGAACCACACAGGAAAAAGAATTTCTGCAATACTGACTGTTGGGAAGATGGGATAAGCCATTCGTTTTTTATCTGTATTTTTTATTATTTTCATTAAGGCAGAACGAATCCATGGATGGATTTAGCATCAGTTGGGCTGGTGGTGGGAACTGCAATTTAGCCTTATCTCTCACAGCACACAAATGTTAGTCCTCAATTAAGAGATTACAAACTGCACTTGTAATCTTCCTTCCCTGGCAGGAGGAACCCAAATCCCACGTTCTTTGCCAGTCCCTCAGAGCACACACTCACATGGGGCTTCCTGAAACCTCCCACCCCTCAGGCTGCCCCTTGAAAACAGAAACCCAACTGTGCCCATCAGAGCTGAGGATAATTCTGACAGGAAGGGACCTCAGGAGGTCATTTTGGCCAAACCTGTGCTCAGAGCAGGTCAGCCCATGCAGGACAGGACACAATCTGCTCGTCTGTCAAGAGCTGCAAAGGGGACCTGACCTGTTAAGGTAAAGGAGGAGGTAAATGAAGCCTGAGAAAGGCTCAGCAACACATTCACAACAGAAAAAGAGCAAAGGGAAGGCAGGGAAGATTTACTGTAGAACTTTTTTTACACCAGTATTCACTTCCACTCAACAGGAAAACTGGATCAGCTCCAGCCTAGTCAGCACTGCCCCTCCCAGGGTCACTGTGCTGCCCAGGGGGGATGAAGGGAGCTGGAAAAGCAGCACATGAACACGGGATCTTCTACAGACACGGAGGAAACATCACGAACTTCAGCCATTCACAACATAAGGAATCTTACAGACTCAGCCTGAACTTCTCAGGTAGGAGGCAAAAAAAGACACCAAGGGGTTGATACCAGCTTCTGCTAACCAGGAATAGATATTTTAATCGTTTTTTAAGAAATGGGACAGAGAACAGACAGTCCATGATTCCAGGCCAAATAGCTCTCCATAACCCCCATTTTTGCACCTGGCTTTGGGGACATCACAGAGTTTAGTTATCCCTGCTGGAATTGCCAACACAGCCCAGGGATTGCTCAGGGAGTTTCCCCCTGCTGTGGTACTCACTGCTTGGTGGATGTCAGCCTTCACTGCTTCACTCAGCATCCCCTCAAACACAAAGGAGTCGCCAAACTTCTCTGCCTATGGAAAGGACAAAGGATTCAACTAGTTAAGAATGTTGTTCTTAAAACCACACTCAACATTTACACCTTTGTTTTATCAAGGATAAGGAAATCCAGAGAATTATTAAGGTTGGAAAAGACCTCCAAACACATCGAGTCCAACCCTTGACCAAACAAATTCTAACAGTGAATTTGAGCTCTCTTTCAAGGAAGCTGTTTTGGAACAGTAAAGAAGGGATTTTTTCTCTGGATGTTGTCGTTGTCCAGCAGCCACTGGGCAGATGGCAGCTCACTGAGCTTCTGCACATGTTTTTACTTTTATTAATTAAAAATGCAGTTCTGATTGTCCCAACTGCTTTCAAATGCTACAGTCATTGATCTAATATGGAAGGGCACGTTTCAGTCCTCTTATTTTTCCTTTGGGAATCACAATAAAAGACTTAAGCCTCATCACTTACTGTTCCATCATCACCAGTGCCATGTTTTAAAGTGCTGCTACAACAATAAAGAGTTAAAAGTAACTCAGTCATTCTATCTAGCATTACATAAAGCCAAAAGAATAAAAAATACAAATAATTTCAATCAATCACAGCACATTATACCAAGAGGAAGAAAAGGGAGGAGGTGTAAGTGGAGCACTCAACTACAGCAGCTGAGCCATGAAGTGTGAAACAGACCCCACGTGATGCAGTTCTACCTGCCAGAGCTCCAGGAGCGTTTGGACAAGGGGATTTCCCAAAGGGTGGGATTGTTGGGGTGTCTGTGCAGGGCCAGGGGTTGGACTGATGATCCTTGTGGTCCCTTCCAGCTGAGGACTCTGTGATTCCATATTTAACCCCACCACACACTTGCTCATCCCAGCACCTGTTTGCAACAAGCAAGCCCTGTTCCAACTCAAAATAGTTAAACAGCCTTTTTTTCATAATTATCCAGCTGAGAAACAGAAATAGTAGACAAAAGAAGCTCTTCATCCAACCAGAGGATCCTGCCTTCCAAATGAGAACCAGTTCATCAGGTGAATTCAGCAAAGTGCCTCCTTTGAGACCTGCTCATTAGCGAGGCTTTCATTTGCCTAAAAGGGCTGTCAGGGTTTTCTCAAAGATGCCTAGGAACAGTCAGCTGCCAGGAGGGAGCTGAGCTTCAGGCACAGGTGGCTCCTTTCTGGGAAGAGCCTTAACATATTCCTAGTCCACTGTTCCCAGTTACAGGCACACAATTACCACTGCAGTTGCTGTTGTCTCCTCCTTAGGCACAGGGCTCTCTCTGCTCACCAGCAAGGAGCTGTGCTGAGCCAGCCTGCAGAGTCCTTGGCCACCTCAGTTTGTTAAATGCCTTCTCCAAGTTCCTCTAAAACAAGGAAAATCTAACCTGGTTGTGCTGGTACAAAGAGCTTTAGGACCCAAATGTCAAAAAACCCCAAGCAAAGCACCTCAAAAAACCCTGCAGAGAGCTGTTGGCATCACCCAGGCTGCAGGACAGACACGAGTTCAGGTGTCAGTTGTTAAACACAACAACACCTGAATGTTCTCTCAGCCCAGGACAGCAAGGCCAGACAATTCCTTCTCTCCACTACTTCCATCAGAAATATTGCAGTATGCAAATCCCAAACAAGTATTGTGATGTCCTTCGGGAAGAAGAGCCTCTGTTTTCAACTGGGATTTCCTGAGGACGACAGGAGCCTGGATGCCCTGGTGCCTTACCTCAGTGATGTACCCAGTGGAATTCACAAATCTCTGGAACTCCTCGTTGCTGACCTCGTACTGGTCCATGTAGAAGCTGCCAACGTGGACCCTCCGGGCAGGCCCCTCTCCATCCTGCTGGATTTCAGGCTCGTGGGTGCCCATGGTGAACACCCCTCCTGGAATCGCCACCATCTGCAGAGCAAACACCGCCCAAAAGGTCGGGAGAGTGAAAGACTCAGAAGCCCCACGCTGGTTTTACTCCTCCTGCACCTCATCTTTGCAGTTGTTTTTGGGCATCTTGACCAGCCCTTTTGGAGAAACAGCAAAGAGAACTTAAACTGAGAACAAAACCCCCATTTGCAGCTTTTCTGTGTGAAGTCTGGGTCATGCTTGTGCTCTCAGGAGGAGAAGCGTGTGCTCTGTTTCTTATGTTACCCTTTGCTGTTATTCCTGCAGTTAGCACACTGCCAGGTAGCAAATGAGCAGTGAGTAAGCCCCCAGCAGCTCCCCAGCACCTCTCCTGGTTCTTTGGGGCAGCTGGAGTGAGTACTTGCCATGACCTTACACATCCCATTTCACTGTTTCTTCTCCACTGCAGATCTCTGCTCCTGCTTGGGTCTCTCCCAGCAACACCTCAGACTCACACAACTTGCAAGGGGCCCATAAAAAATGCTACAAATACCCTCTTCTTTGGACTAGCCACATCTGGAGCTGGCTGTGTCCTCGTAACTTTCTCCACTGAGAAGAATCTGAGCACTTACAGATAGTAACAGACTGACTCCATAAAAGGGCTTCAGGATAAATTTGCTTACATTTTTTAGGACTTAGTAAATGACAACGTGGTGCAAAGTTGCACCACTTCCTCCCTTCCAATCTCTCTTCAACCCTCAGTAGCTGAAACAACTCCCTGAAGAGGTTTCCAAGCCAGGCTCAGAGCTCACTGGTCTAAAACCATGTGCAAAATTACCTCTCACTGTCTCCCCAGTTCTAAAAACATGCTGGAAATAAATAAACCTGTTTGTGGGTGACACAGAGGACAATTCTTTTCTCACTTCTCTGCTGGTAAACATGTTTTCTAGCTGAGCATCATCAAGTTATGTTGTGAGCATAACTTAAACCAGCAGTAATTAGCTTTCATCACCTACTGCTGGAGCTGCCAGCTGCATAAAGAGACAAAGGATTTCTTCCTCCTCCAGACCCACAGTGAACTGCTCAGGTTTGTTACACAAAATGTCTATCAGTAACACGGATCCCAAGCACGATGTAGATTTTTTAATTAATACTCTTTAAGTATTCTCCAGTTTCTGAAGTGCAGCCTGCAATACCAGAGTCACAGTTCTCCGGCTCAGCTTTCACTCAGCGAATTCCCACAGTGCCTGTGTGATACAGGTTTTTCCAAGCTGATGCAGCTTCCCAGCGTTAAAACAGAGACAGTTGGAGAGGAAGCCCTTCATGTTTTCCTGTTCTCTCCGAGAGGGAAGAGCGAGAGGGGGCCAGCAGCAGCACCCGCGCCCAAGCCCAGTTTCTCGGGGGGTCGGCCCACCCGCCTTTAATTTCAGTTTCTTCACAGCACTTCCCCGGCTGCTCCGCTATCCCGGAGGAGGCCCTACTCCGCCGGAGCCGCCCCACGGCCCAGCCCGGCCCCTCAGGTCGCTGGGCCCCC
>VZRR01012212.1:331158-357967 GCA_013398015.1 Oreocharis arfaki
TCTCCGAGGGTCTCAGACCACCCCAAATCCAGCAGAAGGGGAGGGGGGACCAGGAGGGGCCGAGCTCTCAGCGCCGGTCCCCGGGTGTGTCACCCCTCCTGTGACTGCAGCGACACCAGAGCAGGGGGCGCCCCGAATTATCCCATCCCTGTGTCCCCCTAGAACCCCAAAACACGCGCGCGTGTCCCCCGCCTTATCACTCCACCCCTTATCGCTCCATCCTCTGTCCTCGCTGCCTCCCTGTCCCCTCCCGTGTCCCCCTTCCCCCACACCGGTCCCTGCAGAGCTTGTGCGGGCGATGAGGGCTCTGGAGCAGCGCTCTGAGGAGGAGAGACCGTTCAGGGCCTCTTCACTCCAGAGAAGACAGAGGGGAACTCGGCAATGCACGTAAATATCTCAAATACCCACAGGAATCTCACCAGTCCGTATAAATACCTCAAACATCCATACAAATACCTCGTAAGGGGTGCCAAGAGCGTGGTTGCAGACCCTTTCCAGGAAGGGTGCTTTGGTATTCCCCCTCTGCATCAGGGAACTCGGCGATTCCTGTGTTTTCCTTCATTTTTCCCGCAGCTCGCTGCAGTTGTTGAAGATTCTGGTGCTCTGCCTTGTAAAATCTTTACTTTCTGTGGGAGCTTCTGTTCAGAACTGGCAACAGAATGGATCTTCTGCATCATCCCCTATGCCAAAATAAATCTTTACTCATCCTGCGGGATATTAATTCAAAATATTCAATATAATTTTTGCTTATACTTGCAGCAAAGAGAGGCATGGCCGGAGGGAAGGAGGGGTTTTATTGTTTGGTTTGTGTGAGTACCGAAAGGATCTGCACTCGACTGTGTTTGCTCTATGAAGTTTTACTGTGTGTAAAAAGGCAGTGTGGGGAGGCCAAGCAGGGATGAATTCCAATTATCCATCATTACTCCCTTTTGCCCTGTGACGTGCTCCGGAAAAGCATCAGAGTGCAGGAAAACGAATGCAAACTGAATTATACAACCAACCCTTGCTGCTTTGGGGTCAGAAAATGGAAATCTTCCTTTTGTGTTGACACGGTGATCTTCGCCCTGTGTTCATGAATGAATGTCTACGAATTAAATCCAACTTATTTTCTCCTTCCGAATTTTGCCCAGCCCAATTCACTGAAGCAAGAGCAAAATGTAGGCATCTAAATTCTACAGACTTCTAGAACCGAAAACAGTCTGCCAGGATAACCTCCCCTTATTAAAGCCATTGGATTCTGGCTGTGTGATGATGGAATTCAGGAAAATCAACTGACTTCCAATAAGCTGGGACAGCTCTCTAGTGTATCCTGCCCACTCGTTCTCATGGCTCGTTTTCCTGGAATTCTTGTGTGCATCATTTGCGTGGTTCTGTCAGGAGGGTTCATATTCCTTACTCTCCCCCGAGAACAGATGAAATAATTACAGTTTGCTTCTGAGCAACAATCCAGCTTGCAGCGTGTGATCCTGAGGACTTTGGAGAGCTTTTGCTGGTGTGGATGGTTTGTGCTCAGCCATGCAGACTTTAGTTTTTCTCTTCCCTCACACTGAGTCCCCACGCTTCTGATCTTGCTGTTGTTAAAATGTGATGGGAATGAGAGACTTTCCAGCACTTCACTGAGAGGCTGAGGTGTTCCTAGTATTTGTCAGGAGTGCTTTTCATCCCTGAGTGCGCGCATGGATCATCCTAAGGACAGGGAACTTCTGGGATCATCTCCCCCGTTGTGAAGATCGGCCATGACCAGGAAGAGACAGATTGATCCTCACAGTCCTGGAATATCTTCTGCTCTCGTTTTTCTTCCAGGGCTGTTGAGCTGCAGTGGAGCCAGCAGCAGAGACAAAACCTGTGCAAAGCCACCTCGCAGGCTAGAGGTGCAATGTTGCCAAAACAGCCATGGGAAGTCAAATGGTTAGCTGCAAATATGACAGCATGAAACAAGACAATAGAAGTAAAAAGCAAAATAAAAGACTTCAAACTTCATTTTAACATCTTTCATCAATGCTGAGTTTCCATAAATGCTAAAAATAAAGTAGGAGTGGAGCAGAACAAGGTTCGAAAAGGAGAAAAAGAACAAAGTACTACAATAGCAAAAAAATAAAAATCCCTCCCAAGTTGTTTTCCTGTGACTGAAACCACACGTGAAATTGGGCCAGACATTCATATGATAGCTCCCAGGGCTGAAGCTATACCTACCAAGTAGTGTTTTTTCACTATTTCCTCTCCTGAATTCTTGAGTTCATTCCCTCGACCCTCTGGGGGTGTGTGGGCTCCAAGCCCAGCCTCTTTTGCTGCTGAGTGAACAGGACTCTGTTCCCATCTCAGGGCTGCCTCCTGTAGTTCCCATTGTCAGGGAAAGTTCCTTTAAGGGAGCAGCTCTGGTACTTCCCAAGGTGACCTCTTCCACTCCCAGACTGCCCTACTATTTACCTCTTCTGCAAGCTGTAGGATGGTAGGAACCCCAGGAACTCACTGTGCCTGCAGCAGCATCCCAGAGCAAGTTCCCAAAGACAAATGGAAACGTTTTCCTCCATTGGAAACTTTCATGATTATCTTTTCTTTGCCAGCACCCTTTCAAATCTAGCAAGTTCTTCGCAGGGCTTGGTCAGTATTTTTGGCTGAAGGCCCAAAAATTGGTCAGGGGCTATCAGTAGCAAGTGCATGTAATGACAGGGCAAGGGGGGATGGATTCCAACCGACAGAGAATAGGTTTAGGTTCAATATTAGGCAGAAATTGTTCCCTGAGAGGGTGGGGAGGCCCTGGCACAGGTTGCCCAGAGAGAGAAGCTGTGGCTGCCCCATTCCTGGAAGTGTCCAAGACCAGGTTGGATGGGGCTTGGAGCAACTCAAACCATTCTGGGATTCTATGAGCTCCTCAGCCTTTGAAGAACTGACCAAGACCCAGAATCAAACATAGTCCATAAGAGAAAATGTGGCCTTTGGCATTTAGGAGAGGAACGTCTCCAGAGGGGGAGACTCCACGCCCTCCCTGGGCAGCTTGTTCCCGTGTTCTCCCCCAGTGCTGCTGCTCGGATTGATCCCTCAGTGCTGCAGCTATTTCCAGGCACGCTGTTTGCAGAGCTGCTCAAGGTGCTCAGCAGGCAAAGCTCTGCCCCTGGCTCTGGTGACAGCCCTTCTGTCACTGCCTCGGAGCTGCTGCAGCCACTCGCAGCCTCCGCCTGCTGAACCCATCCAGAGATTAGATTTGATTACACAAGAATTCATTAGGATTATCTAATGATATTAGGCACCACTACTCTGCCAAATTCCTGATGAGTAATGGCTTGTAGTATTGCAGCCATGTAGGAAACCCATAAAACTCTGTTCTCTGACCTTCACTTCAGTTCCTGAGTCACGGGCTTCAGCTTCTGCGAATCTTTGCTCCAGAGCCACAACTACACCTCCTCAGGAGGTATTTTTAATGGAGAACCAGTGCAGGGGGAAGTTATATTGATTTGAAACACTGGCTAATCTGGGCTTGTTCCCATGCATCAGCGTTATCCTGCTGCTTTAGAGAGGTTCTGTACCATTCCTACCTGTTACCCACGGCAGCAGGTGGGTGTGGGTGGGAGCGAGCGGAGGGAAGTGTTTCCTTCACCTAAATCCCAGTTAAAGCGATACAGTTGTTCCGCCGGCAAACGCTGCACCCAGCTCTGCACAGCTCCGAGTGCTGCCAGCCAGCCACAGAGGGCAGGAAAATCAGGGTGTAACTGTGGGAAATAATCTTGGCTAATATTTAAGGACAACTAATTGCATAATACCATAAATAAATGAAATATTACCATTTTTTATTCGCTGCTGGTCACTCTGGCTGAAGTTCTGATGTCACCTTAGCAATACCCCCCTATCATAGTTTTAGTGAAGAGGAACCCCAGAGACACTCGCTGTTTCCAGAGTTTGGAGCAGTTTCCTGCAGAACAGGCGTGACCCTGCTCGGCCAAGGGCTCGTACCTGAGTCACGGCGGAGGTAACAGCACCAGTGCAGGCAGGTGCCCACCTCAGCCATCACCTGCCTGCTATTCCGCGCTCCCCAAGCCGTGCTGACACCTGTTTTACTCAGTGTTTACTCTCCGCTGCTGGTTTCCCCACAGCCTCTGTGCCCGGTACCCCCGTACGCTCGCCCCTCACCCGCTCCAGGGCTCTGTGCGGAGCCCCCCGGACTAAAACACATCCGCGTCCCCAGCCTAGGGGTCCATCCCCATCACTGACCGCACGGACTCGAGGGTCATCTCCATCACTGACCGCACGGACCCGAGGTCCATCTCCATCACTGACCGCACGGACCCGAGGTCCATCTCCATCACTGACCGCACGGACTCGAGGTCCATCTCCATCACTGACCGCACGGACCCGAGGTCCATCCGCACGGACCCAGAGGGTCCCCACTGACCCCTGCCCGGAGCGCGGCGCGGGGCACGCTGGGAGTTGTAGTCTTGCGGGACGCCCCCCCGCGGCGGTGCGGCGGCGGCAGGACTCGGTTACCCAGCGTGCCTCCTGGGTTATTTAAGGCGCGGCAGCGGGCGCGGAGCGCAGTGACCATGTGGACGCGCAGCTGAGCCGGCGGCGGGCGCAGCCTCCGGGAGCAGGACCGGGAGCGCCGCCGGAATGGGGCTACCGAGCCGCCCATAGCCCGCCCCGCCGCCTCCGCAGCCAGGTACGGCCGGGAGAGAGCGGGCATGGCTGGCGAGGGAGGGAGGCGGTGAGTGGCCGCTGGGGCAGCCCCGTCCCGCAGCCCAAGGGATGTACCCTGGTGCTGGGCGGGGATGCCCGGGGATGCAGCCCGTTGCTAGGCGGGGATACCCGGGAATACAGCCCGCTGCTGTGCAGAGATGTACTCCGCTGCTCGACGGGGATGCCCGGCCGCCGCAGCCTTTGCACGACCGGGCAGGGACCCCTCCGCCCTCCCGGCGGGTCCCGCAGCGCTGCCGGACCGGGGTCCCGTCCCCTAGACCGCTGCGGGCTCGGCAGAGGAGCCGCGCGTCCGCTCCAACTTTGCCCGTGTTTTTGCCCCCGTACTCGGGGCTCGGCTGCGAGGGATGTTTCGCGTTATGTAAACACTTGTGAGCGCTGATGGGGACTTGGCTATGGGCGATCTTCCTCTTAAATGGTCAGAAAGCGGGCAGCTGTGGGTGGATGTTTCGGAGGGTCCCGGTGACTGGCCTGACAGGCCAAATATTTGGCTGTTTCCTGGACTACAATAACTGGACTCTAGCGGGGGAAGGGGTGGGGGCACATGTGCATTCCCCGTCCGTGTACGTGGGACGTGCCATAATCCCGAGCGGCTTTCCGTGTTCGTGCCGAGCGCTCGAGTCCTGCGGGCTGTTTGGGGCCGGCGGTGCCCCGCGGCTCCTCCGGCTGGGCACGGGCTCCCCGTGCCTGTTGCTGTGCGGGGCTCCGGGGGGTTTTCCCCGGAGCTGCTGGGGACGGTGGGCTCCGTGCAGTGGGAATAGCTGCGGCTGGCTCAGCCTTTCCCCTCCCTGCCCCAGGTGAGTTCGCTCTGGCTCCCAGGAGTTTGCCTAAAAAAAAGCCAACAGGTGAAAGGTTTGAGTTGAATTTATTGCCGTGCAACGGTTCTGTGCCTGCCCAGCCACAGATGGATTGGGCTGCGGTCCCGCTGCTCACAAATCAGGAAGGGAGAACGTGGCTAATACAATCCAGATCTTTGCCTGATGAAGATTTAGTGACCGCGAGTCATGCGGGGAGTAGCGTGTGTGGGAGCCGTTGGTTTTATTTATTAACGAGGGTCGGTACCTGCGTATGTTTTATTTTTTAAAGTATGTTTAGTTATTTGCCTTTGAGGTTCTTTTCCTGTGCTCAGAAATTTGCCTGGTATCCCAGGACTTCCAGACCTGTTGAGCCAGAGGACTGGCTGACTCGGAGCCCAGGCCAGAGGCCCGTGGTGGAGCTGTTTTCCTTGCAGGGTTCAGCTGTGTGAGTGTGGGATGCCATGTGAGGCCAATATCCCTTCCTTTCCCTCAGTGGTTCCTCTGTGGCCGAGTTAATGGGCTGCCAGGCACTGGATTTCTTGTTAGTTTATTTTCTGTACCTTAATTTACGCCAATTTCCTCACACAGCAAGTATTCCAGGTTCTAAATGCCTGGTGGTTTTGCTGGTGCAAGTGCCTGAAACAATAACACCACTGCGGGGTGTTGGGGCTGGAGCAGAGCTTGGCTGCCCAGCACTGGCTGTTCAGGGAGTGGAGAAAGCTGGTGGCATCCATCAGGCCAAAAATTCAGGTGTAACAGGACACCCAGTGAAACAAACGTGAAAATGGACCACTGTGGAACCCAGCAGCTTGGACTGGTGTGAAGGTGTAGTGCTCAGTGTGCCTAAACCAGAAAAAGGAATCACTGTGGCAATAAAACCACAGTTCCAATGTGTTTCAAACCAAGCTGATGCTGAGCTGATTATTTCTAATGTTTTCTTTAAGCCACCTCTTGTTTGTCAATAATAGGGGTTTTTCTTGTTAAAATACCTGATTTCCCCAAGATTAAAGTGTTTGCTTAGATGAGGGTTTTTCCCCCCATCTGCTTGTTTTGCAGTGTTGATTAAGCCTTGAAAATAGTTTCCTCTTGCAGGGTTTCATAAATTAGGAAGTAAACAAACAAGAGTAACTTTGGATTGCCTTTGCAATCGTTGGGTGGAGCTTAGCTCGAGGAAATGGTGTGTTTTTATGAGCTGTGCTAGTCCTGAACACCATTGTTGGAGGATGGAGGAGGCCTTGGTGGAGAGCACAGGAGGGGGAGCATTTGGTGTGTTGCTTTGATGATGGTTGGTGGTGCTGCAGGTTGGGATGAGTGGAGCTGTCCTGGGACTGATGAACTGGGTGGAAGGGGGGTGTAAGGGCCAGTTGTGATCTCTGGTTATAAATGAGAAGTGTCATTTTGGGAGGAATCCTTCCCTGAAAGGGCTGGCAGGGGCTGCCCAGGGAAGTGTTGGAGTCTCCATCCCTGGAGGGGTCCAAGGAATGTTTGGACATGGCACTCAGTGCTCTAGGCTGGGGGCAAGGTGGGCATTGGGCACAGCTGGTACTCAATGATCCTGGAAGTCCTTTCCAGCCTCGGTGGTTCTGTAACACGATCTTATCCACAGCACCATCAATCCTCTCATGTTCCCTCCACAAACCTGTTTTGGTGTGGCATAGTCTAGAAAATGCACAAATCGAGTTAAAGTGAAGAAATAATCTCAAGTCCTGGCAGCTCACAAGTGAGGCCATTGCAGCTTAGAGCGAGTCTTGCAAACCATGATGTCCTGCTGTTGGGTGGTGTGAAGTCCTGGTCTGACTTTGTAGTAACTCCTCTTGCAAAGACAGTGCTGAATGTCTGTGGCAGCATGAGAAGTCTTGGGGGCACCTGCAGGGGTGGCAGGTTTGGGGTGAATTTTGGGGTTCCAGCTCCTCCAGTCCTGTGTTTGTGCCAGAGGGAAGGGAACAGTCCCAGGGGCTGGTCAAATGGGGGTGGTCCAGAAGTCCATTCTGGAAGGAGAAGCTCCCTTTGGCTGCTTCTCGTAAGATGAGCTTGTCTCTCCTGGTAAATTGCTGAAATGGATGGTATTGAGGTGGAACTTCTTGTTCAGTGCTGTCAAGCAGGATTAAAGCAGATCCCAGCTACCTTGAGCCCTTGTCTGGTGCCTGCCCTTGAATCGAAGCCATCAGAAGAGCAGGGGTTGCTTGTTCTGATGAGCTCTCAGAGCAGATGTAGGTGCACTTGGCCACCTGGGCTCGTTTGTGCCCAGGTGGGCAAGAGACCAATGGCACCTGAGCTGTCCCAACACTGGTGTGGCATCAAGACCAGGGCAGTGCCTGTCCCTTGTACTGGGCACTGCTGGGGCACCTCCAGTCTTGGGGCCAGTTCTGGGACCCTCAGTGCAAGAAAAACATCAAGAGCTGGAGCATGTCCAGAGATGGGAACGGAGCTGGGAAGGGGCTGGAGCACCCGGGCTGCAGGAGCTGGGAAAGGGGCTCAGCCTGGAGCAAAGGAGGCTCAGAGGGGACCTTGTGGCTCTGCACAACTCCCTGACAGGAGGGGGCAGCCGGGGGGGGTCGGGCTCTGCTGCCAGGGAACAGGGACAGGAGGAGAGGGAACGGCCTCAGGCTGGGCCAGGGGAGGCTCAGGTTGAATATTAGGAAAAATAACTTCATCTGAGGAAAGAGTAGTCAAGCATTGAAATGGGTTGCCCAGGGAAGCAGCAGAGTCCCCATCCCTGGAGGTGTTCAAAGATTGAGCAGATGTGGCTCCTCCTGCCATGGTTTAGTGAGCACAGTGGCATCAGTTGGACTCGATATTTGGGAGGTCTTTTGCAGCTTCCATAATCCTGTGGTTCTGGCTGGGTTGTTGGCTGTGGTGATTCCTCAGTGCACAGCAAACTCCTTTGGAATATCTGATGTGTCAAGTTGCAAAGTGTACTGGGAGTCTTTGAGACATTATTACCCCATAAATACAAGGTAGTTGTAGTTGTAGGATTGTCTCAAAGCTGGGAGGAATCTCAGGCTCCCGTGGGAGGTGGGATGAGGGTAGTGGCTCTGTAGTAGCTGGTAGACGAGCTGCTGGCTTGCCGTGGGTGAGTGTGAGGGAAGGCGGCCTCACCAAAGCAGCTTATGGAGACCAAAGGGTTTAGGGGTAGAAAATCATGTGCTGCTAGAAAGTTACATAAACGTAACATCTCTGCCACAACGTGGTGTAAATCCTGGTTCCTAAAAATCTGCATTACAGCATGTCCCAAATCAGTTTCTTCTGCTAAGATGGCAACAGAAATGGAAGGTGCTTGGGTGGCCTGCAGCCTTTTTTTGTGCTGTTTGTGTGTGATGATGCACAAGGGGAGTCAAAAGCTGCCCGGTTTGATCCGGTGGCCTGTGCTGGGTGGGGACAGATGCTGCTTTATGGGGTGCTGTAAAGGACCAGGCTGGAAGAGCCAGCCCAGAGTTTGCCTGTGCTGCGGGGCCGGATGCTGGCTGTGTCCGTAGCTGTTCCAAGTGATTCCTGTGCTCTTCCGCCGAGCCTCTCCTGGAGGCTGCTGCGGGAGGCAGGATGCCAGAACTGCACGAGCTTTGATCTGGCTCAATATTCCTGTCTAATTTCTGCTCCCTGTGGACTCTACAAAAGCACTACAGCAATTATTGCCTGGTTCTCTGTCTTGGCACGGGCAGGCAGTGAATGGGGATGGAGGCAGATCCCTCTTTCCAGGGTGCTGCGACTACTTTTTAGACTGGCAGAGGCATCCAGAGGCTCCTTGTGTGGCTCTTGCTTGTGCTGTACCTGTTGAGAAAGGACATTTCCAGGTCTTCAGGGCAGTTGTGGTTTGTGGGATCGAGTTTGCTCAGAGAAGCTGTGGCTGCCCCATCCCTGGGAGTGTCCCAGGGCAGGTTGGACAGGGCTTGGAGCAACCTGGTCTAATGAAAGGTGTCCCTGCCCATGGCAGGCGTTGCAACGAGATGATCTTCAAGGTTCCTTCCAACCCAAACCATTCTGGGATTCTGTTCTGTGAAAAAGATGAGATGGAAACTACAGGGACTGCAATTCAAGCGAGGAAAGCTGCAACATTCAGCTGTGGATTCCGAACTGAGGAGTTTCATTTTCATACTTGTGGTTTTGGTTAAGCTTGTCAAAACTTGGATCAGAACTTCCTAGCAGTGTTCTATGGAGAATAAAATGTCAGTTCGTATCTGAGCAAGTTAACCCTCTGGAGAGAAAAATGGGTTGGAAATGTGCTTGGTAGTCTGTGTTATTTGGGGATTTGTGGCTTGTGGCAATGTAACTGCATCCTTGCATGCCAGAACACCAACATGAGGAGTGCTGCAGGAAGCTGAGTGCTCATATCTCACTGATAATCTTCCCTGGAAGTGTCCAGGGCCAGGCTGGATGGGGCTTGGAGCAATCTGGTCTAGTGGAAGGTGTCCCTGCCCATGGCAGGGGGTTGGAACAAGATGATCCTTCAGGTCCCTTTCAAGCCAAACCAGTCTGACTCTGTGATCATTTGGCTGCACAGGTGATCAAAGGAGGGGAAATAGCTCTGAGAAATTGAAATGCCAGATGTTTCTGGGTTAGGATGTTGGTAATGCCTCTGCTTCTGGAGTAATGTGTTGCTGAGCTGTAAGGGAAGAGGCTTGGATGATTGAACCCAGTGTCATGATGGACACACGCAGTTCATTCTCTCCTCACCCCGCCCGGTGCATGATGTCTGTGGTCAGAAGATGATAATCTCTGAGCTTGCACATGGAAGAAATCTCTGATCATAGTAGGCCAAAAAATGGCTGCCGCCCAAAGGCTGTACTTCGTTTTTGATTTTGTGTAATTGTTTAGTAGCAGTTTTGCATGAAACTTGTATAAACATTTCTTTTGTGCCTTGGCCCATCCTGTCCACTTCTTCAGAAATTCAGAAATCTGCCAAGAAGTTGTGAAGAAAAAAGCTTTGTTTGCAGTCCAGCTATGTCCCATCTGCATCCCACTCCAAGGAGAAACACATGGCCACAGATGCACACACTGACCTCAGCTGGCTGATGGTGCTTGATCTGAAGGGTTAAATGAAAACTCCTGATTAAAATAACTCTGCAATCCTTGGCTGCTCCTCTCCTAAGCGTTTGGGAGCTTCAGGTGCTCATGCTCGTGGGTGGTTCAGTATTTCGAACCTTTGCCTTCTAGAAAATTACAGTCGGGAGGCCAACAGGTACAAGCCAGCCTGGGAACTGGAGCCTTCATCTGCAGAGGAGCCCGGCCCACCAGGGCTCTTCAGCTCAGCAGAGCTCAAAGTAGGTCCCCTGGCCACCAGTGGCTCTCCACACGTGCTCATCATGTGGCGGCAGTGGCTCCTCCTCTTGGGCTGGTTGTCCCGGGCGCTGAGGTTTTATCCAGAGAGCCGGGAGCCTGCCGAGGTGTCCGGGAGGGACGAGCGGCGAGCGCGCCCACGGGAGGGCCCTGCCTCGGGAGCGCGGAGGAGCCCTCGGAGCCTGCGGGAGCAGGGGCTCGCTAGCGGGACAGAAGCGTTGGCCCCGCCGCCGGTGGGGACCCGAGGTGCCGGGGGACGCCCTGCAAAGCCCAGCCCTGGAGACCGACAGCAGCAGCACCATGGAGGAGAGGGAGCCCCCGCCGAGGTGCGGCACTGGAGGGGACGTGGGAGCGGGGACGTGCAGGGGAAGGTGCTGGGCCGTGGGGACACGGAGGGTGAGCAGCTGCAGGGGCATGGAGGCTGGTCAGGGGCAGGTGAGGAAACTGCCCTGCTGAGCTCAGGGGGTGTTGCATTGGCTGAGGAGCGCGAGGAAGGGAGCGTGGCGGGTTGATGTGGGGAGCGGGGTGTAGGAACCGGCCCCTGCTGCGGTGAACCCTCAGGAGGTACCTGGCCATGCCAAGTGACACTGGGACTGTTCTGTCCCCTCTCCTTCCCTGGCCATCTTTGCTCCTTGGCCAAACTCCAGTTGGTGTAATAAACCAAGCTTGCTCTCTTTCCCCATGACATTGGTTGTCCTGGTCCTTTTGGCATGTTCCAACTCTCTCCTGATAGAAATATGCTGGAAAACATTGTGTGCTCATAGGGGCCTCATCCAGAGGCTGACGTCCAGGCTGCCTCCTCCCAGCAGGGCTGGAGCCAGCAAGGATGGACTTCAGGAAGTATCAGCTTCAGTAAGTGCTCCTTACTTTTAATGGGATTAAAAAGATGCTGTCAGGTTGTACTTGGTTTGGAACAAAACCATGATATTTTCCCCCGACAGTGTGTCTCTAATGGAGTTTCTTTTTCCAGCTGTCTGCAGATGCCTGTCAATAGGACCTGTCAGTTGTGGTTCTTACCTCAGTCAGTGGCTGCTGTGGAAGGGATTGCTGTCAGAATGTAACTTTTATGCTTCTGACCTGAATTTTCTGTAACTAGCTTGTCTGGTTGCACTGGGCAAATAATTAAAAAGAAAATGCAGACGCCCTTTCTAAGGAGAAAAGGACATTGTGCGCGTTGGCTTTCCTGTACTGAGGTTTTATTGAGGTTAAAGTTACTGAAATGAATTACTTTATCTGTTTTCCTAAACTGCTGTTGCACCTATGAAATAGTAACTTCTGAATAACTTTGTCACTGATATGATAAAAAAAAATCTATTCTGTGAAGTGGCAAATAGTATGAATAGAACGTAATTAACTTGGTCATCATCTTGCTGTGTGAATTTACACTCCTCTTCCTACTTATTTTTAGAGAAAGGGGAAGCGTGTGCTTGATTAGATGTGCAGTGCGACTGATCTCCCTCCTGGGAGCAGAGGGGAGGGGTGGGCTGGTGGATGGGGATTCAGGAGACCTGGATTCAGATCCGGGCTCCGAGTCCGACCTGCTGCATGTCCTTGAGAAAGTCACAGAGCTGTGCTGCTCCCTCCTTCCCCTCTTCCCCAGCCTCCATCTTGCCTGCTCAGCCTGGAAACTGGAGAAAGAGCTGCTGCGTTTTAAGCGTCAGGAGGAAAAATACTTTGTCTGAGAAAGTGCATTTCTCCTCCTTAATCTAACGGTTCATCAGCCGCCCATGTGTGGCAGAGAGCAGCCTCCTGGACATGAAAGGTTGCAGCTGAAGGGAAAACAAGATCCTGTGGTAGATAAATGTACTGTACTGATAGGGGTTTTTTTAATGTGTAATCCCTGAACTGGAACTCCATGTGCATCAATCGAGCGGTGCTGAGCCCTCCCAGCACCCAGTGCTGTCCCTGGGCTGTGTCCCACTGCAGGTGTGTGAGGATCCCGCTGTTCAGGACATGGCCTGTTCCACAGCCCAAAATCCCTTTATTTGCCTTTCCCTGGCGAGTGCAAAGAGCTCCTTTCAGATTTGCTAAGTCAGAAGCTTTGCAGATGACGGAGCTCTGTCCTCAGCCCCAGCACGGTGATTATTCACTGGGTGAGCTTTTAAATAAAGCACTTCCTCCCTTCTTTGGCTGCTTTAATGGGATTCTTGGGAATCTTTCTCAGCGTCCTCAGGGACGAAACCTTCGGTTTTTTACTGAAATAAGAATGAGAAACATCAGGTTTGGGTTCAGATTTTCAAGTTAGCTGCACCTGTGAAAATAGGTACAGAATGCTCTGTGGGTGTTATCCAAAAAAACCCACATGAGGTCTTGATTAGTCTGTAGGGCCAAATTTTCAGCCAAGTAATCTTATGAAGTTTGGATTTAGCAGTTTCTTTAAGCACTGGACTTTCACTGTAATACAGGGTTTGGCTTCATTTTAAAAATGTTAACTTGCTTGGCCTAATTTACCAGTATTAATGACCCAATTCCATTTAATTCAAACACAGACTTACCTGGTCTTGGGGGTTCTCAGCTGTGTTAATTTCTGCATGATTCTGCTTATGCCTTTAAGCAGTTCTTTGTGTTTGCTTCTTTGTTGTCTCTCTGCCCTGAAACTCTGGTCTTGTTTCTGTCAAAAAGTGAAACAAAATTAAACTTCCACTCTGGAGTTTCCTGTTGGCAGTAATGAAGTTGAAACACTTAAGTACAGTTTGAGATTCTATTCTTAAACAAGCAAGATAGTGAAAAAGACTTTGATGAAGTGCTGCTCTAGTTTTGGTACCAGTACATAAAAAACTGTCAGTATTTATTGAATTGAGCACTTAACCACAGTGAAAATCTGCCAGTAGAGACCTGAGAGCATCCTGGGGCTGCAGGGCACAGCAAGGAGCTTTTATTTTTTTTGCTCTAAACAAACATAATTAGAACCATCTTAGAAAGATAGAGTAATTTGTATCCCAGTTGCTGGGAATCAAACAGTCGGCGATAAGACACATTTGGGCTTGTTTATTTTACAAATAGGATTTGCAGTCGCAGGGTAAAGAATTAAAATCCCACACAAAGCAGACGCGTGAGACACGAAATCGGCGAAATAGCTTCGGGTTCTTTGAAAAAGCCTCTTCACAAACGCTTGAGATGAGGAATGACACAGTGCAGGGGTGTTGTCACAAACAGTCCCCGTGAGGAGGGACTTCAAAAGGGGCCTTGACTCCGCTCTTCAAGGAAAGCAAACTTCCAGCGTCGCTCTCGAAACCTGTTTTTCCTCACGGCGTCGGGAGTGAGCTGAGTGATGGGAGAAATTAGCGTGAAATGTTTACAAAGCAGTTGCATTTCCCATTCTGAGAGTTTCAAAAGGCAGCAGTCTCATTAAGGTATTTTGGTACTGAGCAGTCAGTTTGATTTTTGCAGTGTTTTCACTGTTAATCCTGCTTTAACTGCCGGTATGAAATGTGTTTTCATGAGAAAAAGGATTGAATTTCAGGGACTATATTAAGCTTATCCTGGCTTATTCAAGGCCATTAGGCTGAGCATATGCTCTGCTCGTGCACTGAAATACAGCTAGGTCCTGAGAGCTGGTGGGAGCCATTCTGGGTCTGCAGAGCTTCTCCTTGGGTTTGGGGACAAACCGTGGTCAAGGGCTTGTGCAGACCCTTCCTCTGCCCTTCAGAACTGGTTCTTTGCAGTCCTTTTTGCTGGAGGAAAAGCAGCTTGTTCTGAAGATGCACGCAAGATAATTTGTAGTAAGAAATAATCAGAACTGAACCCTGGAGTCGTGTCGCTTTCTGTTCAGTCAGAGCATCAAACTCGGGGTGTTGTGGTGCAGATTGGTGCTCACCAGAGCAGGAGGGGAAAGTCATGAAATTCTTGGGCTGACTAGTAGGTTTTCCTGGGTTTAATTCTCTGACTGGACTTAGCTAATGCATGTTCAGATCCAGCCGCATAGAGCAAAGCTATAGACTGACAGAATAACTTGTAGGTCAGTTTCTTGAAATTCACATGAAATTCATCAGATTTCTATGTTTGTTTATTTCTTTTTAGTCAGTTTCTTAAACAGAGACTTGATTTCATTTTCCTGTGCAGATAAACTGTATACAAAACATACTCGGACAGTAACTTTTATATAGACATGAGGAAGTAGTCACCAACATAATTATAAAAAATTCAGGCTTTCAGGGCTTAAAAAAAATACTGTAGAATGTGTTCATCTCTCAGGAATTTTTTGATGTCTATGGGCAGATATAGTTAACTTCTCAATGTACAGTCCACTTTTAGTTCACGTTTCTTTTGTAGTCTGGCAAGTCCTTCTGTCTGTTAAAATTAGAACCTTCAGCTTAGTGGGAAAAGAACATTATTTTTAAAGCTTGAGTTGCTGCTGTCGACATTGCTGGCACCTGAGTGAAGCTGCTTGGAGAAACCTGACTTCATTTTTGTGAGATATTGCTATGCTTATCAGTGCTTCATCTTTGATTTCTAAATTTTTTTAAAGTGAGTTTACCTAGAGGGAATCTTGTTTTCCTGCTGTGTTTAAGGGGGAGGAGGAGGACAACGCTCCCTGGGTAACGCTGCTGTGTTTCAGCTGGAACAGGATGAATTTCCTGCAGGGCTCCCCTCTTGCAAGGCCGTGAGAGTGCCATTAAAACTGGGATTATGCACAGAATAGCTGCAAATGCTCTCTTAGGGCTGTCCCCTCCCGTAGTATAAATCAATTGCTCTTGGCACCGGCCTATCTAAAACAAATAAATAGTGGGGTAATGGCTGTGTTTGTCTATGGAGCACAACTGCTTTTTGAGCAGTGTGATTGTGCTGCACCCGTGAGAGCAAGGTACAGCGAGGGTGTGAGAGCCCTCCTGCCCTGCACTGCCATCAGGGACTCCTGATGGTCATCTCCTGTCTGTGGTCAGTGCCTTGTGGAGGGCAGGGTCCCCTCGCAGCCGGGGGGACGCGCACGGATGCTCTGACGGACGGGTCCAGGGGCAAACCTGCTCTCCTCAGCCCCTGTGGTCTCCCTGGGCTGTGAACTTGGGATAGATATGCCAAGGCTGACAGATTTTTACTGCCTCCGCTTCTGGCTTGTCCTGCTGAAAGAAAATAATCAAAAACGACCCCCACAGAGGTCTGATTTTGGGAGGATTAGTGTGGTCAGCTGTTGTTGACAGCATCTTTTAGAAAAAGGTTCTCAAACTGGATACCTGGGAACTTTGCTCTTGAAAACTTTCCGGTTGCGCTCTTTGCTTCACATTTCCCAGCTGTCAAAGGTAGAAAATACTCCATTTGAGGTGGCTGATAATTTAGTGTTTGGTGCCAAAAGCTGGAGTAATTTCGTTAGTCCCTTGTGAGGAGACTGTAAAAAAGGCTTTGGAGCTAAATCAGTGCAGTGATTCTCTTCCCTCGTGTGTGGGGAGGCTTGTGGGGCCACTGAGCCCCTCTCTGCATCTGCCAGTCCGGCCTGTTCCTGAGCCCTGGCCAAGCTGAGCAGCAGCATTTGTAAGGGGAAGTGTCAGGGGGACTGACTTGGGCAATTTGGCTGTTAAAGAACAGATGTAGACAGTGTTCATTTTGGCTGTGGGGGAGCCCTAGCATATATCAGTGCTTTATAAGAGGCTCACCCCAGTGGGAATTGGCTCCCTGCTTCCCGAGGTGGTGGAGCATCTCCTGGGGTGCTGGAGATGGCATCACACTGATGGGTGTTAGAACAGCATTCAGAAATACAAGAGAAGGGGGAGCGAGGACTTAGGTGATGATTAATCCTTGCCTAAGCCTCGGGAAACAAGGTTATTGCAGCCAGATCAGCCTTTTGGAAAGCCCAACTCCAGCAAAGCTGGTGGCAGCAGGAGGTGTGAGGAGCACAGCTGTCCTGGCTGGGAGCAGGGGAGGCTGGGGTTCCAGGCTGCACCCCAAACCCAGCTCTGTAGAGATGACTTTGCAAGCTTGCCCTGAAATTCTGAGAGGGATCTGGTGAAGAGCCCAGCGGTTCAGTTCCTGAGCTGCTGCCAGGCTTAGCACGACCTTTCTGTTATCCAGAACTCTGTGATGGTTATGGGTAAAGCTGATGAACATTTTATCAGTGGAATTGTCAATTAATTGCAGAAGAGCTTTTTTTAGGGGTTTGCACTATCATGGTATGTCAGGGTTACAGTATCATGGTATGTTGAGGTCTTCCTCAGTGAGGAAAATGTAAGAAAATTGAGGCTGTATCCTGTAAAGTGATGCAGGAATTTGCTTGTCCTGGTTTTGGGCAATGGTCTGAGTTTGGTTTTGTTTTGTTTTGTTTGGTTTTTTTTTTTTGCCAAGAAAAAGATCTCTAATGGGAGTCAATAATTTTGACCTTCACATTCCCTTGGGAACAGCTGTGATGAACATCGGCCTCTTGCAAAGGAAAAAGTAATCCCCTTCACGGGCTTGAAAGGAAACCTTAATGCCACTGTAGAAAGGGATAATTTGGAAGTATCTATGTTTTTTGTTGGTTTAGACAGCTTTTGCTTTGGGCTTTATTAATTCAGGGCTGAGCTTAATTTTGAGGGATTAAAAGTTTTTTAGTCTGAAGCTGGTAGTTTAACATCCAAGTCAGGAAATGGAGAAAGTTACATTTCCAGTGCTGCTAATTCAGTCACTCTGCATATTTCTGTATGTTTTGTGGCATATATCCTAAAATAGGTAGCAGTGTTTTTCTGTCCACTTATCAAGAAAGAATGGGAACAGACTGTGTAACAGGCAGTGGCTGAAGGACTTGGCATTTAACAGGCAACCTGGAGCCAAGGGGGTTGGTTTTGTGTGCACCCAGATTTGGTTGCAGAGGAGCTGAGACCCCTTGACCTGCATAGAAGCTTGGCCTTGATCTTTCTGAATTTTCTAATTGTACCAGTGGCACAGATTTACAGGGATAGAATGTCTATGATGTGCTTTGACTTAGTAATAATGAAAGTTGTTATTGTTATTCCCAGCAGCACAAGGCCTTTGGGAGTGAGGAGGGAGAGCTGGTTGGAGCTTTTCAGAAGAAAAGTATAACCTCAGGTTTTTATTGCCCTTTCATAGCTGCAAACATCACCTTTCAGATCCCTGTGAATTTGTCCTTGTTGAGCTCCAACCTTGCTTAACAACCTGATCCTTATGTTTTTGGTAAACAAGGCAATGTCCAGGGAAAGGGGATATTTATCCCAGTACACTCAGGGCCGTGCTCTAGAATAAGCAGAATTTCCTGCTGCTCAGTTGTTCTGCTCTGAGACCATTCAGAACCTCTTTGGGTGTGATGGAGAGAGAGGGTGGCAGTGTTTGGAGTTCTTTTTCCCTTACCTGTGGGAGTGTGGCCCTGGGCAGTGTTGGCTGCCAGGAGGAGCAGCTTGGTGCTCCTGCTGTTTGAAACCTCCAGCACAGGAGCTGTTTGGGCCTTTTGAACTCGGTGATCAAAAAGCAGGGCTTGGGAGGATCTCCAGGAAAGCAGTAAATGGGCTTGGAAAGGATGTCTTTGAAAATCTCTTCAGTTGGGTTTTTTATCCAGGCTCATGTTGCCTCTTTGCTGCTGTAACTGACTGAAACTCACTTTTTTTCTATATTTATTTTAATGACCAGTGGGTCCTGTGTCATGTGGACTCGGGGCTTTAGAGAAAATAAAGTTCTTTATACAGTGGAAGTTGGCAACCCTCAGTGTCTGTCTCAGTGCTACATTTAAGCAGTCTATTTTAAACCCGAGATTGAACTATTACTGATTTCACAGGGGTTTGGCTTCCTGATAAAGCATTTGACTTTGAAAAATCTTAATCTTCACGTTTTTACATGCAAAATCTGTTGTCAGGCATACTGAGTGGGTCTTCACCTAATTCTGGTTTTGGGCCTGCAGGTGTTAGCTGGAGGCTGCTGGTGTCAAGTCAAAATTTTGATGTGACCAAAAAATGATGCCATGAATCGGGTCAGTATTTTGAATTTCTCAGGAGCACCATTCCAGCACAAAGGAGAGCCTTTAAAGGATGCTTAAACCTGCCTTTAATTCTGGCAAAGAAATGTGATTTAGACGCAAACATGCCTTAAACTGAAGCAGCCCCCTCTCCCTCTGGAAGGTGGGATGGAATGGGTTGGTACAGCTGGACTGAAATGCAGGCTCCTCTGGGATGAGTGCCTGCCTGTGAAACAGTCCCACGTGGAATGGGATGCCAGTAGCTGCTTGTTTTTCCCTGGTTTATTTTTCCAAGCCAGCACTCTGGCGTGCTGGGTTTTCTTTGATACCTGAAATTCCACTGCGAGAACTTGTTCAGTTTTTCAAACAAACGAACAATCAAAGGCAAGGGGTCCTGTTGCTGTAACCTCTGGTAGCTGCACCAGGGAATTCTGCCTGATTAATGTTGTGCTTTATTCTTTATTCTTTCTTCCAGGGGCAGTAAGCCAGAGATGACTGACAAGATGTCGAGCTTCCTTCATATTGGAGATATTTGTTCTCTCTATGCAGAGGGCTCAACAAATGGATTTATTAGCACTTTGGGGTAAGAATAGCTGTTCTCTTGTATTAAAAACACCCTAAGAAGGACTAGCAGAGCTTAGCCAGCTCTCCTGAGCCTGATCCCAGGGAATACTGGGTAAAGCAAGGGAGCTTTATGGGTAGATTTGGCCCTGAATTTAAAAATGGCCCGAAGTTAATATGGCAAGGTAGATTTTGGGAGGTTGGAGAGTGTTATCTATGGCTGAGGTGTGGTTTTATGTCCTTGGTGGGGAGGAAGAACCTTGTCAAGTGAAGGTGTGGGGAGAGGGGGAATGAATGCAATCCAATGATTTTCGTGTTGTTGTCTGTCCCGTGTCCATCCGTGTGTCCCGTCCTGTCCCTCCCTGCCCCTTCCCCCAGTCAGGGATGGATAGACAGACCCCAGTGCGCTCTGCTGGCTGCACAAAAGGATGTAGCATAGACAATGTAAGTAGTTTAAAAAAGATACATATCTAACAAAAAAATAAAATCCCCAAGCCAAATGATTTAAATACCAGTAACTCACCACTACAGCTGGTTTGGTCTTAAAATTGAGGTTTAATTTGAGGTTTCTCCTACAAACGAAATTGTTTTTCTCCCATCAAAAGAGAACGTGTTTTGACCCTTTTGCTTTGCCAGAGCTCTGGAGCTGCAGTGGGAGCTGTGTTGTGCCAGCTCCTGCCCCTTTGTGCTGCCTTCCACACAAGGACACGGAGCAGGTGCTCTGGAGCAGAGCTCCTCTGGAGCAGGGAGCAGTGAATGCTACTCCGTTAACCAAAAAAGTAGCTTTTCACATGGGAAAAGGAAGAGCTGGCAGAGCAAAGCCGTGGAGCTGGAACGCAGCTCTGAGCAGGGCCAGGGAACGTGTGATCCTGCTGAGGAGGAACCTCTGCAAACATCAGGAGCTGGCAGAGGAGCCGGGTGCTGCTTGGGGAGGAGCCCTGGCAGGGTGAGAAGCTGCAGGAGCACCTCTGGCCCTGCTCCCAAAGGCGTGAGGAGCGCGAGGGCGGGAGCAGCGTGTGGCACACGGGGGTGTGCCGAGCGAGGGCCGCACACACAACCTGCTCTTTCTCATTTCCAGTAGCCTTAAGGGCCTCAGGGTGGGTACAGTCACAGCACATTTTTTGATGCCTACAGTCCAGATGCATCTGATAAATGGAGCTCCCAAGCAGGGTACAGAGACAGCATCCTGGTAAGTGCCTCGGCAGGAAACGATGGGCTGGAATCTCACCTGAGTGACTCCAAACTAACTTGTAGGTTTAGTCCTCTAGCTATTAGGATTCTGGAAAATAAGGGGGCAGAGAAGGAAGCAGACACTGAAGATGCACCATGATCTATTATAGGAAAGAGAAGAAAATATGGGATGCTGCCAGAAAGGAAAGAAGGTATGATAAAAGCAAGGGATGTAGTAAGTAGGGTTGGTCGAATAGTATTTGGCGAATGTATTTGACAAATTTCCCAGGTCCTCGTCAAATATGACACGTGCACTCTGCAGTCCTGGATCAGCTGTGTAACGGGCCAAATACTATCTGCTGAACACTGGCAACATGAATTATCCTATACATCTGCCTAATTGTTTTTCTTCCCAGTCCTGAAGCGAGTTTGGCAGTAAATAATTCCAGACCCAGTAGAAAGTTGTGATGTCATGTGGAACCCCATACGGTGCATGATGAACAGTATGCAGTGGCTGTGGCTTCTGATGGCATTGCTGAGCAGATATTTTTCACCATGGGTAGTCCTTTTGGACATGACAAGCCCCAAGCACGTGTATTTCCTAGGCTCGATGAGATGTTCTCGTGGCAGCCCTAAAGACCCCTCAGTGTTCAGGCCTCTTTGATTTGCTTGGTGCTGTTTTAAGGTAACTGCATTATATAATGGCCACATATCTCTGAGCCTAATTTAAGCCAGAAATCCTAATTGCTATGTGAAACATGAAATGCATTATCATCTTAATAAGCCTTCGTAATCGAATTAGTTTTGTCCCATATTTAATTTAGTCTTTGTCCTGGAGAAAATTAAAGCAGCAAAGGAAAGATTTGGTGTAATTGTCCTCTAGACCATGTGGAGTTTTGACAGTCTGATGTCATAACGATGTGTAATGACTTGTTATGTGGTTACTGAAGGTTGAGATAGATACCACTCTACATTCTAATGCTGTCCTAAATCTCTGAAGAGTGTTCCTATTTAATATTCCTATGACATGTTGCTTAATCAGAATCTTACTCTTGCTGTTTCCCAAACTCAGTGCTGTCATCACGATGATTACTGGTGTACAATATATCCTCTTTCGTGTTTCTCACCCTGTAAAATTTTTCTCTTACTAGTTTGGGAAGTTCCTCTTTACTTTCGACTTAATCTCAGATGAGAGGGATATATTGCACTGAGATTATCCGTGTGGGATGACCAGAGTAACCCATTTCCTCGATATCTTTGGCCCTTTGTTCACCAGAAGCAGGTGCTTCAGCTCAGATGTTAATACCATTCACGTTGGAGCACCTATATGTATATATAGTACTGAGCAGGGAGAAAATCCATGGGGAAAAAGCAATTCACTCTGAATGTTTGCATATGCAAATTTTAGATGCACAGAACTGTTGAGCCCTCTTAGTTTCTCTGATCTCTGAATTTTCATGCACTTCCTTATTTTCTCTTAATTGTTGTCTCGAGATGCTCCCTGCATGTGACCAGCCTCTGCAAGGAACAACTCTCATATTCTAGGTCTCAGTCTTTCTCAAGTTGATTCTGCATGAGAATGGACCTCTCAAACCTTTGACCTTGGAGTTTTACTTTCTACGTTTGTGTAGAAAGCCTCTTTGACAGATTGGTTGTAAGGGGTCAAATCGAGTCATTTAGGATCAAATCAGCCCCCAAAGTGTTTGGTTACTGGTGCAATTTTCCAGTTTGGGAAAAGCACAATTCCACCTGGATCCGAAGCTGCTCAGGCAGAGCAGTGGGAACAGGTGCTTCTTAACTATTCCCTTTATTCTGTGGGATGGCAGCTGACCCTGTGGGGGGTTTGCAGGGACAGAAAGCTCTGTCCTGACATTCCCTCTTGGAATCTCTTGGGTTCACTTGTCCAGCTCTCCCCCTTCCTGGTAGAACAGGAGGAGGTTGGCTCAGTCCTTCAGCTCCCCTTGTGTTTGGCTGGTGAGCAGGAGGGTACATTTGTGCCTTCCTTTCTGTCAGGAGTCAATTTTTATTGTGGCAGTGACTGTTCCTGCCGTTTCTTAATGCTTGAGGGGTCACAGGGTCAGTGTCCAGTTTGCATAGTTGTCATATTTTCCTGTTCTCTATTCATATAAACACGTTTGCAGCGTGACTCAAATCTGTCCAAGAGGCAGGAGCTGTCCTGAGGCTGTCTGTCACCTCCCTAGAATATGGGCTGTTCTGTCTGCACCTCGAGCAGGGGACATAAAGGCGATGCAGAACACAGGAGCAATGACTGATTTATTGTCCCACCTACCAGGAGCATAGCTCTGGGCAACAGTAAAAATTAGCTGCATGCTTCTTAGAAAGATCTGGCATCAGTTGGCATTTGGGGAATGTCTTCTGCTGAAGTGGCCACTCGGATGAAATATTGCAAGTGAACGACTTTGGTTTTGTTGACGAGGATGCAAGGGGCTGCAGGGGGATGGAATCTCACTTCACTGCTCATTTCTTTGCAGCCTTGTGGATGATCGGTGTGTTGTACAGCCAGAAGCAGGTGATCTTAACAACCCACCCAAAAAATTCAGAGGTAAGTTGGTCAGACAGCTTCTCACCCTTCTGCTTAGAAATGATTCTTCGTTTTGTGCAGTGATGTGTAACAATTTCTGGCCTCTGTGCCTTCTGTAGCATATTTTAGTGTCATCTTCTTCCATGAATGACAACTCATGAGGAAAAATGTGTGTGTGTGTGTTGAATGTCTGTGGGATTGTGGTGTTTTAACCTGAGTCAGCTTCACCCAGTGGGATGGGGGAGAGGATTGGGAGAGGAAGAGTGAGAGAACTCATGTGTTCAGATAAAGCTGTTTGGTAGATAAAGGAAAAGCCTCATGCACGAGCAAAACAAAACAATGAATTCATGAGTTCATTCCCCATGGGCAGGCAGGTGTTGGGCCAAGACAAATGCCATCACTCCAGACACTGCCAGCTCTGTATCCTGGCATGATGCCCTCTGGTCTGGGATATCCCTGGGGTTGGCTCTGCCCCCTGACTCCTCGTGCACCCCCAGCCCTCACAGGTGAGGTGAGGAGCAGAGATCTGCTCAGCAGTCACTGAAACATCCCTGTGTTACCAACAGTTTCCAGCACAAATCCAAGATGTGGCTCTACCAGCTGCTGCAAAGAAAATTAACTCTGTCCCAGCCAAACCCAGGAACTGAGAAGAAGCCTTTGTGAGGGGATGGGGTTGAGGTTGTCAGTTGTTTGCCTTCCAGATCTGTCCAAACTTTCAGGATCCCTGGAAATTTAATTCCTTTTTCTCCATTCTATCACATGTTCTTTCTAATTACCCAGTACCAAACCTGTCTCAGGGAGGAGGAAAATAAAAAGGAGCAAGTGTTTGCCACAACCGTTGTTGTCTGACCTCATTTGATAGGAGCTACCTTGGGCTTTGCTTTCATTCTGCCAGGAAACTTATGCTCAGTGATGAGGAATGAGTGCTGCTGCTTTGCACAGTTTGGCAAGGGCTGCCTTGTTCAAGAAAGGCCTCAGGTGGGAAGAGAAGCACTAACTGGGATTTTGTTTGCAAAGTCCTTGAATTCTTTTTCTCACCCCTGGGTTGCATCTTTTACCCAAAGGGTAACTCAGCCAAATATTTGGCAATTTGGATCTGGATTTTATTGTTTCACATGTAGCAGCAGCTGTGTGTCTTGCTTCTTTGAATCTTCATTCCTTGGTTGTGCTTTGCCTTTATCAGGGCCTCAGAATCACCATAATTCTATTCAGGTTTGGCCAGAACTGCAGGTGATTGCCCTTGAAAATCATGTACCATCTGTACTGCTAGTTCTGCTTGCTGTTATTTGGGTGGGTTTGGGGTTTTTTGCCATGACGTGATGTCTCATATAATGCAACTCTCCTTTTAAAATATCGCTGAAGTCTGTGAGTTCTTGTTGGTTTTTCCCTCTTTTTTCCTGGAAATCTGAAGAGCTGATAATTGAAACATTAAAGAGGCAACCTGGGGAAGTTTCAGCATTCAGTGTTAGGCTCTCCAAGAAAGAACAGTGTTGTTATGTGAAGCAGAGCCTTGACTTGAGGCATTCTTGATGTGAAAATCTTTTGAAAGAATAAAGCCAGATCTGACTGAGACTGCTGGGTGCAGAAGGAGGCGGAGGGAGAGAGAGAGAAAAGAATGAGAAAAAGGTAATTCTTGCTAGCACAGTTTAGGAACTGCAAGTACAGAGAGACATTTGTCTGACATAAAACACCGTGGTTAGACATTGTAAATGTTCTCATATTACTTATAATTTATACAGGGAGAAAGAATGGTGTGAACCTTTTCCAACCTTTGTAGTTACTTCAGTGAAGCTTTCACGGGGAAGTTTATGCCTAATGGTAAATGGCAACAAAAGCCATAAAATTTTAGCAGGCTTTTCTCTTATTTATACACATACTCTGGAAGTGTAGTCTGAGATAAAATGCTTTCCATGATAAACATGTTCAGAAGTAATAATGAAATTTATCATCCCATCTTCGCCAGAAATAGAAAATACCCCAGAAGTTGGATGGGGCTTGGAGCAACCTGGGGTAGGGGAAGGTGTCTCTGCACATGGCAGGGGGAGGAATGGGATGAGTTTTGAGGTCCTTTCCAGCCCAGACCATGTATGAATCATGTTGGTCATCACAGCAGCTGTGGGCCTGAGCAGTGGGGTCAGGTGCTGGTAATTATGAAGGAATGTTCAAAAATCTTCTTGGAGCAAGAACAAAATGAATCAAATGGAAGTGACTTGCATTATACCTCTACAGAGGACTGGAAAAACACTTCTGTGCTTCTGTGACCTGTTTTAGGTCCCTGTGCTCCAAGGTATCCAGATGCAGGTCAGTCCCCTCTGGAGCCCCCTCCTGGCATGGACACTGAGCCTGTGACCTTTGGCCAGGCTTGGGGATCTTATTTTTGTTATCATTTTTAGAGAAGTGTCATTCTGAGCTTCCCAGAGCAGATCTGTCTTCTGTGGGCAGATGTAAAACAGTTGTAAACATAAATTTCATGCTTAATCAACGTGAGGAGAGATCTCTAGAAGCAAGATTGACTGCTTAGATATGCATGCATGACTCCCAAGAAAATTCAGTGTGAAACTCAAGCCTGTCTATCCAGTGGCAAAATGGATCCATCCTGCTTTTTTTCCTAACCACAAGTGCTTCAGGTTGTAAAAAGTCATGTTGCCAAGGCTGCATTTAATCTCTTGCATCTGGTGGCAGCAGCAAGACCCTGGTCTAGAGGCTGGGGGATTTTCTTTCTGCTTTAGACCCTTGAAATGGAGCAGAGCTGCTGTGCACACAGTGTGCACCATCCCTCTGACCTTAGAGAGGGCTTTGGCAGGAGTGCTTCCATGGGAGTGTGTTCTGTGGCTGAACACTGCTAACCTGCTCGTGGTGTGAAAATAGCCCTGCCTGAGGAATGTGTTCCTAAAAACAGCCACTTCCCAGCTGAAACGGAGGTGGGGGCTGTGTGCTAGGACATCACTGCTTGGGAAAGGGTCGGCTTGGAGTCGTGCTGGGGCAGGTGGAGCGAGGGAAGCTGGACGTGTGTTCGGTGGGACAGCAGGGTGTGCAGCAGCAGGGCTGGAGTCGGAGCTGCAGGGACAGAGCCCTTCAGTCTGCGGGGAGGGAAGCAAGCAGAGGGATCCTGAGGACACCAGCACTGGCTTTGTTGACAAAAGTTGTGGAAAAAGGAGGCTGACAGATGGATCTGGTGGTGGGGGAGCCCTGGAAGGGGTGAGGTGCAAGAGGCAGCTGAGAGTCGGAGGGGGTGGTGTTCAGGGTTGGAGTGTGGAGTAAAAGCTTAAATGAGATGGTTTAAAAAAACAAAAAAAAAGGAATTCCAGAGTTATTAGATGGAAAAAAGTGAAGTGCTGGAGTTGGAAAGAGCTGCAAAGGAAGTCAGTGCAGCATGCTGAGGTTGCTGTGAGTGTTTACCTGCAGTTATTTCACATGGTAAATGCTGTGGTGCCCCTAGGTCATTAAAATATTAATTTGATCTCTTGAAGGTGTGAAGGCTGATAGTTTTTCTTACTCTTCTCCATCCCAATCAGCATTTCATAGCTCCTGAGGTCAGTGGTTTGAGGTTGGATGGTAATTATGGTCTAAGATTTCAGTGGGGTTTTTTTTATTCTGGCTTTCTGTGTCCACTTTAAATATGGTGGTTTGGGTATGTTTGGTTTTTTTCAAGTACAGCGTTTTTCTGGCCCTTTGTGCTTCCAGCTCCAAATAATTCAAAAGTCCTCTAAAACTGCCTTGCAAAATGTGAAGACTGAAGAGTACATTCTAGGGGGTTCCTTTGTAAAAATGTTAATGTGCAAAAAAGGTTTTTTTAACTTAACTGTTGTAAATGTAGTGTATACAGGTGAGATTCCTGGAAGAAATCCTACTTGTACGAGTCTCAAAAAAAAAAAAAAAAAAAATAATAGGACAGTTCTTTAGTTCCCT
>VZRR01012212.1:358075-509276 GCA_013398015.1 Oreocharis arfaki
AAAAATCCTTCTGTTACGAGTCAAAAAAAAAAAAAAAAAAAAAATAGTCTGACAGTTCTTTAGTTACCTGCACTTCTTTGAACAGAAAAGACATTTAATGTTTTTATTAAGCTGGAAGCACTGCTCTAATTGCCAGCTTTGAGTGTGACTGTGCAGCTGAAGAGTGGCTGTAAATGAATCTCCTTTGAACGTGCATGGGCTGATGTGGGGAGCGTGGAGCTGAGCCTCAGCTGGGCTAAAGCCCCAGGTTCCACTGGAAGCCGCTCCTGCTGAAATGCTCCGAGAGATCCTTACTCTGCAAGTGCAAGTCAGACCTGCCCGTGGTGGTGGAGCTGCAGCAGAGCCCGGGGCTGGTGATTTTGTGCTGGAGCCGCTGTTCTGTGCTGTGCTGGTGAGTCTGCCTGTGCGTTTGCAGGGGTTTATTTGTGTTCATTTGTACTGGAGCGCGGCCCCGCGCGAAGCCAAATGTGTTTGTTTAATGCAAGACACTGCTACTACAGCAAAACAGACTGTCTGACAGCCTTCTCAGGAAATTCCTTACAGCTCTTTATTTGGGATGCAGAGCTGTCTGCCAGGCTTCCAGCAGCCCTGCAATAGCTGCTTGAAACTCTGGCAGAAAGGGCACGCACTGGGTTAATTTGTCCGGCTGCTCCCTCCTTCCAGAACATTGTTTTAGTAGTTGCTGGGCAACACACTTTTTTTGGCAAGATGTTCAAGGAATGAACCCATATCTTAGACTTAAAATACCCTCATGGCGAAGCAGGAGAGGAGTAGTTCAAATTCTGTTTGTTCTTTTGATCCTAATCCATACTGAGCTCCTGTGGCTGCTGCCTCTGCAGGTGTGGGGGGCCAGCCCTGGGGGGCTCAACCTGGAGCTGCAGCTTCATCTGCAGCAGGAGGAAACCCCTGGACAGCTTCAATTTATAATTATATGGGTATAAAAACTGTATTTAGTATGAATGATGGAATGGCTTGTGTTGGAAGGGACCTTAAAGCGCTTCCAGTGCCACCCCTCCCCTGGGCAGGGGCACCTTCCGCTGTCCCAGGCTGCTCCAAGCCCCAATGTCCAGCCTGGCCTTGGGCACTGCCAGGGATCCAGGGGCAGCCCCAGCTGCTCTGGGCACCCTGTGCCAGGGCCTCACCACCCTCACAGGGAAGGATTGCTTCCTAATACCCAGCCACAGTTTTGATGGATGTTCCTGAGTTACCCTGTGCTCAGCACTGATGCAGTCTGTGTGCTTCTTCCCTGCAGAAATGTTTTATGTTTTGCCCTTCGGGGCTTTGCCATTGCTGATCTGGAGCCTCCCCACCCCTGCGTTGTGTTACATGAAAGGAACTCCATATGAAGGAAAAAAATGAAGGAAATCTGTGATTCATGCAAGTCTGATGGAGGCTCTGCAGTTCTGTTGCACACATACACATTATTTACCCTTATTTAGCCAGGGCAAGCTTGTTTATAGTTTGGCATCAGGGCTGAGATTAAGGGATTCTTTCGGTGGAAGGGTCACATACATAATTTTCCCAAACACTCCTGAAAATTAAAAAACAAGCTAAAGCAAATAACCAGGTCCCTCTGCCTGTTGGTTTTGGAAGAGGATGAGCAGCATATAGAGTGCTCTTTGTAGGCTCTGGGGTGGTTCAGTGCCACCCCGTGTGCTCATCACGGATTTTCTGTGGGATCAGCCTGAGGTTCCTGTGTTCAGCTTCCAGTAAGTGGGCAGCCTTGAATCCTGGTGCTCTCCACGCACACTTTTCCTGCTCTGCTGTGGTGAAAGCGATGATATCAGCTTTTAAAACCTTGATGTGAAACAGCCTGAGTTGTTTGACTCTCTCAGCTGAGCTGGAGTGGGTGTTCTGCAGAGGGCTGAGCTGGAATGATGGTGAAGAGGATGGGATAGACCTGAGCTGCACAGCCAAGTCTGGGCTTCTTTTCCTTTTTTCAACATGGAGTTTCTAATGCTGCTGAAATGCTTGGATGCATTAATTATTAAGGTGCCTGGATTCCTTTAAGGAATATTTGACTTTTTTTCACTCTGATATTAGCAGTTCAAACAGCAGGATTTGTTTTTCGTGCAGGAAGCAGAACCTTGGGGAGTGCCTGAGTGCTAAGGCCAAAGCCTTCTTGCAGAGACATCCATCACTTGCAATAAAAAGTCCTTTCCAGTTTTGAGATGTCCAAGTCAGATTAAAATGCCTGTGCTGAATACCAGAAGTAGAAAGTGGAGCATAATAGTGAATGCCCACTTAGCAACTTCTCTGTTCTGCAGCCAAACACCATAAAAAGAGAAAAGGATGCCTCTTACCCCATTTTCTAAGAGAGTCAAAATCAAAATAAGAAGTGTAAAATCAAAATAAACTTTTAGGTTGTTTGATGGAAGAGAAAAATGATAAAAATACAGTCTGTTGTTGTGCCTGTAATTTTTTTTTTATTCAAAATTGAAGCATTGAGCATTTTGAGTAAAAAAAAATCTTTCAATCTTGCTGAATTAGGATATAGTTAAATCTAAAATACACTTTGCTGCCTTGATGAGGAATCTTTCAGTATTTATAGAGCTGCACTAGAAAACTGCCAACTGGCTTGCACGCATTTGAATTTGCTGCCCTTTATAAGATGGAGAAATCCTGAATCCTGTCTCTGAATTGTGAAACTTTAGCCCACTGCAGCCTACGTGCAAGCAGATGTTGGCAACAATTGTCACTGCAGCACTTAGGTATTTAAAAAGGGCTGGGAAGCTGGAAGTGTTGCTTTTTCATGCACACAAGTTTGCCTTATATCTGCTAAGGCTTGGGACTCCCTGGTCAGGGTGGATGCAGGACTCAAAGGGAAGGGGGGAAGGGTGGTTGGTTGGGGTTTTTTACCATGGAGAGTGAATTGGAAAGCTGTTTTTATTTCTTTTCCCACATCTCCTGCAGTGGTTCCTACTGACCTGTGAAGCCAGACAAGTCTGTGGTGCAGTCAGTAAATATTTGTGATGGAGTACCAGGATATCCCAAAGACATCCTGACTCTGTGGTGCTTTGTTGCCCAGAGCAGCTGTGGCTGCCCCATGCCTGGAAGTGTCCAAGGCCAGGCTGGACGGGGCTTGGAGCAACCTGGGATAGTGGAAGATGATGGCAGGGTGGGAATAAGATGAGCTTTAAGGTCCCTTCCAACCCAAACCCTTCAGGGATTCTGTGCTGAAGCGCTTAGCAGAGGTAGTGAATAAATGACTGGCTGAATAATTACTGGTTTAATCAAGGTGGTTTTGGATACCTCTTTTCTGTGTCCCACTGATGGAGTACCAGGATCTCTGGGAAGGGTCTGTGAGGCACAGGTCAGGGAGGGTTTGTCCCTGTCACAACTGGGTGTGACAGAGTTGTGGGCAGGAGGAGCTGGCTCTGTGAGGCGCAGGCTGCAGAGATTTGCTGGGCTGTGTTTCCCTGCTGCTCCGTGCCTGCAGTCCTGTGGCCAAACATCTGTCTGCCAACTCCTGGGTTTCAAGTGCTTTCATCTGGGATGTTTTGCATGGAGATGAAGGCACAGCAAAGCCCCTTTGAAACAGAAAGTGCCATTAATATGCATAACTGGAACGCTGTGTGAAACCCAATCTGTTGGTTCAGGTACAGCAGAGGAGGGAGGAGGGGGATTTATTTGAACTCCTGGGGAGAATTCGATCCGTGCACTTGGCCCATCTGCAGTTGTGGGTGGCAGTTCCATCCTGATGAGTTCTGTGTGGGACAAGGGGGGGTTGACTGTGCCCTAAAATTGAAGAAATAAGCAAAACGCTGTTTTGAACATTGATTCTTTCTCAACTCTTGCGAGTGTGAGCCTTTTCCCCTGTGGAAAGCTCGGGGTAGTTCAGGTAGGACCGAGGAAGGGATTGCCAAAAAGCAGTGCTGAGCCATTAAGTAGAGCAGTTCTGTTAATAAACCTGGTCCCAACCTTGTAGACAAAAGAATACTGTGGCTTTGTTGCCATAGTTTCAGTGCAAAATCTGACCTTAGCTACAATAACATTCGGTTAGAAAGAACTAGCTAATCAGTTTTCTAAAATTAGTGTGTTCCCTAGTACATAAGCCAGTATGAACAGGATATTTAATGAAATATTATACTTAGTCACAAGAGCCCAAGGGAGTGAAATGCCTTGATGAATTGTGGGGGTGGGGTGACATTGGTGCCTATCTTTTAATATAGCAAAGTTATTAAAATTGGTGGCTCGCCTAATATTTAGAGTAGTCAGCGGTTGTGTTCTTCTGTGCACCCCATCTATTTTGCTCTGTTCCCTTCGAAAGGCTCTCAGAGTCTGTTCTGTGACCTGGGAAGACTGGGATGCTGGGGAGTCCCATCAATCCCAAGTACTTCCAGAGGACCTTCAGGTAAACTGCGGAGTGGGTGTTGTGCTTTCTGCCCGCACAGCCCGAGTGCTCTGCAGGGGAAGGAGTCTCACTCGATTAGAAGGATGCAGGCAGATGGATAATGTCATAAATTGTGTGGAAAAACCCTGTGTGCCAGAGCAGAAGTCTCCCAGGTACTGGGAACATCTTGAGCTCTACGCTCATTATCTGAAGTGCTGAGAGACTTAAGGGAGAGCCTCGGGTGAGGTCTGGGGTGTAAAATCCCGCTGGCAGCCCAGAACACCTCCCTGAGAGTGTATTTATTGTGCCCAGGTTCCCTGACCTGGCCCTGGGTGAGATTTTATCCAGCTGTGGTAACCTAGAGCCAAAGATTCGTTTCTTTGCAATACAGGAGCTGTGATGGGTTATTGTTTTCTTATGTGCAAGTTGGTTATTTGGGTATAAATATAAAAAATACGAAATAGGCGAGTCTGGGGTGGGAGTCTAGGTGAGCTATCTGTTCACTACTGTTGGAATTGGAGTTCTTTGGAGCTGTGTTCACCTACTATTGGGTGCTTGAGACACCCAAATGCATTGGGAAAAGGTCTTTTAGACAAGGATCGTCTAAATGATGCTTCCCAAATCGGTGGGAGCTTTTGGAATTTGATAGCCAGAGTGAGTTACCAGTGGACCACCACCTCTTGTGGCAGGGCTTTGCAGCTGAGGTTAGAAGTGCTTATATTCAGTCAAAAGCAGCCATAGTTCACTTCAAGACGTTCCCAGGGCTTGGCTGTGGGCTGTGCTGGGTGTGTGGAAGCACAGACATTCGGTGCCAGGCGCACTCAGGTTTGGTTCAGAAAAGCATTTTCAGCTTGGAAGTGCTGACACTTGCAGGGCTGAGCCTCAGGCACAGCCTCTTGGCTCCCCTCGGCTCGATGGCTGCTGAGGAGCCCTCAGTCAGGGAAGGTGTGATCCATGCCCCTGCCCCATCCAGTGCACGCTCAGATTTGCATCTTGATGCTTCAGGAGTTTTGTTTTTCGGTCTGCTTTCCCCGTTAAGCTTTAGGGAAGCATACCTGGTCTCTTAAGCTTTTTCCCTTTGACGTTTCTCTGTGGCCAGGTTTGATTTCCTCTCATCCCTTGATTTGCTGTGGTCATGAGGTGTTTGTTGGTCAGAGGGAGCGGATGAATGTGCTGTGGCACCCCTGGGGAGCCCATCTGTGTCAAACTCCTCGGAGAGTCTCTTCTGTCTCATCTCCCTTCTCTTGCTTTTAGGGCACAGTGAAGTTCTGTGCTGCTTGCAGTAGCAGTAAATTATACAAAAAACTTATTTTATTTAAGATATAAGGCTTTATATTTTGAAATGAGTTACAATTCAAAAATATATTAATTGAAGTGATTTACTTTAGAAGACAAGAGATAAATACATTAAGTCCCCATGTCAAGGAGGCCTTACAGGTGCTGTGTCCACGTGCCACATGGAAGTTATTAGTCCAAGAGGAACCCAACCCAGAAGTTAAATAATTTCACTTCTGATTTTCTGGGCAGCCTGTTCTTCCCTGAGCAAGAGTCCTGACTGCAGTGGTGGTGTCTCAGGGGAGTAAAGCTGCGAGTACTTGTGTTTGAGAGTAGTCAGGAGGAAAGTGCTGAGGCTGCCGGCATAGCCAGCCATAAAAATGTGCTGTGAGGGAAGGCAGACCTTGCCAGGTGTCTTCAGCCTGTGCCACTCGCATCCTCCTCCCTTCCCACACTGCTGGAGATGGAATATTCTGCCCTTCTCCTTGCAGCATCTGGATTCATGCTTCAGGATGAAGTGTCGTACTTAGTGTGTCAACACCTGAGTGTGATTCCTCTCCTTCGGTTCCCTCTGCAGCTCTAGCACCTCCAGCTGCATTCTTCACATTGCTGGGTGGAGATCGAGGTGCCAGTGCTGATCTGTCAAGCTCCTGGTGACTTGGGGCCTGAGTGTATAAAAACCTCCAGTCTTTCCTGCCTGACTTGAAAGTTTGTGATCCACACTCCAGGAAACAAGTGAGCTGTTGGTGAAGGTTCTTGTCTCTGAAAACTGCTTTGCATTTTTTGCCATCCAGAGAGGAATTTGCTGCTTTGAGGTCGGTCTTGCAAAGCACCTTACTGGATCTTTAGGAATAAACTGTTTGTTTCCTTGCTTGGCAACTGGCTGGCTGGGGGTAGGGAGTTGCAAAAATCCTGGCTTAGCTTTTGTGGCCCCTGACAAATGTGTCAGAGAAGCCTTACGTCTCACATGGGTGTGGAAACACCAGAATAGCCATTACAGATTGACACTGAGCACAGTGTGCCTTGAAAATTTCATTCTAATGAACATCTATTCAGTCAGAGAGGGACTTATGTGTTAGGGCTAACACTTCTTCATTCCTAATTGGTGAAAATAGTCAGCACTGAGCCCTTGTGTTGGCAATTATCATCTGTTTTGGTTATGTAATGTACAGAAGTTCAGTGAAAACATAACTCCTTGTGTTGTGGTTGAAGAGCCTTTCTGTGGCTCTCAGTGAGATGTTCAGAGTGGGAAATCTCCTGCAAGCTCTACTGACAGCAGAGAAACCATGACAGTGCTGAAAACACTGCTACAGGATCCTCCCCTGCCTGAACCAGAACAAATTATGCCTGAGCTGGGTTTTATTGAGGATGCAGAGAGCTGTGCTACGCAGAAGCAATCTGGTAGCACTTAGACCTTGCATTTAGTGAATGTCAACCCTTTTATTTGTCGAGGTTAAAAATTATACAAGGAAAAAATAAACACAGAACTTGCAGGCATGAGGAAGTGAGGGAGCTGGATGAGGGAGCAGCCATCCTGAAAAGGAAAAAATCTGAGCTAGAGCTACAAAAACGCTTTCCCTCCCCTTCAGAGCAGCACGTGATCTCCAGCCAGCACCAGTTGGCTTTGACCAGCCCTGGGGGCAGAGGTTCGGGCTGGTGGTGGCCCAGCACTCCCTGGGACCCAGTCCAAAGGGGCCGGTTTGGGTTGGGGATTCCAGTGCACAGCTGCTCCTGCTGCCATAAAGCTGCGTTTTATTGTTGGAGAAAGAGGAATAAATCTCAGCATTATTAGAATGTAACCAGCAGCAGTGTGGAAAGAGGAAGAGTTCAGGCCCCTCTGCAGACCTCTGAGGGGGAGAACAGGACCAGGGAGGGCTGAGCTGGGTGTTGACATTGGTGCTTTCCCAAGCTCCTCCCAGAAGCAGGAATTGCAGTGCTGATCTGGCAAATGCTCCAGACTCCAAGCTTTGCTTTACCAGCACCAAAGGCCTCAAAGAAAGCACCAAGTGGATGCATCTGTGATGTTCCTGGTCACAAATGGCTTCAGCACAGAGCCTTTCTCAACCACAGCATTTTCATGGACATTTAGCTGGATTTTTATGGCAAATGCAGCCAGGTGCCTTTGACTTCTTGCTCGTGTCTTATCAGAACTGAGCAAAGAGGCTTTTTGGAGCAGACACTTTGGTGCAGCTTTGCTGGGGGTTGTGTTGACTTACTTTGCCCTTCAAAAGTGCATTTTCCTTGTTGATTAAAAAGCAAATAATGTCCTATACTTAGGTGATTGCCACAAAAACTGATCAGAACTTGAGGTCCTGTAAGAGTGACTCGATCACCACATTTTCCTGGGAAATTAAAATTGTGTCTTTGCTGTAGGAGCGCTTGGCAGTGTTTTGGGATGGTGGCTCCGTGCCCTGCACGTGCTCCATAGAGAGAATAATCTTCCCCTGCTGCAAAGTGCATCCTCTCTAAATAGCAATGGCAGTACCCTGAGTTCCTGCCTTGGGGATTGGAGGTAAATCTGAAGGCAATATATATTTTACAAATAACGTTCTTGGTTGGCATTGACAAGCTTTAAAATAAGTGAAGAATTTCTATCCTCCCACTCCCTGTCAGGCAGATGGCCTTGGTCATGAAGAATGACAATGAGGAGAAGATCCTTCAAATATGATCTATAAGATTTAATCCCAAATATAATTTTTTCCATATGCAGCCTGTCATGTGCTGAAAGTTTTTGTGTTCTGTGAAGATTTGGGAAACTTGACGGATGATAGTTCTGCGCTGGGATCAGAATTTGCCCGCAGAGAACTCTGGAGTTTAACAGCTTATTTGTATTGCAGTCTCCTTACAGGCTCATTTATATATTTCTATATGTGTGTATTCGCAAATAAACATTGTAGGAAAAAGGAGTACAGTATATAAAGATGATCTTATATTTCTATTTAATTGTAGTAGCTCATGCTATGAATACCCAGCAATATTTCACAGCAGCTCTTTTTAATCTTAGTATTACTGTTGCCATTTAATTTGTAGTTTTTATCTGATGCAAAAATAACGGAGAGGATGTGTTTTCATGTTTATTTTTTAGCATTTAGGTGCAGTTACCTTGAAAGATCAGAAGGCATCACCACAGCTGCTCAGTGTCCCCGGTCCTCAGTGCTGGGCAATTATCAGGACAACCTTGAAGGCAGAGGAGTAGCAGGGAGAGCTGTAAAGGGAAGAAATCTAATTAGTTCTTTGCCTCTGTGGAGTGTTTGATTGAGGGGAAACCCTGCAGCTGTGCTGAGGCTGAACTATTTCAGGATGTGTTTCCAGAGGGGTGTCACAGTTCCCTGTGCTGCCTCTGCACCCCAAGCCAGCACCCCCTAAATGGGGAGAGGGAGTCATGTAAGGATGGGAGGAAAAACCCCTTTTCAAGGTTTTGAGGTGTGGAGACCACGTGGAGTTCTTATTCTTCCCACTAATGAGTAAAACAATATTCAGAATTGAACAGCAGGAAATATTCTGTTCTTGCAGCTTCTCCATTAATCCCCTACTGAGGAAGAATAGGAAAATATCCAAGTTTTTCATTTTCTGAAATGCAGCAGAAAAAAGGAAACCAAAATCTTAAGAGAAAAAGTAAAGTTCCTGAGAAGAAAGAAGAAAATCAGAAAAAATTGGATCTTGTTTTCAGACGCTTTCCAGGGACAGGGGATTTTTCTGTGCAGAAATTCTTTTCTTTCAGCTTTCAGTGTTATTTTCATACCTGATGGCTGCATACATTTGTGCTGTACTGAGGATCTTTGTGATCCTTCACCACTGTTTGTTCCTGCCTAAAACCAGGAAGGGATTGAGGGGAGCTGTCTGCATCTGAAACTGAATTAATTCCATCTTGCTGTACCTTGTGTTCCCTCCAGGTATTTCCAATGTTTACATTTTCTGTTCTTGTACCTTTTCTGTGCAGAAACTGCTGGAGTTGCCTGTCTGCTCTGGGTTTTTAGAAGTCTGGTGAGCCTGGTCCTTGCTCTGATGTTTAATGCAGGATTGAAGTTAAACATTGTGTTGGGAGCTAGATATCAAAGTATTCAAAAACCAGAAATAAAAGGGGAAAGAAGTGGGAAGTAAAGAAGCTGCAGCCTTAGACTGAAGAACTTGGGAACTTTAAAAGAGAAACTTTTATCTGTCAGAGATTTTGAAGTGCCTGTCACTTAATGTTCCTTCCTTCAAGTCCTGGTTGGAGGCTCATTTCGGAAAACCACAATGACTCAGCTACTTTGAATATCTGTTCTGTGGCGCGTGTTGGAAGCTCCCAGAGTTTCTCCCGCCTCCAAACGTGGTATTTATTGGTGGATAATTCATTGGCAGTATCTTGTGCACGGTGCTAATTTAAACTGTGCTTCCAATATTTAGATTTTTAAAGTGTAAGGGCATAGTGCCCTGATATTGTCAGTAGAAAGGAGAACGTTTGCTTATAAATATTTATTGTTTTGCAAGTGTAAAGGTAAGCTTATCTAGATTTTTGTTCCAGATAAGTGCTGAGTTCCTCTGTGCAACACTTAATGTTCTGGAGGGTGAGACTTGCCTTGTGCTGTGTTTTATGTCCTCCAGCTCTTTGGGGTTGGTGTGGAGAGAGTTGGTTCTGGGCAGAGCTTTTGCTGAAGCAGTCAGGTGACCTACTGAGAGTTTCTGAGTGTCTCAAAAGGAATTTGTGAGCAAGCCCTGTGTAAATACCCACAAACCAGAACTAGTGGATTGTACAGGAAGGAACCACGTGGCTGTGGTCGGGCTGCAATAACCTCTTTATCCCTGTTTAACACTCAGAAGCCTGAGGATGGTAGGAGTAGACGGCAGGGACTGGGTATTTGTGGCGATTGGAAAAGGAAGGTGTCCGGTGGAATAGCCTTTCCTCAGACATGGATCCCCAGGAATTCTTTCACCATCTGTGATGGAGCTCTGACAGGCAGCGTCCCGTGAGGGTTTGCTGTGCTGGGTGCCACCACCAGCTGCCAGGCTGCGCTTTTGGGATTCACAGGGAGCCAGTCCAGCCCCTGGGCTGGAATTTATCCAGTGGCTGAGTCGCTACCCTTGCTCTGCAGCGATGCCTGGTGCCTGCGCTGTGCGAGGGCTGAGCACACAGGAATAATCTCGTGTTCCGCTCGCAATTCCCCCGGTGTGCAGGGAAGGGTTGCCATGGAGGAGAGCGTGGGGTGGGAGTAGGCAGGAGCCAGCTGCCCGAGGGCCGCGCTGGGAGCAGTGGGGGAGGATCCTCCAGCGAGGCTGCTCTTGCAGGCAATCCTGGGAACTTCTGCTGTCCCGAGCTGCGTGCATTCCTTGGGGAGAGGGATGGTTTGTGGGGAAGGGTGGAGCTTTCGTGTGAGCAAAGTGGCTTTCCCTGCACTGCTTGGGAGGGTAGGAGACCATTTAATACCTCCTAGGCACAGCGGCCTTCATGGACCTTTGGGTTTAGTCAGGTTCCTTGCCCATCCTGTGTGCATTTCTGCACTGTTTAAACCAGTTTAATGAAAGATTGGACATGGCATTCGGTGCCATGGTTTAGTTGATGAGGAGCATTTAGGTCATGGGTTGGACTTGATGATCTCAAAGGTCTTTTCCCTTCTAGTTCATTCTGTGTTTCTGCCCCTTCAAGGGTGTGCAGAACAACTCTGTTACTTCTTTAAAAGTCCTCTGCGAATTTTTAATCTCTGATACTTCTTCGAAAGTCCTCTGCAAATTTTTAATCTAGCAAAAGGGTGTTCTGATGGTGAACTGACGGATCCATCTGCTCCATCACAGTGGGTTTGTCAACAGTTTCACTTTAAATATTTTTAGTGGAAAAGTTGATTTGTGTATGTAACAGGCATATGGCTTAAGGCTTGTACTCAGCAGCTGTTTGGGTGTATTTATTAGAAAAAGTACCACGCAGGGCTGTTTGGTAAGAAAATCTTGGTGTCTGGGGTGAGCTTGGGGTGTTTGAAGTCGCTCAGAATCCATGAGCAGCCCTCGAGTGCAGGCTGGAAGCTTTCTCAGTTTAGCGGTCATTCGTGTCCCCAAACGTGGGACACAGTGTCTGAGAGTGTGGGCAAGCTGATGACAACCTTCCAGACATGTTACATCAAAGAAATGGAGATAATGTGCATGAAAATTACAACACTTGGCAGTGTCTGTAGTAGCGCGAGTTCAGGGCTGCAACAGCAAATCTGCTCCATCCCTGTCTGCAGCACTGTGCTGTCCCTACTCTGCCCTGCTGTCACACTTCCAGCCTCAATATTGCCTTGTAAAAAATACAGGATTATTCTCACAGTGTAATAGAAGTGTTTTGGCTCAGTCACTGCTCTGCAGTGCACACGATTCTCCAGCAGCTCATCTGTTTCTCCTCAAATACCGAGTTTTTGTAACATTTTTAACCATACTTTCAATGGCTTCACGTTGTAAAAAAAGCCTTCAAAGCTTTTTGAATGAGCAATAGGGGAAATCTGTGTAGTGGAAGTGCTGCCACAGGGCACCAGTGACACTTCTGTTCATTAATGGTTCTGTTTCTACAAGAGATGGAGATCATAGAAATACAATTCACTGAGTTTGTGACAGCCAGTATCTTTTGTTTAGACCCATAATCCTTTCTGGGAGAAGTTTTTCTTTTCACTTATGTGGAGTATCGTAAGTGCTCTTTCATAAAAAAGAGTGGATTTGTTCTGCAAATACCTCATGTGCAGTTTGTGTATTTGAATGGAAAAGTGTCAGAGTTCTGGAATATTTTCAGTGGGCAAAGAGAAGACATGGTTGGTATCCTGAAGTTCACCTTTTAGAAGTCCAGAGACTTGGCAGACAAATTTACCTCACTGCTTCTAGTGGCGTCCTCTTCAAAACATCTCAGTAAAATGGGACATTCGTGTGGAAAGTCCCACATGCTCATCCAGATTGAAAAGTTCAGGAAACTGCAGATAATCAGCTTTTCACATCTTTTTCACATAGATTTTTTTTTTTTAACATAATGTCCATATCCTCAGATGTTTTAAGGAGAGATTTTGTTCTGCTTGTACCATTTATCTTTGAATAAGGTTCAGATATTTCATCAGGACAGTTGGCACTCTCCATGATGGAGCCTTTGGATAACATCAGTTGTCTGGGTTTCGTTTGGGAATTGCTGAAATAGTTGTTATTTCTGAATCTATTTTTGGGCATCTCTAACACCAAGGACACTTGCAATCCAGATTTCGTAACTCGTGCCTGGTTTATCATATGGGAGTTGCTTGTTGGATTGAGAGGTTGAGAATCTTGGTTTCTTGCAAGGGTTGGAATTGCTCTGGGTAAAAATTACCCCAGGCACCTACGGATGAGTAGCATAGTCTGGTGCTACCTCATGCTGCTGCAGTTTTCCTCTGGAGTCATAAATCTGGGAAGCATTGTTTTAAACCTCCTCTGTGGGAGAGCTGGGAGGGGCTGGTGCATTGAGCCCTCCTGGAGCTGAGGGTGCCAAGGGCTGGATTTTTGGGGCTGGAACCAGCAAGTGCCACCATAGGGGTGAAGTGGCACTGCTCAGGTGTCACCGCTGGTGGAGTTCTGAGAACTCCCCCTCAATTTACAGGAGAGCCAGAGAGGGCTCCAGGAGCTTTTGGAATGCTCCACCCTGGCTGTGGATCCACCAGGGCTGGCTCTTGTCCATCTGAGGGACTAAATCTGAGTGTGGCTGCCTTGGCCACATGTCACCATTTCAGGCTGTCCCAGCACGTCCCCACCAAAGAGTTTCACCTCCTGCTCTGTGGCTCTGTCCTGCTCTGCAGACCCACAGGTGTCAGTTGATATTATCAGATCTGTGTGATAGAATCAGGGTTTTTTGGTCACTTCTGCTGTTTCTGAATGCCAGGATTTTGTGCAGAAAAGGAAGATTCATCTGAAACCTGATTAAATTAAGCTGCAACCTGAAATCCTGAAAATCAAGGCACAAAACTGATGTAGATCTGGAAGCAGAGACTGGGCCACCTGACACAACCAGAAGACAGTTCTAATGCAATTATGATACAATTAATGATTGGAAATAAAGACAGTGATTGAAACAAATGAAGGAGGATAACGGAAAGGAGCAGACAGTGTTAAAAGAAGATTTCAGTTAATTTTTGTCAACTTGGAAGCTTATTCTGCCAACAGAGGTGGTATTTGTGAGCCAAGACAACTTTCTTTGCTGACTCTGGGTGGATGTGAGTGTAGGATGCCTTCAGTGATGCAGCTGGTGTTATTTAATAATTCTCCCAGCCCATCCATCACTTCTGAATCCAGCTTTCTCCCTCACTGATTCATGTGTTATCATCGTGTCAGTTAGGCAGCTTGAAAGATGGCTGGAAACAGTGAAAATACCTAATTATTGTTCTTTGTGGAAAAGGAAGTTTTTAAATAGCTGTAGCACAAAGCAGCTTGACTACATTTATTTTCTGTAGACTTTTCGGGCACGCAGGAAGGGGTGTCTGGTGGTGACAGGGGTCATGCCCTGAGGGGCAGATGGGTTCTGTCCTTTTTGACAATCCAGATGCCTTGGTGCACTGATGTTGTGGTCCAAGGGCTCCATTACACTCCCACCACAAGGATTAATTAAGGAGTAGCATTTTCAGTGCTGCAGTGGTAGGTAAAGGTTGGAGCATTGCTTTTCCCCTGCTGTTTTCCAGCTGATTCCACACACTGGGAAGGCCTCCCAGCTGTGACTGGCCAAGGCCTCATGAGTGTGCAGCTTTGCTGATCTCTTTACAGCTGGCAGGGGAGGGGACTGAGGGGAATGGAGCTGTTGATTCACACACCTGTGAGAAGGCAATAATTAATAGGCTCTGACATTCGGTGACTGGTAAATATTGTGGGTTTGAAGGTAAATGGGGTTAGGAAGCACGTGGTGTTTCAGGATGGAACACAGGTGGATGCTCCTGGCTTGGCTTGGGTGGAGAGACTGGGACTACTCCAGGCAGGGAGAGCAGGTTAGGAAGCCAAATCCTGCAGGAATGAGGCACCTGTGGGGCAGGTGAGCCCTGCTTTGGCTGCTGTAGCTGCTGTGACAGAGGGGTGAGAAGCCTCACTGTAGTATCAGCAGAACGTTCTTTTTTCTGGTTGTTTTTGTCTCCAGGATTTCAGGGAAATAAGGGAGGCCTTGTCAGCCCCTAAACCCAGACTTCTTGGCTTTGTAGTTGGACGCGGAGTCAAAGAAATGAAACTTGTGCTGTTCTCTGCAGGTGTGTTTTAACTCTGTGGTTTATCCCATGAAGTTTTGGTGTTCCTGTGGGCTCTTACAGCCTGTTCTCCAGGGGGATCACCAGCTGTGATAAACCAAGGAGTCAGAGAAGCTGCTCTGTGTGTTGGCAAATAGACACCAAGTTCACAGAGTGTTTATTTCTGCAGAAGGCTCACACTGGGAGCGTGTATGGAACACCCTGAGATGGATGATAGCGTGTTCCACTTCTTTTGCTGGAAGACAATGAGGCAGTAGAGCAGGCGACAATAAATTGAATTACATCCGTGCGTTTAAAAAAGAGAGAAGAAAGCAACAACTCAGTTTAAGCTGACAAAGGATCAGTTTCTCTTTAGCAACTCCGTGTTGTGCTGGTGGGGTAGCACTTGGGCAGCTCCACGGGGCAGGTGAATTGCATCCCTGTGGGACACACGGAGCATCCCCAGGCTCTGGGGTTGTCTTTGCAGGCTCTCAGGTGGTGGCAGGTGGCATCCAGCCCCATCGGTGTCTCTGTGACACGATCCCTGGGTGGGTTTGCCTGTTTGCAGCCCCACGGAGCCCCTGCGGACGCGCTGCCGGTGGGGTGAGCGCCTGCAGGCCCTGCTGGCGGGCTCTGCTTCCGCTCACGGCCGGGGAAGGTTTGTGGTTCCCGTGTGCAGCGTGGCCCGGCGGGGCTGGCCGCTCCCCCGGCGGGGGCTGGCCGCTCCCCCGGCGGGGCTGGCCGCTCCCCAGCGCGGGGACCCAGCTGTCCGCCGTCCCGGATCCAGCGGGGCTCCGCTGCCTTGGCTCCCGCCGCTCGCTTCCCTTATTTGGTATCGCGCGGCCCTTCAGCTCTGCCTGGAAGGGGCTGTTTTACTCGTTTAGGGACTATTTTCCGCTTTCATTTTTGATCTCCAAAGCCGTGGAATTGTGTTTCAGCAGCGGTGCTGGCACAGCTTAACTCTTAAGTGCTGTCAGACTGGAATATTGTGGTTTTTAGAAGTGCTTGGCTGTTGCACTCTCTGCTGTAAGGCTCGGCTTTGCTGCTGCGGAGGCAATATATGGCAGCACTTGTGTTTACGGGGTATATACACCTTGTCAGCGTAACCTGCTTATTAAAATGACTTCCAGAGTGCAGCCTTCAGTGCTAAGATTACGTTCTGGAGGCCAGATTTTAATTAGCTGCATGATTTGTTGGCGTTTTCCGTGCTGTGTTCCCAGGAGGGGAAGCGGCGCCCAGCGCCAGAGTGAGCTTGGACAGATTGAGCTGCATCACTTGATAGGCCTCAGCAGAGCATCTCTGGGCCCCTGCCAAAAGGATGGGGACTGTTTAAAGTGGAGAGAGGGAGAGGCCTTCGGGAGGTGAAAGACTCAAACCCAGGAACAGAAAGCAAGGGATAAAACTTCCAGGCTGGGAACAGATGTGGGCAGTGGTGTTTTGCTGGGTTTGCCTGGGAACGCAGCACAGGTGGGCAGCAGGACTCTGCTCTGTTCAGCTCCAGAGTGGTGTTTCCTATAGTTAAGGCAGGCCTGGGTTTTTTGCATTTATCTTTGCTTTATTGAGCCAGTTTCTGCAAGTCTGAACATCTGTGGCAGCTCGCCCCTCCTGGGTGCTGCCCATGTCTGCCCACAGCATTGGTCACAGCTGGCTGTGCTCTGTGAGCTCTGCACAGGAGACACCAGTTGGAAAATTCACTCAGAACCTGTCAAAGACTGCTCTCAGTTGGCTGCATCCAGAGAGGAGGAGGGTGGGCACACGGCAGTGCGATAGGGAAGGATCCGTGGTGTGGGAATTGTGGTTAGAAAAGGAGTTGTCGATGCTGTGCTGTGATAAAAAGTGCAGTTGCTGCCTTGGAAAAGTATATAAAAAGAAACATTGCCAAAAAGCATAGTAATTATTTTTCCAGTTTTGCTTCCTGACAGAGCCTCAAGTGAAGTTTCTTGTTCAGTACAGCACCTTGTGCTTCCAGAAAGGTACGAGAGAAAATCCAGCAGGGAAGTGGGCAGGAACATCACTGACCAGTCTTGCATCTTGGTAGCTGTGGGACAGAGGAGCTTGCAGATATTGCTGGGAGAGGGAGGAGTTCTCTTCTGCACATCCATGTGGAGCGGGAAGGAAATCATGGCATGAAGCTGTAAAAATAAATAGGTTAGATACAGAAATAGTGGAGTGCTGGAAGGGATTGCTCCAGGTGTTACACCAGGAATGGAGCTCATTCTGCCCTTGAAAGGGAGGGATGAGCTAAGGAAGCTCTCCAGGGGGCTGTGAACCTGTATTTGGAATTGTGCAGGAGGCAGTGGGGAGTTCAGGAGGGCAGCACCTGGTGCAGAAGGAAAGAAACAAATAAGCATTTCAGGCAAGGGATCCCAAGTGCTTCATTAGCGTAAGAAAAATTGAAGCACTAAATTCAATTTTATTATTTCTTCCATTCTTCCAACCAAGACCTCAATAATATTATCAAATATTTATTTAATGTCCCTACATCTTTTTCTGGCAATGCAGTTTTTCTTTAAGCCAAATCCATTTAAGAGCTGAAAATGGAGCTGCTTTATTGAACAGCTGGAAAATTTGTCTTTTCTCTTGCGTGATGCTGCGGTGGTTCATTCCCTGTGACACGCACACGAAATGTTTTTAAATAGAAGTGACTTTTATTATGCTGTTCAGTCAGCTCTGTCTAATAGCACAACACTATTCTTTCCATGCTGGTCAACACTGACGCTTCCAGAGGGGGTTTGAAATTTGATCTTCCTTGTTCTTCCTGTGCTCAGGCCGTCCAAGCTTTCCCTGCCTCCTGCCCCCACTTCCTGCCCCGTTTTCAGCAGGAACTTTCATCCGGAAAAGCAGGAGCAAGTGAAGAAGCAAACGTGAGAATGAAATCCAAGGGGTGAGCAGCCAAAATTAAATGAAATTTGGCCAGAAAATAAATATGCTTTGGTGTACTGCCGAGCTAAAATATAGACTGAAAAGACCCAAAGATTTTGAGGAGGGAATGTCGCAGGGTTCCTGTCCTGAGGATTGTGTTGGTGTCTCACAGGGACATCTGTCATGGAAACTATTAAAAGGGAAATTGGGAATGGCTTCCTGGGTCAAGGATCCAGCTCTCAGGCTGGGACAAAGGCTGGAGCCACAACAATTTACTTAAAACTGCTTCTGCAACTCATATGACATAAGTGTGCTGAATTCCCTTCACGTAAAGTACAAATCCTTCTCCTCATGTGTAAGAATTGATTTTCAGTGCTTGTGAGGGAGAGAAAGGGGTGGCCTTTCAATCTGTCCAGGTGGCCTCTTGTTCAGGATTTCTTTTCAGGCTGGACCGCAGATGGAGCTGAGCTAAGACAGCAGAAACATCCCCTGGGACCAGCAGCTTCCTTGGGATCCTGGGTTAGCTCACATCAGTGTGTGCAGCAGTGAACTCCTTGCCTGAGGTTTTTTTCCTCTCTTTTCCCCTCTCCTCAACATGAAGAGGTTTTTTCCTGGCTTGTGTCTGTTATTAGCCTGGAGCCATCAAGGTGCTTCGATGATTTCTAAAGAGATTATTCTTCAGTATCTTCTCTTGGTCAAAGTTATCCATCGTGTCCATAAATGAGGCTGTTCCTTCATGCTTCCAGGGATACCTGGTGCATTCACCGTGTCCTTAACAGCTTTCTCTGAGGGAATTGGCTCTGTTTTGTCATCTCAGATCTCTTGTAGCAGTGTTGCCCATCCAGGGACACATTATGCTCTGTGATGACAAGGAGAGGAATGGTTTCCTTGCTTTTTTAGCCTGAATGGATGTCAAGTGGGATATGTTGTAGTTAAATCAGTGGGGCTTTGGGTTTTTTTCCTTTCTGCTTGTGCTGCTCTCCCTTCTGGCTCTGTGTTTTCACGCAGCATCTTCCCTCAGTACCAGAGATAGAAAAAAGCATCTGGTCTTTCCTGCAAATGTTTCCTTTTGGAACTGCCTGTATATCCAGTGTCTAAATATTTCTCTCTTTTCGAGTAGCAGTTTTCTTTTTGAAGGAGACCAAAGAGGTTACGTGTAGAAATAAAACAAACACTGGTGTGTTCTGAGCTCTTTGGAACACAAGGTGTTTACTTGAAGGTGCATTTCTCAGGTCAGTGTTTTGGTCATTTTTTGGGCACTTTCCTGCTGTTGTGCTCGTGGGGGTGCCTGGGGGGGTGAGTTGTCTGTGCTTTGGTTCTTAGCTTACCCTGAGATGTGACAGCGTGTCCAGAGCCTCAGGAGATGAATCCCTGCAGGTGAGGAGTGAGGTGTTTGCTCTTCCTTGCCGAAATTGAGTTTTCCTTCTGGGTTTCTGCTGAAGGAAAGGCCAGGCCTGGATGGGGCTTGGAGCAATCTGGTCTGTGGAAGGTGTCCCTGCCCATGGAATGGGGGTGGAACTGGATGAGCTTCCCGGTCCCTTCCAGAGCCCAAACCCTTCTGTGATTCCATGATTCTAAGGGCAGCCTTATCCCACAGCAGATTTCAGTGAATCTAAAATGCTGTGTTTATTACTGTAAAGTCACAGTGTTGTGTGCAGGCATATGCTAGTTAGTTACATGGTCCAAAAGCCATTGCTTTTTAATTAATGTTTCGTTGCTGAATACATAGCTGTAGCAGACATTGATATTCAGTGTCCAGCTCTCAAGTATATAATTTTTCTCTCTCTGAAATCTCTGTTCAGTCTTCTCCCTTTGCTTTGATACCTCAGCTCCAAGTTAATAACAATTACATTATTTCCTGTGTTGTTACAGCTTGAACAAATGAAGCAGCAATTCCCATTGGTAGAGCTTTGCATAAATGAATATAATAGCGAGAGGGTGGTTACCCTCGTGTCTTGCAGATAGGAATGGAGGGTGGTTATTTTAACATAAAAATTAAAATATATTTAGATCACAAATCGTGCACACTCTCAATTTAAATGTTGGTTGCAAGGGTGATTTTTCGCCCTTTATTCTGCTTTAAAAAGGAAGGCATTGAAAGCCCTCAAAACACAAGATGCAGCAGCACAAAGCAAGGAGGTAACAGACGTCACCACAGCAGAAAGCTCTAATAAATTTTGTCATGTAATTAGTGCAGGGTTTGAATCCTGAGTGATTGGGCTGCTGTGCAGAGGGATGTGATTGCTCCAAGGTCTTTGTGCCTGGAACAGAATCCCAGAATGGTTTGGGTTGGAAGGGACATTAAAGCTCATCCCTTCCCCCCCCTGCCATGGGCAGGGACACCTTCCACTGTCCCAGGGTGCCCCAAGCCCCAATGTCCAGGCTGGCCTTGGGCACTGCCAGGGATCCAGGGGCAGCCACAGCTTTTCGTGTTCCGTACCAATGCCCTGCTCACCTGTGCTTCAGTTTCCCCACTTGTGGAATGGCAGAACTGTTGGTAACACGAGCTTGGAATTCAGTTGAGTCCTTCCAGCAGGCTAAATGTGCACAGTCCAGGTTTGGTTTCTTGCTGGGATGGAGCTGGGGATGGAGCTCCTTTGGGACCACAGGGCAGGTGCTGCTGCATCCTGACAAAATCCCTGCTGTGAACCGAGCTGCTGTGCTCCCAGCAAAGCTGGATCACTGCAAATGGAAAATGAAAGGATGTCTTCTCATCACAAAGAGAGGCATTTCAGTAGGATCAGGTTCTTTTTTCTCTCTCTTCATGGAAATGCAGGAATGATTAATAATCAACACATTTCTGTAGCTGCTTTTGTTCTGTATTCTTTGAACCTCTTAGGCTGTCATCTATTAATTTTAAATCTCAGAAGGAACAAGTATAGAAATAGATGATGGAGTAATCCAAGGGTTTCTGAAAAGGTGAAACTTGTCTGTGATTGAATACGTGCATTTTGTATTGTTCTCGAAGTCTCCTGTGTGAAAATACTGCATTTGAGCACAAGAGAGGTCGTCAATTTGTCTTTAAATAAACTCCTCATCTCGTGGAGCATTATCACCCTTGTGAGTGAATTAAAGCTGTGCAATTTTGTAAATATAAAGTCAACAACTTCTACTTACAGTATTTCCATCATTGCCAGCTATGTTACTTCTTCATTGCAGCTAATCTTTCATATTTAAAATAAAAAGAAAAGATACTATCTGTGTATTTATTCTCTCCTGTGAGCAGGCTTTGGCCTTGGGGAAATATCAGGTACATAAGTATAGAAAAGTCTCAAGAGAAACTGCTAAATTTCAGCGGGGAGTTGCTGGTTTTCTTTTAATTTTAGTTTTGCTGTGCAAAAATGAGTTTGGTTTTTTCCAAGTAATGAAGAAACAGCTGTGTTGGTGTTAAATATTCAGTGGATTTGTAAGTGACTTATTTAAAGATCTTCATCTTTATAGATTTCCCTCATTTGAAAGCACCCTAAAGTATGATTTTTGTGAGGGGGAGTAATTTCTCTTGGTTCTTACCTTTCTCCAGTTGGCATTTTGGGAGAGTCTGGGTTTAAAACCCGAAATAACGACACACCTTTTTGTTGCCAGCTAAGTATTTGATTCCTGCTCTCTCCAACTGCAGAGAAGTTGGTGAAGACCTTCTCCTAAGTGCTTAAAATAGGCAGTGGAGATTTGGAAAAAATGATGAGTGGTGGATTGCACAACCAGCCTGGCTGGAGCTGAAACTGCTTCCAGATCATTCTGGAACGGGCGCGCTGGAGAAGGGCAGAGGGAGGAAAATGGGCTGGGGCCCTCCAAACTGAGCTGAGCTCTCACAGGACCAGGATGGCACCTGAAGGAGCTACAAAAAAGATAGGGAGAGACTATTTGAGAGGGCCTGGAGTGGCAGGACGAGGGGGAATGGCTTCCCACTGCCAGAGGGCAGGGTAGGATGGGATATTGGGATGAAATCCTTCCCTCTGAGGGTGGGCAGGCCCTGGCACAGGGTGCCCAGAGCAGCTGTGGGTGCCCCTGGATCCCTGGCAGTGTCCAAGGCCAGGCTGGACACTGGGGCTTGGAGCAGCCTGGGACAGTGGGAGGTGTCCCTGCCCATGGCAGGGGTGGCACTGGGTGAACTTTGAGGTTCCTTCCAACCCATCCTGGGATTCCATGAGTCTTTGCCCTTCTCTGAAAGCTGTTTGATGTTGCCTGGGGGAGCTTTCGGTGTCAGCAGTGCCTGTTCAGGAGCTTTCTGAGCTGTCCTCCTAGACCAGGGGTAGAGTTGACATAATGGCATCACTTAGTGCCCCAAACAGTGGGAAAAGCCTCTGAAGGGGAGGCTTTTGGAATTGCATGGGAATGTTTGACTTAAGTATTTCTAGGCAGCTTTGTGTGAAGGAAGGTGATGATGCTTTTGGTGAGCTCTGAAATACTCTACTCCCTTCTCCATATCATTCCAGCCTCTCTAACCTTGGTATTTGCAGTTTTGGACAAGTTTTGCATTCTATTTTCAAATAATCTTACTAATGTACTACCAAAATGGGACTTAAATTCCCATGTGATGGAGTCCCTTGTAAGAAAAAGCTCAGTCTTTGTCAGGTTTTTCATTGTGCTACGAGAGCAGAAATTGGGCATTTGAGATGGGGCTGGAGGGAGGGTTGGAAGTTTGGAATCTGTGCTGGGTTGGAAAGGAGCGTGGTCTAACTGAGGAGGGAGTGTAAAATGGAGAAGAGAAAACAGAATGGGGTAGAAGGAATTGGCAGTTGGAATAACGTTGCTGGCAAGTCTCCCTCTGCCTTGAACCCCAAAATACCTCGGAACACGGGGGTTTCCAGCGTTCCCAGGATCCTTGCTTTTGGCAGCTCCTCTGTGCTGCCGGTGCGTGCGGAGGGGATCCAATCCTTGCCGTGATATTTCGGGGAGCTGCAGGTGGCAGAGGCCCACGTGGGCTGTGAGTGTCCCACCAGTGAGAGCACTCATGTCTCACGTGGTGCCGTCGCAGCCGTGCTCGGCCTCGCTTTGTTCCGTGCAGAGCGGCCGCTGACGGAAGAGCGGGATTTAGCCTGGCAGCATTGAAATGCACATTCAGTGCGTGCCCGTGTGACATCCGTCATCCTGCTGGGGTACTGTAGGATTATGCAATCCCTTTTTCCTGCAGGACCTTTGTTGGGTGTTCAGGCCTGATGTATCATCGTTTTCATCAACAGTGACGTGGTATTTTATTTTTATACTTCTTCATTGTGCAATTCTGCCATTTTTCACCCTATATCGCGAAGATCTGAAAGGAAAATGCATTCCTTCCTGGTTAATATTCAACAAACAGTCTATAAAAAGATGTCGTTACTGTGCAGTAATTGCTTTATTTATCACCTTTCCTCTGTGGCTAAAGCTGCTGGAGTCACTGAGCGGAGCGGAGAGCTGATGGTTTGGGCTGCTTTGGCTTCATTTTCAGTTTTTGGCTTTGGATTTTTGGCTCCTGTTGTAGAAATAGACCTAAATTCCGTAAGGATGGTGTGTGACGAGAGTGGGTTTATCTTGCACCGTCATCAGGACTGTGGGTTGCAGATCAATGACCATGATGGTACTCAGCCAGCACATCCTCGACTTTGTAAACATCCAAGGCCAGGGGGCCTGGAGATCTAAAAGTCTTCTGGCCATAAAGTTCATGTAGTTTGACCCGTGGTGAAATGCATTTGGTGGCCATATGAAGGTGAATAAGGCAAAATTGAACTTCTCCAACACTTCAGAAATAGATTTCATAGGACAAGTACCAGGAAAAAAATATATTGGGTGCTTTTCATTGTTTGTTTTAGATCTGTAGCTTTGTTACTAGGGAGAAAACCTAAGAAAAACATGTTGTGTTTTCCCTTCTTGCACTGGACAAGGTCAAACACACTTGTAGCCCTCTCTGGGTGCTTCAGGCAGGAGAGGGGGTTACTTGCAGTGAACAGTTTGGAAGTTAAGCCTTACTTGACAACTTTCTTGACTGAAAAGGATGGAAAGAAGTGCACTGTGACTAAATCTAGCATACAATTAATTCTTCTCTGCAGTTCTGTGTGTTAATTGCTGTCATTGTGTGAACTGATGGTTTAAGAAAAAAATAGAAAATTTTATAACTGGTGTGTTGCTTACAATGCAGAGTCTTAGCTTGAAGTGCCAGCCCGCAGTGGCTTTTTGAATCTCTGCTGTGCTGTCAATCTCTGTGAATCATCCTGATGGAAATGAAAAAAAATGGTGAAGAGCGCAAACTTGGAAAGTGTGGTTTGCTCTTTTCCTGGTGGTTCAGCAGCCCCAGGCTGGCAGTGTGGGTGGAAATGGAGCTGAGGGTTCCTGCAGAGATGCAGCTCAGTCTCTTTCCTCGTGCCCTGAGCTCTGCCCTTCCCCGGTGTCCCTCTGTCAAAGGGCCCCGGTGCCATACCCAGCTCCCGCCGGGTCTGCTGCTGGTGGCCTGGGCTGGTAAACCGGGCTGCAGTGGGATGGTGTCTGAGGTCCTTCCAACCTGAACCATTCTGGGGTTCTTTGCCCTTCTGTGAGAGGCGTTTGATGTTGCCTGGTGTGCTCTGGGGATGGGTTGGAGGAAAGGCATGAGAAGAGCTGTCCCTGTCACCTCAAACGGCATCCAGAGGGGAAATTAACCAAGGTCTGTCTCAGCCACTTCAACCTCTGGCAGAGCTGCCACGACTTGTCTCCAGCATGGGGTTTCTCCCTTTTGGGTCGGTGTGCATGCAGGGTGTCCATGAACAAGCAGCTCTGCTTTTCAGGCAGTGAGGATAAACCCCAGGTGGGTCTCTCCTCACCTCGCTGCCTCCGGAATTGCGGTGCTTGCCCGTAGGGATGCACCAGGAGCCTAGAGAAAGGCTGTGTGAGCAAGGAGCCTGAGCCTTACATCCACTCTGTTGCCAGAGAGGCTGGGAACAGGCTCCTGGCTCTTCTGGCACTTGGTTTGAACTTCTGAGCTGCTACTTTAGGCGCTGCCTTTGAATAGCTGAATGTATTTTTTTGCGTGTTCCGTTGCTTAGCGACGAGAGGAGGAAAAACAGTCACTGCAGCTCGTGTGGGTTTATTACTGATAAGTTAGCATCTCTAATACAGAAATGTATTTTTAATGAGGCTAATGAGCTGTGATTGCTGACTTTTGCCAGGCAGAATGTTAAATAAACTGTGTTGATGCATTGGGTATAGAACCTGACACCCTGAGGGGTTTGATGTTACCTCGAGCTATGCCTTGAACGTCTGTGCTTGTGCAGGCTGTTGTTTGAGGGTGTTTTATGCTGCTGCCACTTTGTTAGGTGAGGTTCTCCTATTTTTTTTGCCCTGTTTTCCCTAGCAATAGAAGGGATTTGATTTAAAAACTAAACAGACAGCAACAGCAGTGAAAAAATCCGAAGCAGAACCTGCCACCCTGACATAGTTTGCTTGCTGAAGTACAAAAACTCCAAGCTGAAAGTGCAGAAACCAGTCTGTTTGCCTGGGAAAGCACTGGAACGTGTTCCCATTTTAGTCTGGTACCGTTTTTGACTGGGACAAGTTATAAATTTTCTGGTCTTGCATCAGATGTTGGCAGCAGCAGTTGGTTTTTATCATTCATGGGGCAGCATTCCTGTTGCTCAAAAAAGCATTTGTCTGATCAAGAGCTTTTTGGAATTTGTTTATAAACCCTTCCTTGCCGCTGGAATATTTGGAGAGCGTTAGCAGCAAGAATCCAGATAACTATGACTGGCTGAAGCCATCTCTGTGTTTGTTCCATGTTTTTCCAGATTGCCTGTTCAAGCTATGTCCCATGAACCGGTACTCGGCGCAGAAGCAGTTCTGGAAGGCAGCAAAGCCAGGGGCCAACAGCACCACGGATGCTGTGCTGCTCAATAAACTGCACGTGAGTATCCCTCTGCAGGGCCCTCCTCTCACCCTCAGCACTCTCAGCCATCCTGCTTTAAATAAGGGTTTCCAATCAGTTTGGCACAGTTAAGGAGGAGACACCGAGTGTACATAAAAATCAGCATGCAGGATTCCTTTGGAGACGTTCACTGCAAGCCTTCAATCCTTTGATTTTTGACAAAATCACAGAATAAGCTGAGTTGGAAGGGACCCACAGGGATCATCCCAGATCCTGGCCCTGCCCAGACACCCCAACAATCCCACCCTGGGCATCCCTGGCAGCGCTGCCCAAACGCTCCTGCAGCCCTGGCAGCCTCGGGGCTGTGCCCATTCCCTGGGGAGCCTGGGCAGTGCCCAGCACCCTCTGGGGAAGAGCCTTTCCCTAAAATCCAACCTAAACCTCCCTTGCTGCAGCTCCAGCCACTCCCTGGGTCCTGTCCCTGTCACAGAGAGCAGAGATCAGTGTCTGCCCCTCCTGCTCCTGCTCTGTGTCCCCCAGTCTTGTGTCCATCATGCTGGGATAGAGCTGGGGTAGCCCTGGAGCTTTTGTCATTGACCTGTGGTAAAGGTAATGATGCTCCAGGGGGGCATTTTGGGTGTTAACTACATAAAAAAGGGACCCTTGAAAGAATTGCACAGAGGCTTCTCAGGCAATGCATCTTGATGTGGGAAATCAGGAGCTGCTGGTCTGATCAATCTATTGGGATTGCTCAAACAAATATCGCTGCTGTTGATACATGGAAAGGTTGATGGGTAATTATGAGTAATTATAAGGCCAGACAGCCTCTCCTTCCGTATTAGCTTGCAGTATTTAATATTTTCTGGGTAAAATGTTGACATTCAGCAGCTGAAAACTCAGCAAGGCAGTTGATTGCTGTTTTTAGAGCTCCTATATAAAAAAAAGCCAACTTAACTTAAATACCATCTGTTGACTTTAGAGTTAAATAAACTCAGTGTTTATGTTAAAATTACATAGCTGGAGTACTTCATGTCAAAATTACAATTCTAGATATTTTTAGGTTCTTTAAGCCTATATTAAGCTCATTGTAGCCTGGAATACGAAATGGCCCCGTAGGAGAGTGTCACTTGCTGATTGCCATATGGCTGCCTCGCTCCTGCACTTCACAAAGACCCACTGGTGGACTCCTTCTGCTTCAGAAAATGTATTTATAACCCAGAAGTATCAGCTTGGCAGGGACAAAGCTATTTTGGTAGCCCAAAGCTCCCTCACCTGGGCCGTGTTTCTCATGTTGATAAGGGAAGTAGGCTGTGGCAGCAAGTTCAGAGTGGTGGGGTTCTGGGGTTGGCTGTTTTGGTGTCTCAGGGAAAGGGAGAGTTCATGGGTTTGAAGAGAAAATAGAGCCTAAATACTGCATCATGTGGAAGNAATCCAACCTAAACCTCCCTTGCTGCAGCTCCAGCCACTCCCTGGGTCCTGTCCCTGTCACAGAGAGCAGAGATCAGTGTCTGCCCCTCCTGCTCCTGCTCTGTGTCCCCCAGTCCTGTGTCCATGATGCTGGGATAGAGCTGGGGTAGCCCTGGAGCTTTTGTCATTGACCTGTGGTAAAGGTAATGATGCTCCAGGGGGGCATTTTGGGTGTTAACTACATAAAAAAGGGACCCTTGAAAGAATTGCACAGAGGCTTCTCAGGCAATGCATCTTGATGTGGGAAATCAGGAGCTGCTGGTCTGATCAATCTATTGGGATTGCTCAAACAAATATCGCTGCTGTTGATACATGGAAAGGTTGATGGGTAATTATGAGTAATTATAAGGCCAGACAGCCTCTCCTTCCGTATTAGCTTGCAGTATTTAATATTTTCTGGGTAAAATGTTGACATTCAGCAGCTGAAAACTCAGCAAGGCAGTTGATTGCTGTTTTTAGAGCTCCTATATAAAAAAAAGCCAACTTAACTTAAATACCATCTGTTGACTTTAGAGTTAAATAAACTCAGTGTTTATGTTAAAATTACATAGCTGGAGTACTTCATGTCAAAATTACAATTCTAGATATTTTTAGGTTCTTTAAGCCTATATTAAGCTCATTGTAGCCTGGAATACGAAATGGCCCCGTAGGAGAGTGTCACTTGCTGATTGCCATATGGCTGCCTCGCTCCTGCACTTCACAAAGACCCACTGGTGGACTCCTTCTGCTTCAGAAAATGTATTTATAACCCAGAAGTATCAGCTTGGCAGGGACAAAGCTATTTTGGTAGCCCAAAGCTCCCTCACCTGGGCCGTGTTTCTCATGTTGATAAGGGAAGTAGGCTGTGGCAGCAAGTTCAGAGTGGTGGGGTTCTGGGGTTGGCTGTTTTGGTGTCTCAGGGAAAGGGAGAGTTCATGGGTTTGAAGAGAAAATAGAGCCTAAATACTGCATCATGTGGAAGAAAAAGGCTTTGGAATTGCCCTGGATTACATTCTCGTTTGGAGTTGTCTCACCTTCCCCGAATACATCCCAGTGCAGGTGTTTGGGACCTGTCCCTGCTCAGCTGGCCCTTGACCCTTTTGTGCCAGTGTCCTGGAAATACAGGATGAGATTTTTCCAGCATTAGATTTTTCCAGGATTAGCCCCAGCTAAGTGATGTTTGTACAGGCATGTCCCACCGTGACCTGCTTGGTTTGGCAAAAGGATTTGAGTGCCTTGCAGTTTTATGGGGGATTATTTAATCTGCTTCACTTGGACCTGACGTCTGGTGGGCCCAATCAGGTCTGCAGTGATCCAGGGCTTGAAAATAATTGTGTCCCATGTACATCACTCGTATCAAACCTTCTTTCTGCCAGTCCTGTGTGTCCATGTGTCACCTTTTCCACTTGCTGGCACGTGGGATGCTCCAAAGCCCGTGCTGTGCATGGGACCCTGTGCCTGAGCTCCCAGCTGTGAGCTCTGCCCAGGATGAGATTTCTTCATCAGTGCATTGCATTTCCAATGCAGCTGATGATGCAAGATGTGTTCATCATCATCACTTGCCTTTTTTGGCTTCTGTTTGTCTGCTGGTGGAATTTATTGTCTGCCACGGAGCGCTCCATGCTGAGGTCAGGTTATTTTAAGTTAATGCCATTTAAGGGATTTAAAATCTGGGACACTTGTCTCTCTGTGGTCGCAGCATCTGAGCTGCTTGAGGAGCTGACATCTAGTGGCCAGAAAAGTGGTTCTCCTGGAGAGACTGTCAGGTTTGGGGGGTGCTTTTGAAGTGCATCCCAAGTCCTAGCTGTACTTCCACAGAACATGTTGTTTTCTGTATTTGTCATAAGTGTGGCCCCCAGCATGGCAGGGCAGTCCTGGCTGTAGTTGCTGTTACTTGGGAGGGCTCAAGTGTCTTGAAGAAACCTTTTACTGACAGAATACTTGGAAATCAAGCAAAAAAGTTGTATTTTAGTAATACAGAGAAAATTGTGTTGCATTGCATGGCTGAATAAAATTTTGAATGTGAAAGAGCAGCTGTATCTCAGGTTCTCCTGGAGTAAGCAGCCAGTTTTCATACCTAGCATCTAAAAATAGCACATTTTGAGTGAGCTGGAGCTGGTGATATTCTCTAAGAGTGTGCAAAGAGCTGCTCCTTTGCCCTGTGTTACTGGTACTTCACCTCGCTATACTGAGGAGCTGTGGGCACTTTGCTTCTCCAAGAGAAAACTGGACCTACCACAGTCCTTGAGACCTGAGAACCAAGCCATGATCCTTGATGCTCAGCCTCCTGAAAAGTCCAATTTTAAATTCCTCTCCACCTCCAGATGGCAGTTAAAGCAAATACAGATTTATGTTTTTAATTCAAAACATCATATTTCCTGTAAAGTGAAGGAGAAGTTATTTACCAAATGAAGTTGTTTAAAAACAGCCTGGGCAAAATATCTCACTTTTAAAACAAAAATGGCAAGAGGCTCATTGTAAATTATTAACTAGGTCTTTGTGTCCTTATAATAATTCAATTTTGCAAGGGTTTTCCCTCTCCTTGCCCTGTCAGTGTGAGCAGGAATGCTCAGCTGTGGCACAGAGTATCCATCACCTCAGGGAGCACAAGTTCTGGTGTGGGGAGTTGGGAGCTCTCACATGCAGAGCTGCAGTGGGTACCTGTACCTGTCTTCCCAAGGATCCTGCTGCACAGGGAGGGGCACTGGAGTCTCCAGAAAATCGCAGCCTGGAGGGCAGCTGGAGCCTGTGTTGGCAAAGGAAAATAAAGAATCAAAGTTGAGGTTCTTTCATGCAATTTGTGTAGAAGTCAGTAGAAAGGAAAATAGGATTCCTGGCTGTAGTTGTTACCCATCCCTTTCTCACCTTTCCCTCAGTAGGTATCTGCCTTCTATCTTGTCTGAGCTTTTCATCTCATGTTTTATTCCAGAATTGTGTCCAATTGTACCCAAATTACAGGTTACTTAAATGATGTGTGTCTATCTCCCCAAACAGTTGATAAAGGGAATTGGAAATTACGCCGTTGGAAGCTGGAAAAAAGAGGAAATCAGGCTCTTTCAGATGCTCGCTGTTTTTCCAGTCCTTTGAAATAATCTCGAAGAAAAGGGACTTTGAAACCCCTTTTTCTGAAACACTCAGCAATTGAACTGTTCTCCTTTAATTTCAGCATGCGGCGGATTTGGAAAAGAAACAGAACGAAACTGAAAACAGAAAACTGCTGGGAACAGTCATCCAGTATGGGAATGTCATCCAGGTAGGCTGTGAACATCTGTGCAAGCTGGAGAGGATTTAGTTGAAAATTCCCCGCTCAGTGGACTTTAAATTTCTGGAATTCATGGTCGGGAGTCTGTAGTTTTGCCAGGTTTCACCATGCCCTGAAGCGGGATCCTGGGAAGCAGGGCCTGGGTGTTATATCTGTGATGAAGTCAGTTCTTCATTATGGGTTAATTGTGTTTGGTTTTGAGGTCACCATTGATTGTTTTCTTCAGAAATACTTGTTAGAGCCCTCATTAGAGTTGTTGGAAGGTGGCACATGTACAACATCAAATATCCTCTCACAGTGAAATGGTGACACTTAAATCAGGAACTGACACAGAGAAGGAAAATCAATAGAGTTGTATTTTCTGTTAGATGAGACCAAGCAAAGCAAGAGAAGAGCAGCTTTGCCTCTTAGCAGGAAGAGCCGCTTAGTGCCCAGCATTTCACAAGTTTTGGTCTGGGGTTTTTGAGCAGGTTGTTGTAAGTGATGAGGGCATTTCCATGAGTTTGTCCGTGCTGGGGAAGGGGCAGTTGGATTAACTGAAGGTGTTTTGTTCCGTGTCTCTAAGTGTGAGTGGAGTTGTGCCCGAGCCCATCAGTATTTGTGCACAGTTCAGTTTGCCATCCTGTGTAGCATTGCAGTTGTCTCATGCACGCTCGGGTTGTTGAGGGGAGGAAGAGGAGCATTCTTAGAACTGAACTCTGATTCTTATTCTAGCTGCTTCACTTAAAAAGTAACAAATACTTAACAGTAAATAAGAGGCTTCCAGCTCTGCTAGAGAAGAATGCAATGAGGGTGACCTTGGATGAAGCTGGAAATGAAGGTTCCTGGTTCTACATCCAGCCCTTCTACAAGCTGCGCTCCATCGGGGACAGTGTAAGTGCTGGGAGCAGCATCCTCACGCTTCCCTTTGGGCACAGGCTGCATTTGGGAGGCCTGTCTTGCAATTAATGCAATGCACAGATCTCTGAGTGCGTGATGATGATGCAGGAACAACCTTTTTCCTATGCTGTCATGAGGGGGAGGAAAATTGCTATGGTAACTTGTATTTTGGAAACGTGGAATGATCTAACATTGGAGGGAATAAGGGACCTAATTAGGCTGGCCTTGCACAATTCCTGCTCAATTCAAAATGGTAGGAAGTGTTGAGCTGCTTCAGGAGGTTTGGAAGGAATAATTAGCATCTTGGTTTTCGGTGTTGTCAGCTTAGAATCAAAATTCGTCATCACTCTGGGTATGAGGAGTGAGGTAATAAGGAAGTGAAATGCTCCTGTTCATGGGAAATCTTTAATGCATCGCCATTTTAATCCCTTCTTTTGCAACATCTGACTCACTTGGGTATAGAGCCTTCCTAAACCCAGGAGGTCATAAGCTTCAGTGTGCTCTGGGGTTTAGGCCAGGTGTATATTTGGCACCTAAACACGGTGAATTTATCAATCAGCCATCACTTATCCTGTACCAGAACTCAGTCTGCTTCTTCTGCGAGGCTCTGAGTCCAGTAGCATAGGGGGTTTTGCCTCAGTGACTGAGTTTGGTGAGCTAAATTCTGAACCAAACAGAATCCTGCTGGAATCCTGGAGACTGGCGTCTCTCCAGGCTGCAAAAAGGTGATTTCCTCCCATCACTTCCATTATTAAAAAAAAAAGGGAAGGAAAAGCGCTTTTTCAGGCTGCAAATTTCTGTCTGATGCTGCACTTCTCTGCAGGTTGTCATTGGAGACAAAGTAGTCCTGAATCCTGTCAATGCTGGCCAGCCTCTCCATGCCAGTAGCCATCAGCTTGTGGATAATCCGGGATGCAATGAGGTAAGGGGACACTGGCACAGCTGGAGCAGCTGTACAAACCCTTCTGTGCTTCAGCTTAGCTGTTTGTACGTGGTTTACAATTCAGCAGGTTGGTTGGTACCTGTGGCACTGCTTAGGAATGGTTATCCTGGTAACCAGTGACTTACAAGAGGAGTCTTGGAGCTCTGCTTTCTCTTGGGTGCTGGCAGAGGTTTGAGTTCGGTCTCTTTTGCGTGGCTGGCTAAAAATAAGTTGTTCAGAAATCAGAAGTTGTGGCACAGTGATGTGCCCCATACTAGTCACTGTGAAGGAAGTTAAATCTACAGCACAGATGTGTAACAAGTGGCTTCCAAGCAGCAAGGCAGTTCTGAGTTACTTGTTCTGTAGCAGATACAGAAAGGACTTCCCTTCTCTAGAGCAGAGCAGCCAGGCCTGCAGTGTTCTGGTGAAAATTGTCTGTAAAACAAGACAGTGGCTCGTGGCAGTATCTTGTGCAGGCACAGGACAGTGGGACTGATAGTGTCTGTTCTCCTTTTAGGTCAACTCAGTGAACTGCAACACCAGCTGGAAGATCGTGCTCTTCATGAAATGGAGCGACAACAAGGACGACATCCTCAAAGGGGTGAGAGCCAGAGCTGTGCCTGTCTGCAGCTGGGGCCCTGCTGGGCACTGCCCATGCTGGGCGCTGCCCATGCTGACCCTGCTGCCTGCCTTTGGCAGGGGGACGTGGTGAGGCTGTTCCATGCGGAGCAGGAGAAGTTCCTGACGTGCGATGAGCACAGGAAGAAGCAGCACGTGTTCCTCAGGACCACGGGCAGGCAGTCGGCCACGTCTGCCACCAGCTCCAAAGCCCTGTGGGAGGTGGAGGTGAGGACTGGCACCCACGCTGGGGCTGGCTTGGTGGGAACAGCTGCTGCTTCTGTTTAAAAACGCTCTCTCTGGATGTCTTTCTTCAGGTTAAATTTTCCTGGTGTTACAAGTTTAAATTAAAATTCCTTCGCTTGCTGTGCTTTCTGTGCACAGTCACAGTGGAGCTCTGCTCTCTGATGGTGCAGCACAGAGCTCTCGAGCTCAGGTGCTTTACAGTTCAGGAAAAGGGCACAGGGAAACATCAATGAAGTCATTTTCTTACCAGTCACTGAAGTTTAACAACAGCTTATAATTTCCACTGTCCTGCTGAGTGTACTGAAGGCTCTATTTTTGGTGTGGAATAATGTGATTATGCATATCCTCATTTGATAGGAGGCTGCAGCCCCTTGCTAGTCTGTCTGAACTGGCTTTTGTATTCTGGCTTTTAAACAGAGTGACTAACACCTTGGCCATCACTGGCTTCCGAAAATAGCCTCAGTCTGTGGGTATTATTAGAGTTGGTTTATGATTTTAAATCTGATTAAATTATGAACTGCACGTAAGAATCAAAAAAATGAGTTGTAGTGATGGATAGGTGTTTTTATGTTCCCTTTCCAGAAGTATCTGCTGTGACATTCAGCTTCTCCTGTATTTCAGATGAAAGCCTGCCTGTAATTAGCATTACTTTGGCATATTACCAGTCTGGTAACTGCCCATGGGTGTGCAGTTACCTGGCATAGGTGAGATAGTTCTTCCCTTAAAGGCACAGGTCAGCTGTGATGAGTTTTCCTTAAGGAATCAGGTGTACCCACAGAGCAGCCAGTATGGGGCTACAGGTGTTGGAGGCTCTGCTCGCCCCCCTTAGTCAGTAAATATAAATATCAATTCTTTTGTACAGCGTTGTTGCACTTGAAATGTTTCCAGGTGTCTTCCCTCATCCACTTGAAGCAGTCAAAAATGAGCTATAGCCATAGGGTCATGGATTTGTTGCCTTTTCTAGGGGGTTGTTTGAAGACCTGGCAACACATGCACATAGAGAGCACCTTCTTTAATTCATTCATAAACTGAATCAATCCCAGCCAGCTCAGAGCATTCCCTGCACTGTGCTGGTCACAGATCAGAGGTGGTTTTGTCCTTTCTCAGCCCCTGGTTCTGTTTGCTCTCCCCTGCACATGAGATGAGGCAGATCCTGCTGGGAAGGGGGGTCTGTGCTGCATTCCAGGTGTGCTCCCTTCCCTTGCAGGTGGTGCAGCACGATCCCTGCCGAGGGGGAGCTGGCTACTGGAACAGCCTCTTCAGGTTCAAGCACCTGGCCACGGGGCACTACCTGGCAGCAGAGGTACGTGGGGCTGGGCTGGCACCTCTGCCTGCCCTTGCACCGTGTTCTCTTCCTTTGGCACCTTCTCAAAATCTGTCATTTCCCACCCCAAAGCTGGACACGGGGAGGGGAGGAGAGTGGTCATTTGGATTAATACAAAAATAGATGCTAAACGTAGGAAATACGGTGAAAGAGCTGAAAGAATACCATGGTTTGGGGTAGTCGTGAGCTGATCTCACTTCTTGTCTGAATTCTAGAGGCAAGAACTTCTCCTGCAAAGAATAGGCACTAAATAGTATCCTGTCATGTGGGCACTGGAATCAATGTGACTTTATTAACTGATGAATAAATGGTAAATGACTGAGAGCCTTTGGGGGAAAATGAATTCAAGTGTTGGTAATTTCTCTTGAATCACTGATTCTTTTAGCAGAATCGTAGAACTGAGTATAAAATGAAAAGACTGACTTCAGACTAGTCTGTAAGAACTGCAGATAGAGAAAAGTCCAGATTAAATATCCCATTTTGTATTCTTCTGATAAGCAGATTGGAAAACCAGAAGCATTTTGTCACATGCACACTGCAAATCCTTTTCAGTAGTGATCCAGTGTCGAGCTTTTCCAGTAAATCCTGGGTTTTCTAATCAGCCAAAACAAAAACATGCTCTTAGATAATGCAAGAATATACCAGAGGTGATTGCTCACCTGATACCTGGTCAGAATAGTGTTTGTTCTAAAAGATTTCTCCAAGCCAGTAATTTCTAGTTGGAAATTCCACTTGGAATTTAAACAACAACAACAACAAAAAAAGCATGAACTGGTTAACTCTCTCCTCTTGCTCCTGTAGTGATTCTCCTGAATGAGATAAATCTCCCTGCATGTTTGCAGGTTGTTTAACTGCTTTCTGGCCTGGTGGGCCGAGCTGGGTTTGGGCAGTGTGCTCTGCATGCCTGGTGGTGCTGCAGAGCGCAGGGCATTGGTGACCACGAGAGTTTAGGTGGTGCTCAGGCTGTTTGCCACTTGCAGCTGTGCTGGAGTTTTGACGTGCCTGTGATTCTGTTCCATCAGGTAAACCCTGACTATGAGGAAGATGACCTGGAGTGTCAATCCTCAGTAAGTATAGGCAAGGGTATGGTCTTGCCCCTGATTGAGGAGGGCTTGGCACAGGCCCAGGACTGACCTGGCCGGTGCACAGCTGGTCCAGGCTTCCTTGTTAGTGAAGAAACTGAAAACCTGAGAATGCTCTGGAGGCTTTTATGGCCTATCCTATCCAAGGAGTGGTTGTTCACACCTGGATTAGACCCTAGTGGAGAGCAACCCACTTGGAACTGAATTTACACATTACCTGAACCCCCCTCAACTCCTCCCTTTGTGGCATCTTTTTCTGTCTTCCTGTCTCCTCAACCTTTGCTTCCTTGGAGCACTGTCCTGCCAAGGGCTGGAAATCAAGTTGCTCAAGGTGACACCAGATGGGAAGTGTCCCTGAGGGAATGTCCCCAGAGCTGTGCCTGTCTGACCTCTGTGTTTAAGCAGCGAATTCGCTGTCATTGTACCTTGTCTCAGGAAAGCAGGACAACAGAGAGCAGGAATGGCAGGGGGAGGGTGATTCCAGTGCCATTCCTCTCGATTTTCCTGTGGGAGCAAGTCTGTGTTGTCAGTGAATGTTGTTGTGTCAAAGATTGAGTGTGTGGTGCTTTGTATGAACAGAAGCTTCTCTTTGGTGTCAGAGGGAACCAGCATTGCCTCACTAGTTGAAAGTGGAGAAAACTGGAACAGCACTTTCTGTTGTGGATTTTATTTATTTGGTTGGATTTGATCATAGGCTTATGCAGCTTTCTTGGTCATTTATCCTGTATTATTGAAGATTTGCACCATTTGGATATGACAAAGAGCTTATTCCTTCCGTTCTTAAGAGATAAAGGTGATGCTTGGAAATCCTGCAGGGTGCATTTTTCCTCCTAAAAGGATTTCTTATTATAGCCTGGCCATTAAAATGCTTCCCTTGCCCTCAGATATTGAGCTGTTTTCCTCATGACTTCTTGGTGGCATTTGGCAGCTTGACTGCAGTAAACATGGTAAAAAACTGAACCCATAGGTGTTGTTTGGAGAGGTTTGGGGGGAATCCAATACTGAGATATTTTGTTGGGTTAATTTTTCGAAAGTTAATCAATGTTGAGGTCCTTTAGGTAGACACCCCTGCTCCTGTGGTGTGTCCTGCTGACACGTGCATGGATAACATTCATGCACTGTCTCAGCTCTCTGGTTTTTCCCTGCTCTGTCTCTTTACCACTAGATGGCAAAAATAGACCAGCAAGAACAGGAGCAGGAGCACATAATTCAGCTCTGACAGGAAATTGCCACATCGTTTAACATTCACTGGTGACAGGAGGGTGTAGGCTGCTCTGTCCAACTTTATCCAAACTCCAGCTTGATCCAAATGCGAGCTGTCTGCAGGGTTTCTGTGCACAGCTCAGTGGTTTGATTGTTGCTTTCCTCTTACCCTCGGAGGGCTGCGCAGGAAGGGTTTACATGGGCATGGGTGAGGTGCCAGCTCCACCTTCCAGCAGCAAAGGGGGCTGCTCTTGTCAGCTTTGGGGTTGAATTTCAGTGCTCCCTGAATTGCCCCATTTCCTGCTTTCTGCTTTACTGCTCGTGTTCAGCTTTGCCACAGTGTCAAGAAGTGACCAGTTGTGTCCTGAAGGACAAGCTGTGAGTGCAGAGCAGCTGGATTCCTCACTGTGTTCCCTCCCCTTGCTGGGGGGGATGAAGGAGACAGCTGAAATTCGGAGAATTCATTCCAAGCGAGCGAATTCCTCCCAGAATTTCTCTCCAGATGGACTCTGAGTGAAGAGTTGCTCCTTCCCTTGAAGGCACACTCCCAAAGTGTATTTCTGTTCCATACAGATAACTGCCTGTTCCCATGTACAGAATCAGACTTTAAATGTCACTGCTTTGCAGCCAAGTTCATTGACTGCAAATATGTTAACTTGGGAGTATCCTGAGGCACAAGCAACACTGGATACCTTTTCCATATGCTTCAGGATGGCAGTGCCTTGCAGCAGGACTTGACAGGCAGGTGCCTGAGTGCTGATTCCTTTGGGTGCCTCCCTTCACTGGTGCCACCACCACAGAGAAGCTGAGGAGTTGGTTTCTTGGTCACCTTGAAAATTGCATCCAGGATTTAGGCAGTTGTACATGGACAGCTGGCTCCTGTGTGCCAGGACAGTGAGCAGCTTCTACAGGGACTTGTGCTAGCTGGGATTTCCCTGGGAAAGGATTTGGAGAAAGTTGTTGTTCCTTTTTCTCAGTTCATCTTTGCTTTTTCCTACCCTTTTGTCCTTTCATTGGAAACCCCGGGGTTTTATCCAGTTGGTGTATCTTTACTTTGCTGAAGGAGGCTGGGGATTTGCTGGCACCTTGGGAATAAAGATCCTGCTGGTGCCATGGCCTTTGGAACACGTTACTGTGCTTGAGAGCAGCGCAAGCTGTAGTGTGAACAGCAAGACATCCAACTCCTTGATTAGCTTTTTGTTTCTCTTTTCTGGGATTGATGGATGTGGGTCCCATTTTTGCTGCTGAAGCTGATTATTTCCCAGCAAGGTTGTTGGTATGTGGCGTGGCTGGCTTTTGTATTTTCAGCTCACTAATTTCTTGGTTAGAGGGATAATTGCAACGTGTGGAATATGTTTGGAGAGCTGGTAGTGTCAGGACTGGGTATCTTAGCTGATGTGTGTTATCAGAAACCAGTCAGAGCTCCTGGTGCGTGTGGGGTGAATGGCTGGGGGGGGTTTGTCTCTTCTGGCTCTGTCTGCAAGACGTAAATTCTGTGTGGAGGGGCAGTTCCTGTGGTGGTACCGAGGAGCTGCACCGGGGGAAGCGAGGAGTGCTTGGCCAGAGCAGCTGCTGTCAGTGCTGCCGGTGTCCTGCAGCCCAGTTCCCTGGTCCAGAGCCCTGTCTGCACCCGCAGTGTGTCTGGGGCTGTGGGGGCGGCTCTGCAGGGCCTGCCCTGACGCCGTGGGGGTTCCCTCCGCAGCTGGACCCCGAGCAGGAGGCGGCGCGGCGGGGCCGGGGGGCCCAGGAGAAGATGGCCTATTCCCTGGTGTCCGTGCCCGAGGGCAACGACATCTCCTCCATCTTCGAGCTGGACCCCACCACCCTGCGAGGGGGAGACAGCCTCGTCCCCAGGTACACTGACCGTCTGCCCCAGCTCGGGCTGCTTCGGAGCTCGGGCCTTTGCGTGGGTTTTTAAGGTAAAGCTGCCTCAGACTGTTTTCCTTTTATCCTTTGGAGTCAGGTTCCTCCTCAAATGAATGTAGAAATAATTAGAAAATGCCTGAAGGTTCACTTAAGTGCTTTACAATTGAGGTGTAAGAAAGAGAACACCGTTTTACAGATGGGAGAATTGAGACTAAGTGGTTTCCTGAGTGACTTCCTTGCCAGGAATGACCTGGGACTAAAAGCCTTGGGTGTCCTACCAAGGCATTCATTCCTGTGACCTGTCTGTATTGTGTTAGGATGTTACACCAACTATTTAGCACAGGATTTTCTGTTGTTTACGTGTTCTTTACTGTTCGTGTGGCACCTCTTGCTGTTGAACAGCTGCTGCACCCTTCCAGGACACACACTGCACACAGCCCTTTGCTGCTGGTCCCACTGAGAAAGCACAGAAAGTTTGTTCCATCTGTTCAGCAGCTCCCTAAATCATCATCAGATACCCCAAAATACAGATATCAGGGAGTTCTGGGCTGAAAACCCCAGAGGTAAAGGAGGAAGCTGGCAGCTCACAGCAGTGAAAAAGTGAGGATGGGAAGAGGTTTAGTTTGTTCCTGTGCAGCAGCTGAGTTACAGCAACTCAGAGTGGCTGTGGCTGTTTCAGAGCAGAATCTCCTGCATTACAGAAGACACCTTCCTCAGGTGGATTTATAGAATGAGCTAAGGCAATAAGGATGTTATTCCACTTGTAGGATGCAGGGTGGGTAGGGGTGACACTTCTTTTCCACTTGTTCCTGCCAGCATCTCAAAATCCCAGCAAAGCAAAGGCTTCCCAGCTGGGAAGCTGACTCATGCTGGGGCACTCCTGACTTTCTTTCAGGAACTCCTATGTGAGGCTCAGGCACCTTTGCACCAACACCTGGGTTCACAGCACCAACATCCCTATTGATAAAGAGGAGGAGAAACCCGTGATGCTGAAGGTAAGTTCTGTTGCTTCGTGTAAGCACATCCTTTGATTCCCATTCTTCACAAAAGTGGTGTTGGCAGGAGTTCCATTCCCTGAGCCTGTCACACACCAAGCATGTGACAGGAGTGAACAGTGCCTGGGCAAAATATTTGCTCCTAATGGCTCAGCTTCGTGGTAGTTTTCCAGTTACACTGTTCCCCTTCTACTCCACAACAGTCATCAGGAGGAGGATGTTTTTTCCCCTGGCTACAGCAGCATTTTGCCATCTCACCTGCTGCTCCTTTGACTTAGGAACAGCTCAGAGCTTGCACAGAGTGGCAGTGTTCTCAGTTTGGCTCCAGCAGTGGTCCCATGCTGCCTAAGCAGTGTGGCTTTTCTGTTTTGTGCTCGCTGTGTGTGTGAAGCACTGCTTTGTTCCTGCCTGTGGCTTTGCTGATAAAGCTTCTCTGGGTTTCAGATTGGTACCTCTCCAGTGAAGGAGGACAAAGAAGCTTTTGCTATAGTGCCAGTCTCACCTGCAGAGGTTCGGGACTTGGATTTTGCAAATGATGCAAGTAAAGTTTTAGGTTCCATTGCTGGCAAGCTGGAAAAGGGAACAATAACCCAGAATGAAAGAAGGTAAGGAAACCAGAACTGGGTTCAGATTATGCTGTTTCCTTTACTCAGTAACTGTTTCTTTGAAAATCTTATCAGAGTAAGTTCTAGAAGAGGGATTTGGTTTCCTCCTTGATGAGATTTTAAAAATAGATGGTTTTATTGTTGTGTCCACAGTGGAGGTTCTCAGGCCTGGTCTATCCAGCCCTCCTTGTCCTCTGAAGTGAGAGCATGAGAAATGTTGTGAGCTTGGGGGACTAATCCCCAGCATACCTCTGCAAATGGAGTGTGGGAATTCCTAATCCGTCCTGTGAGGACTGAGCATGTGACTTGCTGCAAATCCTCTGACCGTGTCCGTGAAAATGTGGCCACACAAAAAGAGCACAGAGGTGCCTGTGTCACACCAGGGCCCGTGTGCTTCCATAGCCAGTGCCTTCTATTTGGCCTTGGGAGAGATTATCACCTGATTTATTGTTTGTGGCATTTGAAAGAAGTGCCAAATAGAACTTGGCAAGTGTAGGGTTGCCCTAAAGTGATTTTCTTGTCTTGCTGCTGCTCTGGTTTAGCTGTTGGACAGTGAGGCTGCAGCAATAGGGGAGCATTAGTTCCTAATTTTAAATTCTGTGCAAACCTCTGAGCTTTATCCAGTCTCTAACTGCTGTTAGTTTTTCACTTAGCATTTAGAAATCTGTGTAAACTTAACCCTGGCACTGCTCTTTCAGCCCAGAGAATTTGTATTCTTATGTTAACAACTTCTGGCTTTTGTGTAGATCTGTTACCAAATTGTTGGAGGATTTGGTCTACTTTGTTACTGGTGGAACCAATTCTGGCCAGGACGTCCTTGAAGTGGTGTTTTCTAAACCTAACAGAGAACGGCAAAAGCTGATGAGAGAGCAGAATATTCTAAAGCAGGTAGGCTATGGTCTTCTCTAAGCTCTGCCTGTGAGGAGAGTTGTTGGAAAAAAAGAACCTGGTAGCAGAGAACCTGGCCAGGCTGGATGGGGCTTGGAGCAGCCTGCTCTGATGGGAGGTGTCCCTGCCTGTGGCAGAGGCTTGGAACAGGATGATCTTTATGGTCCCTTCCAACCCAAGCCATTCTGTGGCTCTGTGAAATTTTGGTCTCAGATTATTGGGACCTAAAGGTCCTTTGAGTTCCCAGCTTTCAGCAGGCTCTGGGCAGTGGACTGTAGGCTCACCATTGCTGGAGATGAAAATTCCAGCAGATTAACTTGAATGAAGGTGACCAATGTCTTCTGTCCGGGCTGCTCCGTGGCCAAGAACCTTGGTGACTGTAGCATATTTCTGATGTACCTTTTGCAATACAAAGGCACAGAGCTTTGACTCTAGTTTTAAGCAGAAGGCAGTGCCTCATGGGGTTGTGTCTGTGTTTTTTATTAAATGTGTAGATTTTCAAGCTGTTGCAAGCACCCTTCACGGACAGCGGGGACGGCCCCATGCTGCGGCTGGAGGAGCTGGGGGACCAGCGCCACGCGCCCTTCAGGCACATCTGCAGGCTCTGCTACAGGGTGCTCAGGCACTCCCAGCAGGACTACAGGAAGAATCAGGTTGGAAATATGTCTGTCATGGTCAGTGGCACCAACACAGTGGTTCCTGTGTTCAAAAACAAAAGTTTTATCCGTTAAGATAAACCCTGCTCTGCTGTGATTGTGCGGTCAGCCAGAGGTTTTGGGATGGCTCTGTTTGGTTCCGTTTTTCATTTTCATTTTTCATCTCTGTCAGACTGTAATGTAATTAGCACTGGTTCTGAGTGGGATTTAAGAAAACAACAGAATTTCTAACTGTCCCATGCAGGTGGATTACAAGACTTTGTTAACTCTTGCTGACTACAGGTGCCATTGAACTTGTAAATTAAAATTGCTCTGTAAATTAAGGCTGTTCAGTTTTTGTTGCCATGTATTAAAAACAAGGTCCTGTCAGATAAGTATAAATGCCTTGCTGGTGTCTAGCCCAGGAGAGAGGTGAGGGATGGAGGGCTTAGGGATGTCTGTCATTGTTTGCTTTCTTTCACACGAAAAATTTGGATCCAACCCAGTTCGCTCCTCAGGATGTTGGTATTGACAAACACCATCCTGTTTTCTGTTATTATTTTAAATGCTGAGGGTTAATTGCACCCTCTTCCTCCTTGCCTGTGTGTTTTGAAGGAATACATTGCCAAGCAGTTTGGCTTCATGCAGAAGCAGATTGGCTACGACGTCTTGGCCGAGGACACCATCACAGCCCTGCTCCATAACAACCGCAAGCTCCTGGAGAAGCACATCACAGCTGCTGAGATTGACACCTTCGTGAGTCTCGTGAGGAAAAATAGGGAGCCCAGGTGAGAGCTGCATTTTTGAATATGTGATTACCCTTCCCCTTCTGGGAAAAGTCTGTACCTGCCAGCTTGCTCAGGAGGGAGCACAGCCAGTTCGCTGTGTTCTGGCACTCGCCCTGCCGTCCCCTCGGGCAGCAAGGCTTGCTCTGCACTGTTCAAGTGGAGTTCTGAATGTTTGCTTCCTGAAATGTAGATTGCTTCAGTCTAGATCTCAGCAGTGATTGATACCCTTTTGGCTCACGTTTCCCAACAGGTTTTTGGATTACCTCTCGGATCTGTGCGTTTCCATGAACAAGTCTATTCCCGTGACACAGGAGCTGATTTGTAAGGCCGTGCTGAACCCAGCCAATGCAGACATTCTCATTGAAACCAAGTAAGTTGGTGCCTTTCAAGATGGTTCTCCTGGTGTGAAGCAGAAGGAAGGTGGTTCAAAGCTGAGCACGCTGCTGGCACGTCCTGGGGAAGCAGGGAATTGTGTGGGGTCCTCTTCAAACACAGGGAACAGGGGCTGGGGACAGCAGGTGTCTGCCAGGTGCGTCCTCAGCCCTGCAGGCAGAAATCCTTCAGATCTCTCCCGTTTGATCCAAAGCACGCAGGCTGTGCAGGAAGGTGTGCAGGCTCCTGGTGTGATCCTCCCCCAGCTCTGAGGGAGCTCAGCTGGCAGCAGAGCAGGAGCTGGTCTGGCTCTGCTCACCTTTCCTCCCACTGGAGTGGAATTTGGGGCTCCAGCTCTCCCCTGTCGTTGCTGAGGCCTCATAGCAGGCACCGAATCTTGATTTGATAAAGGTGGCTTTATTCAATATGTCTACTGGGGAATAGATAACCATTATCAGAATACTGCAGAAGGGAAGCAGGTAGTATTTAAACAACAAACAGCTGAGAGTATTCTTGCACGTTTAATTCTTGTCAGGAGATCATAAAGGTTGTATTTATTTCCACAAACACTTAATATTGGTACATCACTTATTTGCCCTTGAGTATTTAATTTGGGGTTTTTTCAGATGTTGATATTTTCTTTGCTGGAAGCCTTTTTAGTAACAGCAGCTGATTTATTTCTAGTTACTTCATCACATAAACAGAAGTTCTGATCCATTTGGCATTTATGGGATACAGAATTAATCAATTTTTTAGGTATTTTTCTTTCCCGTATCTTTTCCTGGTCTGTTGAATAATCTGGAATCAGTTCTCCTGTAAAGAAGGCTTTGAAAGTCCATTATTATGTGTCTTTTAACTTCCTTGTTTCTTTATCTTTTTCACTTGAAAGGAGCTGAAATGTTCATCTTTTTAAGGTTGAATGGAAAGCTTATAATCTAATGCTTTTAATAATACACCCCAATGATTTGGTGTAGTAAAATGCTACTGCCGAAAGGGTAAGATACATTTTAGCAAGTGTCTTAAATGTGAAGGATGTGTGTGGGTCTGGAATGTAACCTCCCCTCCTCCTCCTGGCAGGCTGGTCCTCTCACGGTTTGAATTTGAAGAAGTGTCAAGTGGAGAAAATGCCTTGGAAGTTGGAGAGGATGAGGAAGAAGTGTGGCTGTTCTGGAGGGACAGCAACAAGGAGATCCGCAGCAAGAGCATCCGAGAGCTGGCCCAGGACGCCAAGGAGGGGCAGAAGGAGGATCGGGATGTGCTCAGCTACTACAGGTTAACAGCACACAGAGGAGTTCAGGGTTCAGCAGGGCTGCCTGGGCAGGCCCTGGGTGCACAGGGGGTAATTTGGGAGGAAAGCTCCTGTTCCATGCACAAAGCAGCCTTCAGAGAGGGAGGGTGAAGTCTCTCAGAAGTGAGAGCTGAAAGCACAAAGTTATTCGTGGTGAGGAGTCCGGTTATTGACGAGCCAGTTTAAACTGATTTTTTTTAAAAGTATTTCAGGCTTCAAGTTGAATTTCCCCAGCACTTTGTGCTTGTGTGTGTGCTTGGTTCCCTGCTGGTGGGTGTTGGGAGAGCCCCTGCAGGTGACCACTGGGTTCCCTGTGTTCAGGGGGCACCTGGGGACTGCAGGATTTAGGTGTGTAGACGGCTTTGCTTTTGGTTTGCAAGAGGTCCCTGCTGTTCTCTGTGCCTCCTGCTTCCTCCCCAAGCCTGTAGCGGTCCTGTAGCTGCCAGCAGCACAAACATGAAGCTGTGTTCGTGCCCCAGGCTGGGTGTGGAGGGTGTGCAGGGCTGCTTTGCACAGCCCAGGCCGTGCTTTGGGCAGGTCTGACACCAGCAAAGTTTCCAGATGACTTGACAAGACACAGAGTTCTTGGCACAGTGTAAGGTCAGGTTTCAGCCCAGACCAAATTCCTGTGTCTGGGTTATAAACCCCTGAGAGTCATTTGACACACTCAACTGTGGCAGTGCAGAAAGTACAACTAGATTATTTGTTTTAATAACAACTTTGTTTGGAATTGTTTCTTCCATTGAAATGATTCTTGCAGGAGAATTCCTAATACATGGTTTTATTTGAGCCTGGTGGAGATCAAAAGGAGACCTCTTAGATACAAGTTTTTAAAACATATATGCTTTCAAAACAGGTATTTTTCTTGAACTTGGCTCTAAATAGAATTGGTAGTGTTAATTATTGGTGTATATATATTGGTATAACAATTGGTAGTGTTAATTATTTTGTAGTCTGTTATACCTCCTAAACATGCTTCAGAGAAGGGCTTGGGATATGGTTTGGTCAAATTCCATGAGGGGTACTAAAAGTGAAAGGAACCTGCTTTCAGTTAAATCTTCTTTTCTCTAGGAAGCCTCACACCTGGCAGTACTGAGCAGCAGCCCATGAGCACTGCTGGGTGTTGGGCATGTGCTTTATGGCTAAAGGTGAATTATCAGCCTGTTGGCTGTGCATAAGTGAGGTGCCAGTGATCAGTTCATGGACTGAAAGGCTTAGGAATGGAGTTCAGTTTTTGTCCACCAGTTGTCTCACTGAAGGGAGCAGAGCTCAGTAGTTTTTTCATGTTTAATGACTGGACCCATCTGTGTTGTTGCCTCAGGGAAAAGTGTGGCTTCAGCCTCTGTGAGAGGTGTTGGGCCTTACGCAGTATTTAGGCTGAGCTGCCTTAAGTGTTGTTTGCATTCTGCTGTAGCTTTCATAAAAAGCACTAATTATTATTTCCTGGGAGGGGGGGGAGGCCCTGGCACAGGGTGCCCAGAGCAGCTGTGGCTGCCCTTGGATCCCTGGCAGTGCCCAAGGCCAGGTTGGACATTGGGGCTTGGAGCAGCCTGGGACAGTGGGAGGTGTCCCTGCCCATGGCAGGGGGTGGAACAGGGTCATCTTTAAGGTCCCTTCTAACCCAAACCAGTCTGGGATTCTATTATATTTAATCAGTGATTCTATTTTATTTATTCCATGCTGTTTAACTTATTCTGTTGTTCCCCTGTTTGCTAGTGTTTGATGAGTACTTTCTTCTTTGCACAGTGAGGATGAGCTGTATCACTGGACAGTATAATATTATTTCTATTAATCTGTAAGAGTACATCAGTATATGTACTTCAGAGTGCATATATATATTTATATGTGCGTGATATATAAAACATACTTTATATGTATTTATATATCCTTTGTATTTAATATATAAAGTATATTGTATATATATTTATATACACTTCATAGTACACAGGAAATTAAAGCATCAGCTTTAAGCTCACCTAAACAAAAGCATTATTGTCTTCTTCTCTTTTTCCTTTCCTCCCCCCAAAGATACCAGCTGAACCTCTTTGCTCGAATGTGCCTTGACCGCCAGTACTTGGCCATCAATGAGATCTCTGGGCAGCTGGACGTGGACCTGATCCTGCGCTGCATGGCCGACGAGAACCTGCCCTACGACCTGCGCGCCTCCTTCTGCCGCCTCATGCTGCACATGCACGTGGACAGGGACCCCCAGGAGCAGGTGACCCCCGTCAAATACGCCCGCCTCTGGTCCGAGATCCCCTCCGAGATCGCCATCGACGAGTGAGTGCCGCTCTGGGCGAGGGGTGGCACTGCTGGGGGGTTTTAGGGCAGCGCCACACCGGTCCTAAATGCACGCGTTACTCATGCAGTTTGTTTGTCAATAAATCAAACGCCCCCGAACGTGTTCCTGAGAATTAAATGAGCTCCCTGTTGTGGGGTGAGCTCAGTGGTCACAGCGTGTCTGGGCCATGTGACCATGGAGTGACGTGGACCTGGGCAGGGGAGAGGGGTTTCGTCTCTCCTCCTGCCTCATTTGGTTAGAGGAGAGCCCCAGAATTGTTTAGCTGGGAAAAGCCCTTCAAGCTCAAGTCCAGCATCCACCACTGAGCGGTGTTCCCAGGCGCCACATCCACACCTCTTTGGAACCCTTCAGGGATGGTGCTTCCAGCACTGCCCTGGGGCCCCTGTTCCAGGGCTTAACCCCTGTTTCAGTAAGGTATTTTCCCTAAAATCTCTCTAAACCTCCCCATCTTGAGGCCATCTCCTCTGAGTGTGGTCCCCTCGGGGCAGACTGTCCTTACAGGAGCTCACACCACCAGCAGAAACAAGGGGCAAGGTGCTCAAACAAGGACATTGTTCCTTAACTTCCAGTGGAAAATCCTCTGGCACAGTGCTGAAAAACCCACACAAAACCACAGCTGGAGCAGGCACCTGGTTTCTTGACTGCTTGTTTTAACCCTTTATAATTAACAATTTCAAATTTAGAGTACTCAACTGTTCAGAGCTTGTTTTTTTCGGTTGGAGAAAACGAACACCTAAAATTGATGTTATGTGTTAGGAATTTAAGTCCTGTCAGTGTTAATACTGGTGTTCAGTGGTTTCTTGTATTTCCCTCCTTGCTGGCCTGGTTTTCTCTGCTGAGAGAGATGCAGTAGATAATAAATCAAATTTAAAGGCCAAAATATAAAACCAAATGGTTTCAGCTCTGGCAGGGGCTCACCAGAGATAAGTGATCAAACAGGAAGCAAAAGTATTTTGTGGGAGGTGGTGGGATTGTCCTTCTCAAAGTCACTGTGCACATACTGAGAAAAAACCCTGGAGTTTATATTAAAAATTAATATCTACTTTGCATATATATTGGTTTTATTTGGAGGAAAAATACCATCCTCTCTCAGCCTCTCTTGGCTACCCGTTCTCCTCAGTGCTGCACATCACTTGTCATTGTTTCCACTCCAATATTGAGGGTTACTTTTTCTGGTTTTTGGGACAAATTTATCTCTTTTTTTGGTTTTCCTCAGACATTTGAAAATAGTACCTAATGAGCATATGGGATAAAACAACAAAAGCCAGGAAATTCTGGTGTCAGTGTCCTCACTCCCTCATTTGGATGAATTATTTACCAGCCTTTAGCTTTTCTCAGATTTTGACAAACCAATGAAAATTGTACTGGGGGGAAAAGAGCCCTGTGTATTTGCATGCTAAGTTTTGTTTTGTTTTCTTTTTTGTTTTGTTCTTTTTTTTTCCCCTCTTCAGCTATGATAGCAGTGGAACTTCCAAAGATGAAATTAAGGAGAGATTTGCACAAACAATGGAATTTGTAGAGGAATATTTAAGAGATGTGGTGTGTCAGAGGTTCCCTTTCTCTGATAAAGAGAAAAATAAGCTCACTTTTGAGGTAGTTATCCAGTTCTGATTTTATCCTATTCTTTTTTTTTTTTTTTTTTTTTTGTGCACAAGTGGTTATTTTTTCAGCACCAGGTAGTTTGGCAAGTAATTAGTGAGTGTAATTAGTGAGTGCTGAGCCTCAGCTGGCTCCTTCCTCCTCGTGCAAGTAACCCCACTGAAGTTTGTGAGTTTGCAATGATGGTTCTTGAAATACAATTAATGAATGTGAGTTTATGTCTGAGGTTTGCAGCCACCTTGTTTACTCTCTGTGCTCTCAGTGTTACTGCAAAGCCAGGCTTTACTGGGGTAAATACCTCGAAAATTAAACACTGCCTGCACGCAATGAGAGTCTCCAGAGCTTAAAGTGATGTTCACCGAGAGAAAAAGTGTCCTGTGACTTACTGGCCTGTTAAAACAGCCTGTGCAAATAAAACCTAGCAAATCCATGCAACAAATAACCATTAATTTAAGAAAAGGTGTGATATTCTGTAAAAAATGCAGTTGAGGTAATATACTTCAGATAAGGGGGCTACGTTAAATATTTGCCCTGTATGGGATATTTTTATGTGGATCTTTTTGGGGTGGACTTGTGGGGAAACTTTATAACTTGGAAGTTACAGAGCTCAGCTTTATACGTGGTATGTTTTTTGTGAGGCAGTGATAGAAATTCTCTGTACCTTCGCTCCAGTCTTGCCCTGTTCTCTAACGAGACAGACGCAGTCTGATTTTGTAGCTACAGAATATCAGTTGCAGAGACAGACATGAACTGCAAGCATTGCAGTATTTGTAGGCAAGTAGAAAACGTCCTGATGTGCTGTTAGAACTAGCCAGTCTTGCCGAATTCCCAGACATTATGGTAAAATAATGACCCTCAGGCAGGTTCTTGATCTTGTCACTGTGTTAAGACAACTTGACTGTGATAGCAAAATGTTTAGTATTAATCAGGCTTTTTATTGTTATTTTGGTAGGTTGTTAACTTAGCCAGAAATCTGATATATTTTGGTTTCTACAACTTCTGTGACCTCCTCAGACTAACCAAAATCCTCCTTGCTATATTAGACTGTGTGCACATCACTACCATCTTCCCTATTACCAAGATGGCAAAAGGCGAGGAAAGTAAAGGTAAGGCTGGAAAGGGCAGGACAGAAAGTTCTTGGGTGGTTCTAGTTCATCTCAAAATGTTAGTGCAGGGTGGAATGATGAAGTCACACAGCATCCTGAGCTGGAAGGGACCCACAAGGATCATCCAGCCCAGCTCCTGGCCCTGCACAGACCCCCCAACGATCCCACCCTGGGCATCCCTGGCAGCGCTGCCCAAACGCCCCTGGAGCTCTGGCAGCCTCGGGGCCGTGCCCATTCCCTGGGGAGCCTGGGCAGTGCCCAGCACCCTCTGGGGGAAGAGCCTTCCTGATATCCAACCTGACCCTGCCCTGGCACAGTTCCAGCTGGAGGACCATTCCCTGGGTGCTGTCCCAGGGAGCAAAGATCAGAGCTGCAGCCCCTGGGAGGTCTGACCTTGGTCTCCTCTGCCCCATCTGAACAGACTAAGTGATCTCAGCTGCTCCTCATATCACATCTCCTCTAGCCCCTTCCCCATCTTTGCAGCCTCCTCTGGGTGCTCTCTAACATCCTTAGATCTTTCTTATGTTTTGGCCCCCAAAACTGCCCAGGACTGGAGCTGAGGCCACCCCAGTGCAGAGCAGAGCAGGACAATCCCTTCCCTCCCTCCCTCCCTGGCCAGTGATGCTGTGCTTGGAAATCTTTGTGTCCATGGCCTGGCTGTAAAGCTGAGTAATGCCTGTGACAGGAGAGGGCAGGGGGCTGCTCCAAGTACTGCAGTGCCTCTGTTGGCTCCCCCTGTCCCCAGGGTGTGGATGTGTGCTGGTGAGATGGTTTCTCTTTGTAGGATGTGGCCGGCCCTTGCCCTGTTAATGCGGTCCCATCCCACGTCCCTAACCGTGCCTGTTTCCTCTCTGAAGGGAGCAATGTGATGAGGTCAATCCACGGCGTGGGGGAGCTGATGACCCAGGTGGTGCTCAGGGGCGGGGGGTTCCTGCCCATGACGCCGCTGGCCGCTGCCCCCGAGGGGAACGTCAAGCAGAGCGAGCCGGAGAAGGAGGACATCCTGGTCATGGACACCAAGCTCAAGATCATCGAGATACTGCAGGTACCAGCAGTGCAGACTGAGGTAGCATTCTGTGCTGCCTCCAAGCACTGATTGTGTCCTGCTGCCTTTTCATGTATTGCTCACTCTCAGACTGGGAGAGCATTGCAAGGGTGACCTTGTCAGGCACGTGGCTCTCAACTTGTTTGTGACAATACTGTGCCATTACTGAAAGAATTTACTAGAAAAGAGTTTGCAGTAGACATTTGCATATTTAGCAGAGATTTGTGAGTATCTGACTTGAAGCAGAGCTGTCATTTCCCCCCCCCATTGTCTCACCAGTTTCTCTGAGTCTGCAGGGCCACCTGAAGTGCCCCAAGGAATGGGGAGATCTCAAGACTCCTCCTTGCAGAGCCATCAGCCTGACATACATTTCCAGCACGCACAGCCAGCCTTTCTCTCTCCCATCTCTGGTGTTCTCACTTGCTCAGCCCAAAGTCTTTGGGACGTGCTCGTTTTTTCCCGGTTACTGATGCAGAATTACTGCGCTGAAATACATCGTCCCCCTCTGAGTGTAGGAGTCCCTTCTGTGCTCAGTAGCTTCATCAGCGAGGTCCTGGGGGTCAGAACGCTGCCAGAGCCTGGTGGGCGAAGGCAGGAGAGCAGCAGGAGAGCCGTGGTGTTCCTTCCCCGTGCCCCGTGGGAGGCTGCGCCCTTCCCGCAGCAGCAGATGCAGCACAGGGGAGGCTCCATTCCTCCCTTGCACCATTGCTAATTTTAGTTCGAGCCAGAGCTGCTCTCGTGGCCTGGCATGTGCAGGGGGATGTTTCAGCGTGCCAGGATTCCCTGTTACCAGGGGCTATTCAAACTGGCATTCAGCGTTTTCCCCGAAAGCTGCAGAGTGTTCTTGGCATTGTCGCTCCTGCCTCAAGAGGAAGCCCACGGAGAAGGTGGTCTCTGCTGGGCTGGAGGTTTCTCTGGCACCAGCTGGTCCAGCCCAGCTGAGGTGGTAACGTGTATGGCACAGCCTGGCTCCTGGCAGCTCGTGTCCTGCTCCTGTGTCCCTGTGCCCCAGGAGAGCAGCACGTGTTCAGGATGGAGGTGGAAATGCTGCTTTCCTTTCCCAGCCAGCATCACACAGTAATGAGGCACCAAAACTCTGCCAAAATTTTATGCTCATAAGTATTTATTATGTGTGTGTATCATGCTCGTTGAAATCTCTAGAAAATATCAGTGAATTCTGGGATTCTTAAGGCAACATGTGCATGTCTTAGAAAGGTGGAATCCCAGACCAGTTTGGGTTGGAAAGGACCTTAAAGCCCATCCAGTCCCACCCCTGCCATGGACAGGGACACCTTCCACTGTCCCAGGCTGCTCCCAGCCCTGTCCAGCCTGGCCTTGGGCACTGCCAGGGATCCAGGGGCAGCCACAGCTGCTCTGGGCACCCTGTGCCAGGGCCTCACACCCTGGGCAACTTTTCCAAGTTAAATCCACATCTCTACTCTGTTGATGTCACACGTTGGTCGCTCTGCTTTGTGTGAGTTGTAGATGTGCTGGAAATACACAGATTATTTCACCATTTTTCCTACTTCTCTGTCATCAGTTTATTCTGAACGTGCGGTTGGACTACAGGATCTCCTGCCTGCTTTGTATATTCAAACACGAATTTGATGAAAGCAATGCCCAGATGTCCGAATCGCCCACTGGAAGCAGTAGTCAGGAAATGCCAGCTAATGTACCAGGTGGGTTATTTTGCAAGGAATGAGGTGGTGTGGCTTAGAGAAGACTCTGGAATCTTCAAGGGGCTAATGGGATGATTGTTTCAGATCCTCACTTGCCATTTGAAATGTTTTTAGGCCGGAAGAACATCTTTGATGCTCCTCTCATGTCGTGTGTTTGTCTTGTTTATTTTCTCAGGAGCCCTGGACTTTGAACATATTGAAGAACAAGCTGAGGGGATCTTTGGTGGAAGGAAAGTATCTCTTCACAGGTGCTAGTGGAGGGGGAGTTCCCAGGCTGGAGGGCTCCCAAGGAGTGGGGACTCCAGTTCAAAGTGAGGTGGGGACTGGGAAAAGCTTGGAAACAGCTGCTACAGTTACCCAGGCTTCCATTTTCCTGAAATGGCTTTGATGCAGCTCAAAGTAGTGTCCATTTGGATCAAAAACCACAGATAAGGTTCTTCAGCCTGAAGGATCATCAGGGGAGGGTCCCATGGTGTGGGTGAAAGCCGAGGTGCAGGATTAGTGCATCTCAGCTCGATGCTGCAGTAAAATCCCAGTACGATTTCCCCCCTTATTTAAAAGTAAGAAAAAAGGTTTTCTGCCACTGCCAAGTGGGCTCAAAACCTGCTGGGGCACTCAGTCTAATGTGCTGGTTAACTCCTGCTGTGTTTCCAGTGAGGAGAACACCCCTCTGGATTTGGATGATCACGGGGGCAGGACTTTCCTCCGGGTTCTGCTGCATTTAACGATGCACGATTACCCTCCCCTGGTGTCTGGGGCACTGCAGCTGCTCTTCAGGCACTTCAGCCAGAGACAAGAAGTCCTTCAGGCTTTCAAGCAGGTAAGTGTGTGTTTGGAGAGAGTTGTTCCTCATCTGAATGTATTTATAGCAGCTGAACCCAGCTCTTTTTTGTGCCACTAATGGCTGCCTCCCTGTAAGGTCCAACTGCTCGTTACCAGCCAAGATGTTGACAACTACAAGCAGATCAAACAAGATTTGGACCAGCTGAGGTCAATAGTGGAGAAATCTGAGCTCTGGGTGTACAAAGGCCAAGGTCCTGATGAGGCCATGGACAGTGTGCCAGGTGAAAACGAGCACAAGAAGAAAGAGGTAATTGGGCTGTGTTTGTGCGAGTTTGGGTGGGTATGTGGAGGGTGGAGCTGCCTTCAGAACTGTGACAAAGCCCATCTTCCCAGCACACTGCCTAGGTGAGGTTCTCTCTACTGCTTTCAGGTTGAGGCAGGAATTAGAGGAGAACTTGAGCCAGGTGATGCCCAGTAGCTGCCACTGAGGTGTCACCTTCAGGGTCTAACAGGGCTGGTTTGGGTTTGCTCTGGCTCCCCTGCTGTGTCCTTTCAGCACTGACCGATGGCATGGGATTTGTGCAGACAAAAGTACCTCAAGTAAGGTAAGGGCAGAGCTGTGAACTGCTCAGGTGATGCATTTTGAGTCATGGCACTGGGTTAAATGACAGCAGAGAACTGTGCTTTATCTGTACCTGGTAACACAGGATTTCCCCACCGTGCACATCTGGCTTAGAACTCTTTGAGCATCTTTTGCTTCCATGTAATTTGCAATCAAATAGGAAAGACTGGATGAGGGGATCCAAGAAGCAGTCCGTGTTTTAGGAACATTTACTGTTGGAAGTAAATATGAGTAATCTACTTGTTGCTTTTCTTGTCCACATTGCTATGAGGAATCTCTCTTGGTACTTGTGCAGTGACAGTTTAATAACAATAGAGAGGGAGAAAAAGTAAGGGGTTTGTTTGAGGGGAGACTTGATTAGAGACAGAATGTGACAGGCAAGGGACAGGAGGTTGCTGTCTCTGAAATCATCCCACCCTCACCTTATTTTGTGTTCTAGAGGTCAATGTGACTTGGCAGGATAATTCTATGTATTTTTCTGAGGCTGTCAGAGAGCTGGAGGATGACAATCCTTCCCAGGAGGAGAGCGGGCGCTATCCTAGAACGGTAATTTTAGCCTTCATGTAGACAGTAGTATAAGCTACTAATAAATTGTCTGATTTTATCCTCAGGAAGGTCACAGCAAGTCTCAAAAGCCTGAAAGTACTAGCAGCTACAACTACCGGGTAGTAAAAGAGGTAAAACTTTGCTTCTTGATAGTTCACTGGAAGTGTAAATGAGTAACAGAGCTCTGGAGAGCTGCAGTCAGAGGGAGGCACCCAGGAAAGTCTGAGTCACTCTGCCATTGTGGAAACTATTTGCTGAGTAATAACAAATCCCAACTTGAATGGGAAGCCAGGATAGAATAAGCACAACGTGTGTATTTTCCTTAAGAATGGATTAGTGAGAAACACGACGTTTGCTGCTGTTTCAATGGCAACACAATGTTTTTACTGTTAAGGACTACAAAGGCAGTAAGCAAGGGGAGAAGCCATTTAATTTGCCCTGTCCTGAGTACCTTGCACTCAAAGCCACTGTGCTGTTGAAATTTAATGTAGAAAATGCCAGATCAAGAACATGCTGTGGTGCTGGTGTGGTGTGAGCTAAAGGTGTGTCTGTGGCTCTGCTGTGGAGCGTGATGGAGCGTTCACTTGACATGGCTGAGTTCTGCAGGAGCGTAGGATCTCAGAACTGTAGAGTGTCCTGAGGTGGAAGGGACCCACAAGGATCATCCAAGTCCAGCAGCCCTAGTCAGATGCCACGGATGGAGCCTGGGCCACGAGGTGCTGCCTGGAGCCGCTCTGCTCCGTGCACATGAGTTGGTCCCCGGTGCTGCTCTGGGACCTGGCGTTCTCTGGAAGAAAAGCCAGAGTTGGGGCTCTAAGGCCAGTCTCTCCTGCAGATCCTGCTGCGGCTCAGCAAGCTCTGCGTGCAGGAGGGGGCCTCGGTGAGGAAGAGCAGGAAGCAGCAGCAGCGACTCCTGCGGAACATGGGAGCTCACGCCGTGGTGCTGGAGCTGCTGCAGATCCCTTACGAGAAGGTGGGGCTCCGTGTCGTGTTGGCAGGCTTTTCACACCTCCTCTGAATCCTCCTGAGCCTGCTCCCTGTCCTTTGGATGCACAGAGGCTGGTTTATGTATCCTCACAGTCTATAAAATACCCACGCTCAGAAATAATGGGGAGCTCAGACAAACTCTGTTTGTTTGAAGTCTTTGACTGTACTGCTGTTGCCTGGAGAAATATCCACACATCATAGTGCAGAATTAAGGGTCAGCTCTGAGCTTTTCATGGGAGGCAGGTGCTGCCTTGAGGTTAAGCACGGTGGAAGAAAGCCACTTGTCACTGCTGTGAGGCAGCTGTGTGACCATCCTGGGACCACCAAGGGAAGGGAGGAGGCCGGGCCCCCTGGGGGTTTATCAGCAGTAGATACAGACTCTGTCACAAGTTGTAGAGCCCTAAACTCCCCCTTAGAGGTGAAGGAATAACAGCTGGCTCTCCAGGTGAGGTGTGCTGCTCCTAATGAGCCATAGCAGTGGCAGCACTTGCCAGCTGTGCAGGTTGGAGCCCACTGGGCCTGGTGAGGCTGCAGAGCACCAGGTCGTGCTGACACAGCACAGCCTGAGGTCATCAGGTTGGCTGCTCATTAGTCACAGGTGACAGGTACTTAGGAGTGCAGAGGTGAGGCACCTCTTCACATTTTCCTGGTCACTCTGTTCCAAACTCGACAGGTTTCTATTCTACACTGTAGCTTTGATTAATGTTAATTCTCGTGGTTTCTTGCATCATATTTTGCTAAAAAATCAGCAGCAAAAACACCTTTCAGCACCTTGTCATCACCTTTCTGTCCCCTGCGTGTGAATGCACATCGGACAGGCAGTGTGGAAGGGGTTTCACCCTTGGAAATACATGAAATTCCTTAAAAATAAAAACAGACAGTAATTTTCCAAAGTGCAGCTTCGGCCGTCAGCGGGTTGGGAATCCGCAGTGACATCAGGGGAAGGGCAGCGGCTCCTTGGCGGTGCTTGGAGGGCTGTGAGGAGTGTGGAGGTTCCAGTAAATATAAACTGGGCCGAGCTGGTGCAATAGCAGCTTTCCATCCCTGCCTTGCCACGAGCTTCCCCGTCCGCGGCTGCCGGGACGCGCGCCGGTGGGACGTGGCAGCTTTCCTGGGTAGCCCTGAGGTGATGATGTGTGGTTTGGCCAGCGGGCTGCGATGTTCAGAAGCTTAGAAGTGACTAAAGCACGTTGCTGGCAGGCCTGGCTGTGGAACAGGCACTTTCAGAGAATAAACTACTGTAATTTCTATTACGGGCTTTATTTTTGACGCTCTTTGGAAGCGTAGAGCTGGCCCGGCTCATCCCGAACGTCTGTGAACTGGGTGGAGGTTTGTTTTCCTTTGGGGTGTGAGAGACGTGACAGGTCCCTTGCTGGAGCTGGGGCTCATCCTGTGCTCACCTCAACGTGAACCTTTGGATTCCTTTTAACCCCCTCTTCTTGGTCGTGCCCTCCCAGGCTGAAGACACGAGGATGCAGGAGATAATGAAGCTTGCACACGAGTTTCTGCAGAACTTCTGCGCTGGGAACCAACAGAACCAGGCCTTGCTGCACAAGCACATAAACCTGTTCCTTAACCCAGGGGTAAGAATAACCTCAGCCCGTGATTTATTTTTTGCTCTAGCAAGAGAAGGGACTGGATTGTCCTTGGTGATGCCTCTGGGGCTGTTCTGTTGCAAGACTGGTTGAAGAGGTCACATTTTGTTTTCATTCTAAAGCCTCAAAAGTTGGCAAGATGTTTGTTTAGGGCTGTTTCAGTGTAGAAAGTTCAAGAGGCTGAAGTGGAGTGAAAAATAGGCTGAGATAGGAGCAGTGGTGTTGAAAGCTGAGGTCCTCAGCAAAGTTCCCTTCAGCCCTGCGCCTGCAGGAGTGCTGGCTTTACCCTGCCCTCAGTGGGGATGTGGTGCGTTGTTGATTTCCTGATGTTTTTTTCCCTTCCTTTCATCCCCTGCATCAGATCCTGGAAGCAGTGACAATGCAGCACATCTTCATGAACAACTTCCAGCTCTGCAGCGAGATCAACGAGCGCGTGGTGCAGCACTTCGTCCACTGCATCGAGACGCACGGCAGGAACGTTCAGTACATCAAGTTCCTGCAGACCATCGTCAAGGCAGAGGGGAAATTCATTAAGAAATGCCAAGATATGGTAATGGCTGAGGTGAGAGCTGCAGAGATTTGCAAGGTCTGAACAGAAGTTTGCACATAGCAGTTGGTGAACATGACAAATTGATCCTCTCGCTTCAGGGACTGCCAAGAAGCTGACAGCTCTCACCGTGCAAAAAGAGCATTGCAGCTCCCAGGAAGCTCAGGCTTTTTGTGACCAAAAGCTCTCTGAGCTCTTGACTCACAGGTCTAACGAGGGGTTGGTTATTAATGGCAGGAGTTACTTCCCAGGCCTGTACACAGCAGCATGTAGGTGGGGTTATGAAGCAAGGGGGCCTTTCTCTAGCAAAATTGGCATGAAGAGAAGTAGTTTAATATCAAGATCACTAAAACAGAAGGAAAATTTCACCATGATGGTATTTTGATGGGAAGTTTTGTGGAATCACAAACTACCATAGAATCCCCTTCCATTATCCCAGGGTGCTCTGAGCCCCTTCCAGCCTGGCCTTAGGCACTCCAGGGATCCAGGGGCAGCCCCAGCTTCTCTGGGCAGCTGTGCCAGGGCCTCCCCACCCATATTTTTCCTGCTAGCTAAACCTGTTCTCAATTTGAAGCCATTCTCCCTTGCCCTGTCTCTACAAGCCCTTGCAAATAGCCTTACCAAGATGCACTTATCCAGCTGTTAAGTGCTGAAGGGGAATAAGATGAGGATTGGCTTTAGGTATGTGGGTAATAGGAAATTGGGGTGTCAGGGTAAAAGGGAGAGGTAAGAAGGGTGAATGAATGCCTTTCAGTGGGATATTGGATGGGATCTGTTTGGATTTGCACATCTGATGGGATGTTTTGGCCTCCTCAGCAGGGGGAGCCCCAGGATCAGATTTGTCAAATCTGGCTTTTGAGCATCAATCCTGATAGATGGACTGAAAATCTTCCATATTTTCTTGTTCAGCTCAAAACCAGCTCCAAGAGCTTTTCAACACATAGTCGAGTGTGAGATGCTCAGCAAGGGGCTTCCCTGGGGTCAGCAGGTGCCCTGGGGGTTTTCTTCTGCATTTTATCCTGCTGTTTTTCCCAAACCCTGTGGGAGGAGAGCCCTGGATCCCTCCAGCTGCATGCTCAGCAGTGCCCAGCCTGGAGCAGGGCTCGGTTTGCTTGATCTCCTTCCTTTCCTGGAGTTCCAGGAGGTCTGAGCTGCTCTGAAATCATGGCCAGACACGGGTCAAATGTGAGGCTGATGGAAATCTTTGGTGTGTGACTTAGCATGTCACTCCCTAGCCTTGGAAAATGGCTGTTGCTTTTTGGGAGGGGTGGAAGGAGCGAGCCCTGCAGTCCTGCCATCCACTGTGCCCCGGGCAGCTCTCCACCAGCACAGGGCTGGCCACAGCTGCGGTAGAAAGTCACCCGAGGTGACATACGTGAAATGGAAAGGCACAGTGGAAAGCCACAAACTTCCTGGCACAGCTTCTGGCTAAGCAGGCAGCTGGACTGGCTTTGAACTTCTTCAGCAGTTCAGGAGTGGTCAGTAGCCCTGAGTCCATGAGGGCAGCCCAGGAGCAGTGCCCAGCTGCCCCGAGGGGCTGAGCAGCAGCAGTGGGGCTGTGCAGAGGGACAGCCCCCGACGAGGGGGATGCTGTGGGGGGATCCCAGGCTTTGCTCTGCTGATGGAATGTTTGCCTTGCCCTGTAGCTGGTGAATGCAGGGGAAGATGTGCTGGTGTTCTACAACGACAGAGCCTCCTTCCAGACCCTGGTGCAGATGATGAGGTCGGAGAGGGACCGGATGGACGAGAACAGCCCCCTCATGTACCACATCCACTTGGTAGAGCTGCTGGCCGTGTGCACAGAGGGCAAAAATGTCTACACAGAAATCAAATGCAACTCCCTTCTCCCTCTGGATGACATTGTTAGGGTGGTGACCCATGAGGATTGCATTCCTGAGGTGAGGGCTTACAGGAGAACTGTGCTGTTCGTGTTTGAAATGTGCTGGGTTTGGGTGAGAGAGGGTTTGTACTGCTGAGTGTGGCCTGGCAAGGGGGTTGGTGCAGGTGGGCAGCGAGCTGAGAAGCTGGAGTCCTTCCCTGCTGCTGCTGCTGGCACCCCCAGGCAGCCTGGACAGTCAGAGTTAAATCCTTTTATACTTACTCCTCACCCTGAAAGTGGGAATGCTGTACTTAGTTGTTTTATAGGGTTCTTGAGGCAGAGAGGTTTATGGATGTGCTGCTAACCTTGAACAGATGGTTCTGCAGAACTGGAAATTATTATTATGCTGACGTTTTGTCTGCAGTCATCCTGGTGGTTTTTTATTGGACGGTGTCTTGCTATTCATGGCATTAAATTTCACCAGTGTTTAAGTAAAAGGAAGAAGTAGAATTCCAAATTATTTATGTAGCAGTTTTAATGAGACATTATATTCACTCATGCCACCCTTCAGGTTTTTATTCTTTAATAATTATTTTTTCCACTTTTAGGTCAAAATAGCATACATCAACTTCCTGAATCACTGCTATGTGGACACAGAAGTAGAAATGAAAGAGATTTACACCAGTAATCACATGTGGAAGCTGTTTGAGAATTTCCTGGTTGACATCTGTCGGGTAATGTATCTGCACCAAGGAACTGAATTCAGAAAGCCTAAAAAACCTCTTTAATCCAGAACAGCAAGGATAAGACATCCCAGTGCATCGAGGCAATAAGTACCCTGAATACTCTGTTCCTGCAAATATGTGCCTCCTTTTCCTTACGCCTGTGGATTTCATTAGTCATATTCCATGGAACACATCAATATTTTCCTTTTTAAAAGAAAAAAAACAAGCCCAAACCGAAGCTCAGTGAAGCTCCACACCCTGCTCCTTTGTCCAGTGCCTTTTCAGTCCTGCCACCTGGCCTGCTTATTCTGGCCAGGATCACTGAGCTCCTTCCTGAGCAGCGCTCAGCGTTTCTTGGCAGGTCAGGACAGATTGTTTTCCAGGCTTGGCGTTTATTTGGCCATATGGCTTTTTGCCTGGGATTCCAAGTATTTCCCCATACGAAAGCATTACACCTCAGTCCTCCCTGTCCTCCTCTTGCTTTCCTCCAAGACACTGTGGTTTTTTTCCCTCCCCCCAGCCGTGCTCTCTGCCAGCACATCAAACCAGGAGCAGCGCCGGCTTTGCTCTGGCGTGTGCTGGAAGCGCAGCGCCCCAGTGCCATCAGTGTCATTGAATTGCTGGGACCAGGGCAGTGTGAAATGAGGAGTTCCAGCCTCAGCTGCCTCAGTGAGCTGCTCCTGACCCTGCTCTGGTTTGTGCTGCAGGCCTGCAACAACACCAGCGACAGGAAGCACGCGGACTCCATCCTGGAGAAGTACGTGACCGAGATCGTCATGAGCATCGTCACCACCTTCTTCAGCTCCCCCTTCTCTGACCAGAGCACCACCCTGCAGGTGGGGAAATTAGACACACACAGGGAAAGCCCTGCCAAGGCAATTGTGTTCATGCCACTTTGGTGCCATTTACCAGTGCCAAAGAAACACGTGTTGTAATGGGGGAGCAAATACGTCGCTGTTCTTGGTGACCAGACTGGTCTTTTTGCTGTAGAAATGGAAAGATTTGTAGATCAGAGTACAAATATTCTTCTAGAAAAGCTCAAGTGTCATATTAATTCATCAGTGGATTCAGCTCTGTGCTACCACCAAGGTCCTTTGTGGAGGGTTTTTGTGTGTCATACAATCCCAGAATGGTGTGGGTTGGAAGGGACCTTTAAGCCCATCTCATCCAACCCCCTGCCACGGGCATCACAAGGGTGATTGATTAAAGAAAGCATATTTTATAGAAGGATTCTAATTTCCCTTTAAAGAAAAAAAAAATGCATTCAGAACAAAAATCCAGAAGCTCTCATGTGTCTCACTGGGCAGTTTTTTGCCTTGTTCAGAAGTTGGGGAAATGTGAAGGAGGAGCTTGGAACACTTGTGAAGGGGAGAAGGCAGAGATTTGTCCAGCAGAACAGCAGTGTCAGGATGTGCCCTAATGTTTGTATTTGCACAGAGATAACACTGCTCTGTATTCCTAATTACCTTCCTGGGAGGGTGTGGGGAGGGTGGTTGGGTGTGTGGCAGCTCTGGCAGGAGGCTGAGAGGGGCAGCTGTTGAAACTTAACACAACCTGGTAGTGCCAAAGGCAGATGTTTGCAGTGCAGTCTCCAGGTCTCAGAGCTCATCCAGTCCTACCCCTTCCATGTCTCTGACCTCACCTGAGTGTGAGCAGTGCAGCAGCTGATTTGCTCCGCAGGTGACTTCAGTTGCTATTGCCCATCACCTCCTGTGCTCATCAAAGAAACGAGAAATGGAGGTTGTGGCCTTGTCCCTGGGCTCTTGCCCTTCCCTCTGTGCCATGTACCTGGGCTGCCCTGCTCTCAGCTGTCATCTCTGAGATGCAGCATTTGAGTACACATCTTGCCATCCTATTTTAGCCATCTGTTAATGTCATATCAGCAGTTTTTCTTTAGTTTCTCAATCTCCCCCTCTGTCTAGCAGGATGAAGTCACTTGGTTCACCTCTTTTCCCATCTCAGCTGATAGATCTGCCTTGTCCTAGATTCATCTTTCCTCTACATCTCCAAGTTAAAAGCAGTTTCTCTCCCTTTTCCTGCCTGTCAATATTCTTGTCTATACCCAGGGATCCTCCCCCCCGAGGAGCACAGCCTGTGGGACCCCTGCCTGGTGTCCATCCCTGCTCCAGGTGGGATTTCCTCCCCCCTGAGGTGCTGCAGGTGGGCTGATGTCTGTAGGCGAGGGATGTGGCCACTGTGCTCTGGGTTCAGTCCCTCCCTGCCCTTCCTGCTGCACCTTGTGATCCCATTCCTTCCCCTGCCAGCCTCCTCTTGCCTCCTGCTCCTTCATGTCAGGGCTTGTGTGACTCAAATTAATCCTGCCCTGAGTCAGGCCCAGCCTTGCAGGTTCAGGGAACACCTTGTCCATCCATCATGTGGTTCAAATCATATAAAATTAGGAGAACACAAATGTCTTGGCAAAGGACAGCTGCCCACAGCTTCTCTTTAACAAACATTGTTCAGCCTGTTTGCCTCCCAAGGCTGCTGCTGCCCAGGGTTTCCCTTCCCAAGTGCAGCTGGAGACACGAGGGACATGGAGTAAATTTCCTATTTGATTTATTGACCTTGTCTAAGCAAATGAGACATCCTAAAGGCTTTTTAAGACCAAAAAAATCTTTGGACATGAACTGAAAGCAGTATGTGGGTGGTTTAAATCCAAACATGCAGGTATTTTCAGGGCCCTGGGTGAATGCTGCTGTTTGCCATGGTTTTTGGTGTTTGGCTTATTTCCAGAAAGGAGAATGGGTATTTGCCTCCTAGCAGTTCTGGGGGCTTGCATTTTGGTCCTCCTCTTGTAGATTTTATAATGGTGTTTGATTTAATTGATCTCATAGATTTAATTAGCTAATAGGTTTGGCTTTTTACTCTAACTACACTTTTTTCTTGCAAACAGGCTTTACTGTTGGCCAGAATAAATCAGGTATTTTTTCCCTGGTTCCTCAGTCCTGTGGTGTTTGCACTGTGGTGTAGTTCCCTTAGCTGATAGATGCACTCCATAGCTTGTGGGCCCAGGGACACAGGGTGTTCCCTCTCAGATTGAAATACTTAAAATACTCTTTCCTCTACAGGTAAAATACACTGTTCTACTAAGTAATCACTGTACAAAACCAAATGGAGTTTTGGTCACTATTGCTGGGCAGCTGCCAAGATGAAGGAACAGAGCTCATGGGCATGGGTGTGTTGGAGCAGCTCACCTGTCTGTAGTGGAAGATCACCTTGTGAAATTCAGGGGTGAAAACCACACCTTGGTTTAGGCTGATCCACTGCAGCTGCAGTGTTTGCCACCAGCCACTGCCTGTGTTCCAGATAACTCACAGCTGGCTTCTCAGTGAATTGGGTACAGCTAATAATGCCTGGAATGATGAGTTTCCAACTCGGGAGCTGTGCTGTCACACAGCCAAGTCCCATTTACCTGTGGCCTCTTGAGTCAGCTGCTGGTCAGCACTAAAAGAGGAATCTGTGTGCCAGGGGTGCTGATAGCTCTGATTAAACAGATGAAGGTGACTGCTTATTTCCTTTGCTTAGTCAAGCCTCAGTTTCCGGGGCTTTCTGCTGCAGAAGCTCCTGTTTCTCGTTTCCCTTCCAGCGTTGGTTCCCACCCTTGCCAGGCAGTTGCTGATCCTGTGGTAGATACCCCAGCTACCACGGGGAGCTGCCCAGCGAGTGCTGCAGAGCAGTTAGGAGTGACTGGGGAGTGCAGCTGGGCTGGGGTTAGCTCGGAGGGAGGGCGTGACCGTGCCGTGCTTGCCTTGCAGACCCGGCAGCCCGTGTTCGTGCAGCTGCTGCAGGGGGTGTTCAGGGTGTACCACTGCACCTGGCTCATGCCCAGCCAGAAGGCCTCCGTGGAGAGCTGCATCCGGGTGCTCTCAGACGTCGGTAAGGAGTGTGTGTGGGCAGAGCTGCCTGCTCTGGCACGGCCACCCGGGGCTCGCGTGCCATCCTGCCCCAGGGACAGCGCGGTTTGCGTCCTACGGGTGCCGCCTGGGGGTAACTCATGATCCAGGCTCCGTACAAAGCCAGGGTTGTGCTCATGGGTCGTCGTGGTGGAGCAGTGGGTGTTGTCACTGTCACCTGAAGTGCTTTCTCTGTCTAACCTCAAAACTCCCTGCAGTCCTGGTGATGTGCAGCTGGGAGATATTTTTCATGGACGTGTTGAGGTCAGAAAAGCCCTCCAGGATCACCGAGTCCAAGCTGTGCCCAGTCCCCACCTTGTCGCCAGCCCAGGGCACTGAGTGCCACATCCAGCCCTTCCTTGGACACCTCCAGGGATGGGTTCTCCAAACCTCCCTGGGCAGTTCCAAGGCCTGACCACCCTTTCCATGGGGAAATTCCTCCTGATGTCCAACCTGACCCTCCCCAGATGCATCTGGGAGTGCCACTCCTGCCCCTAAATTTGCTCCACTTTCAGTGTCCACAAGAATAGCTCATACTGGATATGGGGTCAAGCTCTGTTTTTGTGTGTCCACGTGTGCCAGCACGAGTTGTTGGGGGTGTGTGTTTAGGGACAGATTCCTACTCCCACACATCAAAAACAGTGACACCTCTGAGGTGTGGAAGCCTCTAAACAATCCTGCCCAGGCCTGGCCCTGCACAGGGACTGGGCACTGCCCTGTTTAAAATGCACTCAGAGAGTCTTGGAACAGTTTAGGTTGGAAAAGATCTCTTAAGGTCATCAAGTCCAACTGTCAGCCCAGCACCACCACTGTGGTCACCAGTAAGCCATGTCCTCAAGTGCCACATCCACAGGTTTTTTTGCCCACCTGCCTGGGCAGCCCATTCTAATGCTTTACAGCCCTTTCTGTGAAAAAAGAAAAAAATTCCTGATTTCCTAATTTCCTAGTGTCTAATCTAAACCTTCCCTGGTGCAACTTGAGGGTATTTTCTCTTGTCTTATCAAGGAGAGTTCGTAAAAGGAAGGGGTTGGTGGAAGGAATTGCATGGATGTCTGTCCTGTTGTTGTGTTGGCTCACGGGCTCAAGGTCTCCGTTCCCGCCGGTTCTGCTTGTTGCAGCAAAAAGCCGAGCGATTGCCATTCCCGTGGACTTGGACAGTCAGGTGAACAACCTGTTCCTGAAATCCCACAACATCGTGCAGAAGACGGCCATGAACTGGCGGATGACCGCGAGGAACGCCGCCCGCAGGGACTCAGTGCTCGCCGCCTCGCGCGACTACAGGAACATCATCGAGAGGTTACAGGTGACCGCACAGCTCCCAGGCCTCACCCTGAGGCCTTTTAATTTATTCACACAGGACAGACCTGGTTGTCCTGACCCTCTCCTGCCGTTTGTAAAATTACTTCACCTCTAGATGTGCGTGTTGTTAATGTTAGAGTGAAGCTGGCTGTGGTTGTTTCCTAGGACATAGTGTCAGCCCTGGAGGATCGCCTGCGCCCTCTGGTCCAGGCAGAGCTGTCAGTGCTGGTGGATGTGCTCCACAGGCCTGAGCTGCTCTTCCCGGAGAACACGGATGCCAGGAGGAAGTGTGAAAGCGGGGGTTTCATTTGCAAGTAAGTTGTCTTGGAAGTCTGGCTTGTTTTGCCTTTTCCCAGTCTTCCCGTGCCCTGTGGAATGGAGCCCTCCTGCCCAGCTTGGTAGATACTTGCTATCCTCTGAAATGCCTGTAAAAATCAGTATTTTGGGATATTGTCAAGGCAATTTCTCCTTGAAGGGGGGAAAAAAACCTGCTTGTTTTTTGGGGAAAGACTGGTTGATATTTTCTCAGAGCTAATGTGTAAAAATGTCTGCTTGCTGCAGGATACGAGTGTCCTGAGCAGTTGTATAAATGAGTTAAATTCTGAGCTGATCCCAGTTACTGATACCTGCCTTCACCCCAGTCATGTTTGTGAGGTGCTGGGTGAGCACATCAGCACCAGTTGTTGTTGTGGGCATCACCACAGTCAGAGAGGAGGAAAGGGAACGATTACAAGGTCATTTAGAGGGCAGTTCAGAGCAGATCCAGCTTCTCCCATCACCTCCTGGAGGGGTGGGCTCTGTACAGAGGTAATGGAAGCTGGGCATGCACTGAGTCCCATGTTGTGGGTGGGATGGATTTGGGATTGCACTATCCAGGGCTCTCAGTCTGTTTTTTCACCAAGTGGAATAGATTTCCTGCTGTTAGTTGCTCTGGAGGACCATCAGGTGCTGCATCCCACTGATTCCTTGCTGCCTGCAGCCAGAGGGATTTTTTGGCTCTTTTCCTGCAGGTTCCTCCATAGCATCCCCTGGTAGCTGTCAGGTGTTGCTGTGGAGAGAAGGCTCCAAAATGGTTGTGTAACAGTGTGATGGTAAACCTTGTTTGCAGCATAAACCAATTAAGATAACCACATATATCTTAGCCCATTTTTAGCATATTTGCACTAACCTGATTGATGGCTTTTTTCAGGTTAATTAAGCACACAAAACAGCTGCTGGAGGAGAATGAGGAGAAACTGTGCATTAAGGTATTACAGACGCTCAGGGAAATGATGACCAAAGATAGAGGCTATGGAGAAAAGGTAAGGTACAGTCCATCATTCTGTTAAACACTGTCTTTATTCAGTAAAGGAAAATAAAACTCCTGCTCTTTCAAGCTGTTTTGTGTGTGTGAGCACTTCTAAGCTGGAGCAGGAACAAAACATTTTTAGTCAACTAATACCTTTCAAGTCATATTTGAAGTTAAGTTTGTTTCTGTTGCTTTTCTACTTGAGACTGGCAAGTTAAAGTCTAATCCCTGCAGTTGCTGGCACTCTAAAATATCAATTTTGTTACCTTTTTATGAAGGCTATAACCTCTTTATCTGCTTTCTGGGTCCAGGTGACTCTTCAGGTCATGTAAACCTTGCAACAAGAGGGTATTTTGTAGTTAATTTGAATTTGTGTACAGCTGAGTAATCTTGTTGTGATTTATAGATGGAAACTCTCTGCACACCCACCCATGTTTCTTCTTTCCCTTTCCTACATACAACTCTTGACTGGTTGAGAAGAACGTTTTTCTGTAGGTACAGACCTATTCTTTTTTTACATCAGGAGAGAGTGTATGCACCCATATGTCTGTGTTTCTAGAAGTGGCTGCAGTCAGCTGAGACTGGGATTTGGAGATTCTCCTGGGGTTCTAGTCAGCTGAGGTTCTTCCCGTGCCACCCAGTGTGGGTACAGAGGAACACCCCCTCCAGTGAAGGTGTTGGGGAGCAGCTGGCAGTGGGGACTGGGGGAAGCTGTGATGTACCAGGGCTCTCACTGCCACTGGGAGGCTGTGCCCAGGAGCAGCTGCTGAGCCCAGGAGCAGGTGCTGTCTCAGTCCAGTTCTCCCCCACAGTTGGGTTTGGAGCTCTTGCTTCATGCTCAATTCACAGCAAAAAGGGCAAAAACTTCAGAGTTCCATAGCACCAGTAATGGTTTGTAGCAGCTGCCAGGGAGGGAGATGCTCCCCAGGCAGAGGAACCTGGAGCATCGTGGCCAGCTGGGAATGTCACCAGGAGGCAGGAGCAGGACTTGGTGCCCAGGGCTCTGGGGAGGGAGTGCCGGGAGCCTGGCACACGTGGGTGTGCATGTGCACGTGTGGGCTGCTCCCAGCACACCCAGGGAGCCCAGGCAGTGCCAGGGAGCAGGAGACTCCCAGGAAAATGCCCGGAGGGTAGGGATGGCCAGGGGTGTGCCCCCTGCCCTGCCAGGAACGCTCTTCCCACGTGCTGCCAGGCACAGCCCAGCTCTGGCTGCTGCTCTGCTGCTGCCTGGGGACGTTCTCATTGTGCAGCAGCAGTTGCTTTGAGTAAATCCACTGGCTTGAGGGAATTCCCTAGCCAGGAAAGCAGCACATCCCTGTGGGATGAGGAGGGAGCAGGCTCGGCAGGGAAGGGCACAGCTGCAGGTGTCAGCTTGGAGCACGTTGTCCTTCTCTGCTCAAGTGGCCGAATCCTGTGCCGGGGCATCACCTTGTGTCCTCTCCTCAAGGTCCCTTCTCTGAGACATCCCACCTGGCAGGGGCTGGCTGTGGCCTGTGGAAGCCAGTCTGCTCCTGGGAATGGGACTGGTGATCCTCTAATGAGTGCTGGTATTTCCTGGTGTTCAGCGCTGGGGGTCTCACAGGTTCACCATAGATCCTATTTTACACTTCTTGAGCAGATCAATGTGTCCTCTCCTGTTGAAACAGCCAGGAGCCACTGTCCAAGGTCACCTTAAGTAACGAAAGCAGTGGGTGATGCATACTGTATATACTAAACACCACTGAGACCCAAATCAATGCTTTGAGAGTTTTCCTTAAATGCCATCTGCCACTGAGAGACTTTCCAAAATGGGAATTAATTTCTAGGAGTTTCTTAGACTTTATTCAGCTAACTTGTATGAAGCACTGTTTCTAGAAGCTGCAGTTAATGTACCTTGCACCACTCAGACCATGGAGAGCCCCACGAGATGCTAAAAAATCTTCAAAGTGTGGCAGAAGCATTAATTTCTGAAGCAGCAGCTCAGTTACATAAGGAGTCAGGATATGCCTGTGAAGTGATTTCCGAGTCGGAAGAAGCAGCTGATTGCTCACAGATAGACTGTGAGTAGTAGTAGAACAGCTTTTACTGTCTGGCTGTGAGCAGTGCAGTCAGATTTATTCTCCCTTGTGACTCAGAGAACTGAATTTAGTTGCCACCTAAAAGGCAGCACCTTTTGTTTTTAAAATCATCCTGTAGCATAACAAAACAAAAAGAAGGAAAACCCCCTCTTTTATTGTAAAAACCCCATTGTACGTCCTGGAGTCCCTGCATGGAGGTGGGTTCCATACATCGAGGTGGCAGAACTTACCCTTGTGAGCAGCTTATTGACCTCAAAAGCACAGAACCATGGACTGGCCTGGCTTGGAAGGGATCTTAAGAGTGACCCAGTTCCATCCCTGCCGTGGTCAGGGACAGCTTCTGTAGCCCAAGGTGCTCCAACCTGGCCTTGAACCCTTCCAGGGATGGGGCAGTCAGAGGTGTTCTTGCTCAGGGCCTCCCCACCTTCACAGGGAGGGATTTCTTCCTGACAGCCCATTCAAACCTCTCAGGGCAGAGCTGTCACCCCGTGTGCTGTCCCTCTGCCAGGGCTCTCAGCTGTCCCTCCACACCCATGTGCAGCCACAGAGCGCTGGGGCAGTTCTGGCAGCGCCCCGGATTGTGCTGCAGCACCACGTGGTGCTCGCTGAACAACCTGGCTTGCATAAGGATGGGGCTCCTCCTCTCCTGCTGGATCTCCCAGCCCACAGAGCACCCCACCCTCCTGGCCCTGGCCCTGGTGAAGGTGGGCAGTGCAGGGAGGATATGAGGTGTGCTCCTGTCACCCAGGCGCTCGGTCCCACAGCTGGGGCTCCTCAGCAGCGAGCAAAACCCGCAGGGAGAGCACAGATGCACAGAAGCCTGTGGGAAGGCTCAAATTTTTACATGTTGCTAAAGACTCCTCGCTTGGCACACGCTCAGGAGGGCTCAGTGACGGGGAGCATACTGTGGAGTATTTAATAGGCACAAAACTGCACTACATTGACAGTGTAGGCTAGACCCAAGTTTTTCACTGTGCTGAAACATGTCATTCATGCACGTCTCTCCGGGTGCCTACCAGCTGACTCGCCTCAGCTCTGCAGGACTTGGATGGGAAAGCTCCATTTTTCCTCCCAGAGTGGAAATGCAGCCCCTGCGCTGCTGCTGCCGCTGCTCACGGCTCGTGACACTCCCGTGCCCCGGGGTGAAGTCCTTGGCTCCGGGTCAGCCAGCCCACGTGGTTTGTCACTGGCATGGGAACAAAGCCAGGGCACATCCTGCCTCCCAAGCTCCCTGGCACAGCATTCCCAGCAGTGTCTGTTCCCTAACCCGGCACTGGCAGATGTTCCTCGTGCCCACTGCAGAAATAATGTTGGATTGCAGCATTAAAGTGTTAAATGATTTATAAGATCCTAACGTGAAATTTGTGTGTCATTTCTCTTACTAATCCTTGCTTTCAATTCTTCCCCTTCTTTCTTTCCCGGCAGATTACCATTGAATTGGATAATGCTGAGGTTTTAATTTTATTTCTTTTCTCCAGTGTTGTTTCTATGGTGTTTGTTTTACCAGTAGCCCTGTGATCTGTCCTGTCTCTGCAGCACTGAGCGTGCTGATCTGTGTGCCTGTGTCAGTGAATTAGTGGAGTTTTCAGTCTGCTGTGTGTCTACCCTGGGAATAGTTACCATAACTAATTCCATATGTCATTACTTGGAATATTAATCCAAATGGAGTTACCACTTTTGGTAGTCTGCAGTCAGCTGGTGCCGTGGTAGATCCCGGGAAGTTTAGGATCAGATCTGGAGGGTGAACTGCTCTAAGCAGTCAGCATTTAGCACTTGGCCACCATTCCTGTGTCATATGTGAAGGGGTTATTTCTTTTTATTTGGAAAACTAAATAGTGAGGCTCAGTGGTGTCCATGCAGAAGAAGGCAGTGCAGGTGGGACCAGGGAGGGCCAGGTCCTTGTGCAGAAATCGTGCTGCTGCTTTTCCCAAAAAGGTGACAGGCCTGCAGCTCGTGAGAGCAGAGCGCTGCAGTGCCCTTCCTGTGCCTCCCAGTCGGGTTTGGGTGTGAAGCCACGTCAAGCAGTGGGATGGGTGGTGTGTAACCCTGTGCAGTCGGTGACCTGCGAAGCTATTTCTGGGTGAGAAGCTTCCTGCACCACCCCGGGGCTGGCACTGCCCTGTGTCCGTGCTGGCACAGGCACAAAAGCCCCGTTTGGGGGAAACTTGGAGTTTAACTGAAAGGAGGCTTTCCAAGGACTCTGACAAGCCGAGTGTCTGGTCGGGGCAGCAGCACAGGGTGGAGGGAGCTGAGCTGCCTCTGCTGTGCAACTTCCTCATCAGCTCAAAAAAACTCTGGTGTGGGCGTGGAATTTGCATAAATGTATAATACTGAGAAAGTGATTGACTGGCACCTTATTTTACTGAAATACCACGGAAAAAAGAAATATTTTCCTCTCAGTGCTTTGTTTCCTGTGTTCTCTCCCAAGCCAGCCTTTTATTTGGAGCAAAGCTCAGCCACTTAAAATGTCTAAAGCATTCCTGACCTTTATTTAGTGGAGTAGGTAATGAAATCTACAGAAAGCAATTTATGCAAAATTGTTAATTTTGATGTTAATCACCTGAATTCGCTGGGTAAACTTCATTCTGAAAATGAAATATTTGGGGACCTTGCCTGGTGAAATGGATTTGAAAGCCAAACTATTTGTCACTACAGTAGACAAACACTGTGCACATCACCTGGGGTTGGCCTGGAGGGTATTTTCGTTCAGGAGGGCTTTAAGGGCTGGAGCTGGAGGGCCCTTCCCTAAGAAATGGGTTTCCCATCACTAGTTTCAGCCCAGAGTCTGATTTTGACCTGAAAGACAAATTTCTTGTTGCACAAGTTCATCTCCTGCCCTGCCATCACCTCTGAGCTGTGCTGGGATGAGATCTCAGGTGTGTCTCCAAGCTTCACACGCACTTCTGGCATTACAGAGGTGCTGTGCTGTCTGTGTCTCTGTTTTTTTGTTAATAAACCCAGATTTTTTCCCCCTCTTCCCTGGGGCATACACAGCAGCAGCCTGCTCTGGTTTCCCAAAGTTAACCTGTAGCAGAGACACGTTTCCATCAGGCCAGGTCCTTTGGATGATGTGCTGCTGCAGCTTCCCAGAGTAGCACGTGTGTATGTATATAATTTTAGCTTGGAGAAACTTCAGAGAGAAAGTGGAATTGTTTAATTGCAAATTAAGTCATAATGTGAAACTCTTTCCCTTTTGGTTTCTGGCTGTGATGTGCTGTCTTTGCCTGCAGTAAATCAGCCAGAGCGTGCAGAGCAATTTAGGATTTGGTCTGGAGGCTGCAAAGGAGGAATTTTATTGCTCCTTGATGGAGCAAGTGCATGGAAGGAGCAGGTGTGTGTATAACCATCAGCACTGAGCACTGGCTGTGTAGGGAAAGGGATTCAGATGGAGTTGGAACCACTGGCAAGTCTCAGAAATCCTGGGGTTTTCTGTTTTTCTTATTTTCCCCTTGTCAACCCTGGAAACTGTAGACATTTAGGGCAAAGAATACAGAAGTCTCCATTATTAGTAGAATTATTAACTTGCTTTTCTCTCAAAACTATGAGCAATGAAATTGTTTTGATCAGCTGAAATGCTCCTCATTCCCTCAGGGGAAACTCCACTGAAGTAACTGTTTATGGTGTGATTTCATGGTGTTTTTTTATGTAGGTGAGTTATCTTAGTTGTGTCCTGCAAGGTAATCCCAGCCAGCAGTGGGTCCAAAAAATAAAGGATATTAAAAACACCAGGAGATCCATGTGTTTGTTAGTGAAAGTCATGATAGAAAGTCATGATAGACCCTCTTTAAGATTTTTGTGAGTGAAGGAAGGAGTGTCCTTTGGAAATGAGTGAATAATGCTGGAATTCACCCAGTGCTGGAAATCCCCTGAGTGTGGGGTTGACATGAGCCCTGGACAATACTGGGCTGACCTGGGGGGCTTGGGGTGCTGGAGAAGTGGAGTGGAAGGAAACAGCAGGGCTGGTGCTTTCTACTGAGGGTTTATCTGTAATTCCCTGATGGAACTGGAAAGGAGGGACAGGGAGGAACTGCAGTTTTCCAAAGAGATGTGGTGCAGCACTGATAGAAACCCAGAACCATGGGGAGCTGTAAACTGTGTCACACCACATTTGTACTGTGGTTGTGTTGGTTCTGTCGTGCTCTTGGGGAGTTGTGTGCTCAGAGCTTGGCCTTTGGCTGGTGTCGGGGCTGCTCTTCGCCTCTCCTGGAGCACGGGGTGGGATCAGGAGCTGCAGGCTCTGACTGGAGCTGAAGAGTTCAGCAGGGTGTGTTTGACATTGGCTCTGTGCAGGTGTCCCTGGTGATGAAGCCAAAACCCCAAGGCAGGGCATTGTCCTTAAAAGCCCTTGGGCTGGGTCTCTGCTGATGGCCTCCTTCCTGGGCTGGAACTGCTCTAATCCTGTTCCTGATGGAGCTGCTGCCTGTGCTGCTGTCTCAGGGCAGAGGTAAATCCTTCCTCAGTGCCACCAAGTGTGAATCTCTTCACACAACAGCGAGAGCTAAACCCTGCTCGTAATTAGACACAACAGCTTAATTTGCTGTTAATTCAATCCCCAGCCCCCTGAAAGGTGCAGGCGTGATGCTAATGCAGATTTCCTGGTGTAGCACGCTGGGGCTGAGCTGCACCGTGGGCTCCCTGTGCTCCAGGCCAGCCCAGCGCTGCCTGGGAAGGACGTTCCTGTCCATCCTCCCCATCCTGGCCTGGCGTCTGGGGACACCGTGGCCCAGTTTCCACCTGCGGTGCGAGCCCTGGGTACTAAAACACACCCGTCCTGGAGAAACCATGAATCTTTTATGGCCTGCCAGGCAGGGCCCCGTCGGTGCTGACCTGCAGGTGGCACGCGCAGGATGCCGATCGCGCTGTGAGATGGCCTACTTTGCCTTTTTATTTTTTTATATTCCTCTTTCCCCTCCCAGCCACATTGCAGTGAGCTGTTCCGCTGGGCACCTGCCAACATTCAGGCAGCAGTTACATAAGAGGAGCTTTTTTTCCTGGAATTTAGGCCCGCTGCTGATGTGTGACCTTCAGCAGTAATTGCCAATAAAGGCGGTGGGGATGTTTACAGGCACCGGCGCTGGCCCGCAGCCTGTGCCGGTAGCGGCCGAGCCCGGGGCTGCTGCTGCTGCTTCCCGAGCCTGATCCCACACCACTGCAGCTCTCCTTCATTTTCCAGGGTGAAATGGGGTTGCTCTGCTGCCTCCCCCCAACCCTCGGGGCTGGGGTAGGGGCCAGCAACCACCCAACCGAATCCGGCCAAACTCTGTAAGCACCCGGAGTTCCCCTTGTAGTTATTTAGGGTATTTTTAGGATTCTGTTGGGGTTTTATCTATTTTTTCAGTAGTGACACTTTTTTATGCAGCTGATATATCTACAGGCAGCTCTATCCAGTAAAATACACTTGCAGACCCGCTCAGTAGCTTTTAGGTTTGGGGTTTTTTCACCTCTTTGCTTTGAGGTTTCAAGTAGGTGAAAAGGAAACTGAAGGTCCTGGTTCAAAGGGCTTGCCTGAATTAACCTTCTCACTGCTCTTTATCAGTGATAAACTAAAATTGCAATGGCTAAGGTGCAAGATATGTGCTGTTTAATGCATTTTCGATTGGAGTTAGGAAATGAATTAACCTCTTCAGAGCTGGAAAGCTGCACTTGGGAATTATTTTCCTTGCAGAGAGCTTACTCCACAGCCATTTCTCTTGTGTGTTTTGCACTTAGACAGTGCTTCACTTGTTATGTCTCGAGCAGAGGAAATGCAGGCACTCATAAATTTTTGTGGGCTGCCTTATTTTTTTTTTTCCCCCCCTTGAGAAATCCTGCAATCTTTGGACTGGGCTTTTTTTTTAACACAGGCTGGAATTGGTGAGCTCTTTGGAAAAGGAGACTGGAACATTTCTTATAGTTGCTTGTCACTGAAAAAATAATAGTTATACCATCTTACTGGTCAATTAAAACTGCTGCTGTAAAATGTGTTGTGAAGGGAGTTCTTACTGCACTCAGTTACTGTGGAGGTCCTGCAAGGTCGAGGATTTAAAGAGGAGGAAGTGGTTGCACTCCCACTGAAGGGCAGAGACTGAGGTTGCCAGCTCCTGGAAAGTCCCAGCCCAAGTTAAAACATGCTTTCTCCACTGGAAACTGGAAAATGAGGGAAGGCATTCCCGTAGGCAGCTCTTGGTGACCTTTGAGTGCAGGCACTGGCAGCCCTTGTGCCAGATTTGCCACCTCCTCGACTGGCAGTGCACAAAGTCTCTGCACATTCCCTGCGATGAGGGAGGATGTTCAGCTGTGTCCCTGCCCTGGGTGTGTGGTGAGGCCAGGGCTGGGAGCCTGGGGGAGCTGGGGGGCTGCCCCTGCCCCCAAAATCCCACGTGCCTTTTGGGGAACCTGTGCCGGGACAAGGTGCTGCCCCACATCTCCTTGTGCTGCCTGATTTAGGCAGGTCTGAGATCCTCCATCCTTGAAAAGGCAATGTCTGTATGTCAAAGCAGTTCAGTGCTCCTGGGTCCCAGTTATTCCCCTCTGCCCTGAAACTTCTCCCTAACAAGTCAAATGCTTGTTTGACAAACACCTACAGATCATCTGCAGGGGCTAGAAATTTCCTATCCGAATTTTTCCTCAGCTCCACAAGGTAACAGTGTTGGCTTGACAAAGGGGACTTGGCAAGGAAGCTACACAGAGTTTTGTGGTATTTTTAAGGAGTTATGAAGGACAGCAACATAATTTGTGCTCTTGTCTGTTGCCACGAATCAGACAAGGTGATGCTTTTGCTGTGTGCCTTTCAAGGAAGAGCTGGCGGTGTTTCAAAGGGAAGAGCAGAGAAGTTCAGAGAAGGGAGGAAAAAGTGGAAAGGGACTTGGAGGACTCAATCTGAAGAGCCATTCCCACTGGAATTCCAACTGATAGTGGAGATGGCAATGTAGGAGCCAAGGCAGAGGCTTTGGAATTACATTTATCTGACATCTTCACTCTAGTTCCTCACATCTGGATGTACAACCTGGCTATCAAAAGCTTAGTGTGCTATTTGGCTGACTCTGTAGTTGTGTTTTTCCCTTTTTATTTCCTCCTCTCTGCCAAATGTCTCCCCCTGTCACCCCAGTAATGAGATGCCATATGCATGGAGTTGGGTCAGTTCCTGAATTCACAGATTTTGGTACCAGAAGGGATCTCTCAGCGATTGAACCCGACTTCCTGCACGTCCCAGGGCATCCCACTCCTCAGCACTGTGTATCCATGGAGCCAGATCCCTGGAGTTTGGCTCAGCTTCCTCAGAGTGCTCAGCATTGAGTGAGGAGCTCCCAGGACAGGTGTCAGTTCACTCCTGCCTTGCGCCAGCTGGTCGCCTTCCTGTCCTGTTGAGAGGGATGTTTGGAGAGAGACCTGAAGGAATTGTGTGGAGATTTGGAAAGTGTCATCAGTTCAGCAGTCTGAGGGTTGTCACCTCTCAGTCCTTTGAACTCTGGGGCAGCCTGAAGCCTAGGAGATTTGTGCTTGGAATTGTGCTGCTTTGTCCATTATTTTGTCAGAATTCTGAAGTCTGGTGAGGCTGAAGGGAGAAGGATCAGGTTTTTAAATGTGTGTTTGTGTGCTCTCGCAAACATGGGGGTTTCTGGTAAGATTATTTCCCTCTCATTTATTTACAATGTGTGATGTTTTCCAGCCTGTTTTGCTGAAGCCACGCCGTGGAGCAGCCCCAGTCTGTGAACTGGAATCTCCACCAGCCTTCTGAATTCATTTCAAGCCTTTTCAGTGCTTGGTGGTCTGGGTGTTTTCTGCATAGTTAAGTAAAAAAAAATGGAGAAAAGCAATTCTGATGCTTCAGACCTGAATGAAAATCTTTCTGCTTTTCCACTCCATCACAGTAGTAGTTTGAATTTCTGTGAAGGAAGGATTAGACAAGTTTCATCCTGATTGTTGTTTTGAAAGCAAATGAGAATAGAACTTTGAAGAATTCCTCCAAACTGTAAAGGAATAGGATAGAAAGCTCATCTTTATCTCAGAAATTGAGATGTAATGAATTCACCCTGGGACTGTCACGTGCTCTAGTGGTTTCTGAGGGGGGATGCATCCACCCTTGAGTCAGACAGTCCATTCTGAGAAGCATACGTGGCCAGTGCTGGGGAAATGGCTGCTGGAAGCATTCCAGTCACCAGAGGGTCAGAGATTGTGCATCTCCAGTCATGGCTCATGGGGAGTGGTTTATTGGCCGCCCTTGGGGGAGTAGAAACTTCAAAGGAAGAGAGGGTTTTGCACAGCAAGTTGAAAGGACCTTTCCCCACTGCTTGTAAAAAGAACAGATGTTGGACTCTGACCCGGCCACCCACTGTGTTCCAGTTTAAAAGCTGTCCACTGTGGCCTGCTACTCACCTGGCTGTGTTTGGTATTCCACAAACCTGCCCCTGCCCCCACCAAACCATCACTTTCTTGTAGCTGGAGAGCTGAAATATATGGAGGCACAAGAAATCTTGGCAAATAGCTGCTTTGGGTTGCTCTCCCACCCTATTCCATCCTTGCAAAGCATAAGGTGATAGTTTGCCGTTGCAGCATGCAGGAGAATGCAAAGTGTAGCAAAGCAACAATAGCTCAATGCTTGTTTGCTATTTGAACCCATTTTGACTCAAAGAATAACAATCTCAGGATTTGGAGTTTATATTCTTGCTGGAAGATTGCTGAGGGCTGTGCTGCTGTGGATGATCCACATGGCCACTGCCAGGGCAGTGGTTTTGCTCCCAGGTCAGTGTGTGGGGCTGCCTCTGATGTGCTGTCTGTGCCACAGAGGGAAGGCACAGGAATTTGTGAGCTGGAATGTGTAATTTTAGTTTGGGAAAGAGCAAACTAATTTTATGCTGATTCTTCATCTGTGCTGGTTTTCAACTCCAAAATGTAAATGTATGTTTGGTTGAAATGGGGTCAAAGTATCAGCCCAGGAATCCCAGAAGGGTTTAGGTTGGGAAGGACCTTAAAGCTCATCCAGTGACCCCCCTGCCATGGGCAAGGACACCTTCCACTGTCCCAGGCTGCTCAGAGCTCCATCCAGCATGGCCTTGAACACTTGAAGGGATGGAAAATCATCCAGTTTCTCTGGGAAACCTGTACCAGTGCCCAGAAGGAAACCTTTGTTTGGAATCCTGAGTCCAGCAGTCATGTCCACTTGACCTGTCAGCTTCAGTCTCCCCTCCCCAGGAGGAAGGGACTTCATTTCCTCTGCGGGGGAACAGGCCCAGTTTCCTTGCTGCTGTTGGCTCCTGGAGAAGGCAGGGATGTTTCCTGTGCCCCAGGCAGGCCGTGCAGGCAGGACAATGTGCCCAGACTCCCGGTGACCTGACGCGGGTCCAGCCTGGGAGCAGCGGGCAGGGCAGGGACGGTGTGTTCCCCTGCAGGAACGAGCTGCTTCCTGCTCACTTGTGCTCCTCTGGATTAAATCCTCCCGGCTTCCATTTGGCCAGAGAAGGGGTTTGCAGGCTTGAGACGTGTCCAGGAGCGGTGACAATGCAAGGAAGTGACTACCAGAGGCCGTGGGAGCTGGCCAGGAGCAAAGTCCCTTAGCAGGAGAATGGAGAAAGGTCCTTCCTGGCCAAGGAGCCCCTGCTCGTGGAGCACTGCAGGGGAAGTGCTCGCTCCTGGGGCTCCTTCCTGGGAAGTGGAGTCTCCTTATTCCTACTGCTGGATCTGTGGCCTCCGTCTCCCTTTGCTGGGCACTCCCCAGGCTGCAGCAGATCCTGGGTTGCTCTCCCACCCTGTGCTCCATTGGTCTCTCTGTCCCTGTGGCCTCTGGGCAGACATGGCCACGAATGCCTGGCTCAGTCTGGGGTTACAGGACTGTGAAGGTGTTATTTCCTGGTGTCTGCTCCTGGGAAGTTACACTGATTTCCCCACAGTTAAATCAGCAGTTGAGTTTGAATGTTCAGCTCTCTGTTGTGTGTCTGTGCTCGACTAGATAAAAGTTACTTGTCTTCATCTGTTTCAGCTGAAGATCAGCATTTTAAATTTGAAAAACTGTCACCATTCAGGCCCTTATTTCACTGCTCCTGTTTGGTGCTGCATCATGTATCTTTTATCTTGAGTGAAGTATGTTCATAGATAAGAATCCACGGAATACATTTTATTAAAGTAAAATTATAAGGCTGCTGCCTTTGTGATCCACAGCCCTGGCTTCCTCCTCCTGCCCACTGGGATGGATGTGCAGCATTCCAGTCTTGGATCCTGGGGGTGTGGTCCCCACAAGTGCTCTGGGCACCTGCAACTACATTTCTTTGCTTGTGCCCCTGAGTTCATGCAAAGCAGTTTGGGATGTTCAAAGGATACCTGCGAAATTTTCCAAATGTGGCCCTCTTAGGAGCCGGGTGGGAGGGTGTAAACAGTAATTACAGCTACAATTCATTTGTGATGATTCAGCTGAAGTCAAGTGCTTTGCCAGCTCCCCTCCCCTCACTGTTGACCACTGGGTTGCTGTTGGGATGAAAGATTCTGGAGGAATGACTAATTTTTCTGCATTTTACTTTCAACTAGCTGCCGCAAGCTCCAGAAACGGAGAGCCCTGTAGAGGTGTGTCAGCCACCTATATTTGTACAGCACACAAATATTGGTGTCTCAGTAGTCCTAGTGGAGTGTCTTGTTGGTAAAAACCCCTGTGAAATGTGTGTTCCTGCGTGGTGTTAGGCAGTGGAAAAGAGGAGATTTGTTGAAGTGGTTTGATCCAATACAGCATCAGTGTGGTAGTCTGAAAATTTAAAAAAAAATGGATACTAATCCTAAATCTGTTCCTTTCAGCCATTTCCCTTATGCTTTAAGGGTGGCACTGAGAGAAGTTTCCTCTCAAATTTTCCTGCACTGGCAAAAGGAGACTTCATTTTGGCTGCTGATACAGAATTTGGTTTTCCCTTTGCCTCACATACTTAAATACTTAAAGGAAAGGGAGGTGTCAGAAGTTGTTGATGGAAGCTTCATAACTCCAGAGCAACTGGTGTGTCCCATTTAAAATGCCCCAGTGGATGATGTCAGGGTCACTGCATATTGTCAAGGTCACTGGTTGTAAGGGAACTGGATATGTGGGAACATGTCCTTTATGTGCATAAAGCAGATTATTTGCCAAAAAGAAGGCAGGAAAATTTATCAAATCTTAAACTCCTTTGAAATTCATGGGACATCTAGACATGGCATTGGTAGATTGTACAACTGGGTGCCAAATCAGTGCAAATCTAAGTGAAACATCACGGAAGTCTAAATCTGGGAGAGTGTTGATTCTCTGAGCTGTGAAAATTAAGAGTGTGAAAACATGTCAAAAAAGAAGACCTTTGTATTTGTAATTTTTGTGGAATAGTGTTTAAATGTAACCTGAAACTCTGAGTGGTCATCAAATGGATTTGAGATGTTTGGAGGATGGCTCCTGGTTTCTCATGGGTCCCTGTATTGAACAGTGACTCTGCACCTTTTCAGACGCTTTAAAGCAGCAAAACCTCAATGTGCCTCAGCTTTGCAAAGTGGAAGTTACATTCCTGAAAATGAATGTCTGAAATGGGAGAGATTTGATTTGGAAACCTGCACGTGCCAAGGGGCTCCGTTCAGTGACTCCCCACTGCCGTCCCTGAGTTGGAAGGGAGCCCCCCAGGTTGTTCCAGAGCCCCTCCCCAGTCTCAAATGGGTTTCAGTGACCACAGTGGGATGTGTTGGAGTCCCTCACCCCCGGAGTGTGTGTCCAGTGGGCTGGGGGGTACCTGTGTGTGTGTCTGTGCATGGGCATGCGTGGGCTGAGCTCCCCGAAACCCGTGTGTGTCCCTGGGAGCTGTGACACCAGACAGACGTTGTGTGTCCTCGGAACCCAGGGCTGCTGGCACACGTGCATGCCAGGGGGGTGTGTGAGGGTGGCAGGGCAGAGGGGTCAGTGCTGCCAGGGCTGGCAGAGGGCAGGTGTCCTGTTTTGATGGCTTGTCAGCCCATTTCCCTCATATCCCCCCTCACATCCAGCTGTGACTTCCCCAATCTACCCCCGAGTGCCAAGATGTTGGTGTCTCTTGAGTGTTGTTCTGCTTTAAAATGAACTTTCTGCACGCACAGCAGGAGCTTGATCAAAGTCTACCACAGAGGCAGCTGGAGGACCATAGAAGGGTACGTACAGCAGTCAAGCACACTCAGAACTAATCTCTACCTTTCCCTTTTAAACAGTGAAGCCTAAGTCATGTAAGGAACGTGTGGGGTTAAATGCTGGCTGTTGGGCTCTTGGAATATCTAAAAAATGAGCCATATTTACAGAGTGAGGTGCTGGAGCCTTTCTCTGGGGTTACATGGAAGGGATGAGTGCTTGGCTGCTCCGAATTAAACTCAGGCACTGTCTGGTCCATTCACATTGTCAAAACACTCCCCTTGGGTGGTGACCCTTGGTTATGGAGCGACATTAATCAGTGCTCTTGGAGTTGGCTCCTCTGGCCACACCACCCCTTTGTAACCAGCCAAGCTCCCAAATCAGCATCGTTGGTCCCTTTCTCTATTTCTTCTGCTCTTGCAGCGGGGAACACAACAGCAGCAACTTACAACTGCCTCACTCTCAAGTGTTAAAGATGCTCTGTTTTAAAGCTTGTAACAGGTTTCTGATATCACTTAGAGTTGTGTGTTGCATCTGCATTGCTGGTACATGTACAACGATGTTCCTGTGTGACTCACTCTTACTTTACCTGGTGGTGAATGCCTATGAAACTGGACGCTCTTGGGCTTTTTTCTAGGTACCATATTTGATTTTTCTGGTTACTGACAAACATCTGATATTTGTTTGCACACTGCCCTCATCAAAGTGGTGCACAGCACTAACAGGATGGTTAAAGAGCTGTGCTGGAGCCAAGCACTGCAGCTGAATTAATTAGAACATTTCTTAAATGCCTCTTATTTTTTCTCCCTTCTACTTTGATCACATACTCCTGTTTTGTTAGCTGGTACCATGGGTTTGGATAAATTTGTGGGAACCAAAGCTTTTCTTCCCAGTTAGAATGTGAAATGCTGGTGAGTGTGCACTGCCAGACCCGAGAAACCAAGAACCAGCACACTCTGACTAGAAACAACTGCTTGATACTTGTTCCTGCTTGTGTTTTCTGGTGATTTGTCTTGTTTTGGATACACAACGCCTACAGACACCAGAGGTGCCTGTCCTGGTCAGGTCTCCACTCACCCCAACTATTTTGACCCTGGAAGAGAAATCACCTCCTGCTCCACAAAGGGCAAGGAGGAGAATCTGGAGGCAGCTCCAGGAGCTTTAGTTGCCCTCCTGAATTCAGGCAAGGTGGAGTTTGCTGAGCAGCTGTTCTTGAGGCTGGCTATGTGTTATCTTTGTAGTGAGTAGTAAAAATTACTGGTTTAAATGCCATTTGACACGATGGCTGCCAGTTAGCTCAACAGAGGAGGAAAAGGGTAATGTGAGAGCTGTCTTGTAACCATTTGTGTCCTAGGGCCCCTCTGGGTGTCAGGTTGCCTTTCTAATCGGTGCACATGTACAAGGAAGAGGAAGTTCAGGGGTGTTTTTGTCTGGCTTGGCCTTATTCTGTCACGTAGCCTCCCCTACCTGCCAGACTGGGAGCAGGGAGGTGGATACAGCACTGCCTTGTGTGTTAAACACTCTCAGGTTGCTGTCAGCCTCAGGAGCTCCTCTGGGACAGGAATTTGCTGGAGCTCCTGAGCTGTCTCCTGCCTGTCCCACATGTTAACTCTTCGGCCCAAGCGGGGATGGGAAGCGTATGCCCCTTGGAGAAGTGCTCATCTCCTTCTACTGTTGCTTCCACAGGAATTTTCCCTTTTTTTCTGTTGTTTGGGAGCTTTTGGAAGCAGCTGGTTGGAACACTGACTTTTTGTTTGCTTTACATCCTGTTGCCTGATGCTTGCTCCCTCCCCATCTGATCCCATAAAATGCAGCTCCCGTGCTGCAGCTTTCACACTGGTAATCCACTGGAACCATTTCTAAGCTGCTGGATTGTGGTGACAGAGTGGCAGTGGGAGCCCTGACTTGAGCCCCAGCCCTGTGGGGAGGGCAGAGATCCCTCACCAGCTGCAGGCGTGTGTTGGGCTTCTCCCTGTGGAAGTGATTTCTGAAATTTGGTAAAGAACTTGATTACCAGACAGGCTTTTGTCTTTTTTTGGGGGGGGAATAAGGATTTCTTGAAGTGATCTTTGTGAGTGCCAGCTGTGTATCAAATCAGTGGGACTGCAGCAGGGCTGGAGTTCTGTACAAGCCAATTAATGCAGATATATGTTATTTCATTTACTTGTGTTTTAAAAGCCTCCTGTGAAAGTTTAAAAAGTAAGACTTCACTTTTATGACAGCTCATGTATTAAGTGATACCTTGAATCTATAGTCAGACAACCAGTTTCATTTGAAATACAACTGAAAATCAGTGGCAGGCACGTGTTTTGTGAATGGAATGAAAGAGAAGATGCTTTAGTTCATCGGACATGTTTTTAATATGAAATTATTTTTGGCTAGATCGATTTTTTTTTTTTTTAAATATTATTATTTATTTTCTGAATCCCCAGAAAAGCCCCTCCCTCCCCTCTGCAGCACTGTCCCAGGATGGTGCTGCTGTACCCATGCTGCCATTAGCAGGGCAGGAGCTCCTGGTGACAATAATCCCATTTTCCTTTGTGCACAAAGACCCTACAAAAATCCCTTAATCCCTGTGGGGTGTTCATGTGCTGTCGTTGCTGGTGGTGCCGCTGGCTTTGTCCAGCTCCCCGAATTCCTGGGGATTCCTGTGAAGGCTGAAGTGACAGCAGTGGGGTGACATTCCACCTGGAGGTGTTGGATCTCTGCTGGCTCACGCTGGGGGCCGTGCTGGAGCTCCCGGGATTTGGGGTTATGTGGGGGCCTGCCATGTGCTGGGATGGGATGGGAGGGCTGGCATGACTCGGGCAGCTGCCAGCAGGGAACAAAGAGCCGGGATCCAGCGGGATCGCTCGGGTTTCCGCTCGGCAGCTGATGGATCACGTCAGCTGCTGGTGGAGGGACAACAGAGCACAGCTCTGGAGGGTTGGTGGGATGGCAAAATAGGAGAGGTGTGAGGAGATGGGATTGCTCCTCACAAAACCGTTTCTAATGTTCCTCTAATCCACCTCTCGATTTTGTGTTGGTGCTGTACAGATGCACATTTAAGACTGAGACAATAGAACTTAATTAATTAAAACAAAACTCTCTGAAAATCAAATCTGTCTAGAAAGCTTTACACAAGACCTACACTGCATCTGTCTCTGTGCTGCATGGGGGAACCCATCATCTTGTTGAGCCCTATGAGACCCCTCTACGTCCCAGCCTGCCCCAGCACATCGGGAGCTGCTCAGTGAATTTTTCCAGCTCTCCAGGGTTTCGTTCCCCCCTCCCTCACCAGAAGAAGGGCAGCGGTAACAGCAGCCCTGCTGCCGGTGACCATGGGTGGTTGGTGCGTTCATGGAGCTCCCATGCTGATTTCCTTCTGCTCTTTGACTCCAGGGCGAGGCCCTGAGGCAGGTTTTGGTGAACCGCTACTACGGCAACGTGCGAGCGGCCGGACGGCGCGAGAGCCTCACGGCCTTCGGCAACGGGCCCCTGTCCGCCGGCGGCTCCGGCAAGGCCGGCCCGGGAGGTAGGACACGCTCTGCTCGTCCCTGGGGCTGCCCTCCCCGTGCTCTGGGGCTGCGTGTTCCTGACAAATCGGCACCTCACAGCTGAAATGGGGATGTTTTTCCCTCACGGTTCTTCCTATGAACTCCCAAAAAGTAAAACTGTCCGTGTGGATGACTGCGGTTAAGAGCAAAATTAAGCAGACAAACCTCTTTGTGCTGTCCAGTGACTGCCTTGGGTCGGCTTGAAGTTTGTGACATTGCTTTGGATAAATGTACTTGGAAATCCCGATCAGCTCAATATTTGCAGTAATATCTGAGGAATGTGCTTGTAAGGATGTCAGATTATTAACCATGTCTGGAACATTTTGGGGTATTGCAGAGAGATTGTGGGGTAGGATGGGCAAAAATTCCATTTGAAGTCACTTATACAGTGAAGCTTATTTAATTTGAGGCCGTTGCTAAAAAAGTCACTAATGGAATCCCAGAATGGGTTGGGTTGGAAGGGACCTTAAAACTCATTCTGTTCCAACCCCTGCCATGGGCAGGGACACCTCCCTCTATCCCAGGCTGCTCCAAGCCCTGTCCAACCTGGCTTTGCCATTCCCATGGGGTCAGTGCCAACCCATTTCTCATGATCACCATTACAGGAGGAAGCTCCGGGTCGAGCTCAATGAGCCGAGGGGAGATGAGCCTGGCAGATGTCCAGTGCCACCTGGATAAAGAAGGTGCTTCCAACCTGGTCATAGATCTCATCATGAATGCCACCAGTGACAGAGTCTTCCACGAGAGCATCCTGCTGGCCATCGCCCTGCTGGAAGGTGGGAACACCACGATACAGGTAGGGAAATGGAAAACTCCATCTTGTGACTGAACCTTGTCGGGAAGGGAAATGTTTTTACGAAATCCAGGAAATCTGAGAGGGTTAAGGAGGGGGGAGGGGAAATGACTGAGTGATCTTTGACCTGTAATTAAGGGAAATACTAGTGTCTGCCATGCAAAAGTGAACTTACTAAATGTTTGCTTGGGCACTGGGTAATTGAGGTGTTTTGCCAGGGCAGTATAGAGGAATGTATAATAAAACAGCTTTGTAGGTAAGTTATTGACTGTTCTTACAAATAACTTAAGCAACTGCAACGTGCTCAGAGATTTTTACAACGAGCTGTTAAATTTCAGACTGGAATTTGAAATAAGTGTATGGTAAACTCCAGACCACCACTGTTCTCCTGCAATGTTGCTCTTCTTCCTTTCTGTGTTTTCAATAAGGATTAGATTCCCCTAAATGAAAATTGTCCCTGGTGTGGATTAATGAACACACACCAATGAGCTCTTACGTTCTTCCAAATGGAAAGTAAAACCTTATTCCAGCAAAACTTGCTTACAAAGATGTTTGAATATATGATATCTTATTCCTTTGGCTCCTCACATGTTGTGTTTGCAGTCTAGGGCTGAGCCCTGACCAGTTATTACTGATTGTTGTGGTTAAAGCACACACTGGATTCCTACAGCAGCACCTCCTGTGTCCTTGTAGACTTCCCTTGAGAGGACAGGGAAGATCTCTGGGCTCCTTCTTTCTGTCTCTGTTATCAGTACCCTCATTATTCCCCTGTGTATAAGCTCTGGAATGTAACTTCTGTGCAAAAGACAGAGCGGGAATTGAGTGTTGAAAATCCTGTGTCACCTTAAACTGCAGTGACAGGATTAACATTCCTGGGGGACAGTCACTCCTTTAAGTTTCCTGCTCCTCTCTAATGTAAAGGAAGCTGAGCTTTCATCTTTACAGCTCTCAGGGAGCCTCAGGTAACCTCGCACTGTCATGCTGGAAGGAAAAACAAACTCTGCACCAGCCTGAGGTACGGAGATCCTTTGCTTGTGCTGGACCCCAGTGCTAAAGGATTGAGCAAAGTCGCTTCCCACTGTGCATGAATCCGTGTTGGAAGCAGATTCCTTAGCTCACCCAGTGACACCCAACAGAAAATGCGCAGTCCATCTCCAAAGACACCTTCTTTGCCCAAAAGGGAGACAGTTTCGTTTGCATTTGCTGTCTGTAACCAGGAGGCTGCGGAATAGCCCTGCGGTCAGGAATGATGGATGGCTCTCAGGGCACTTCCGCCCTGCTCTGTGCACTCCTGCCAGGTCCTGCTGCACTCCAGCCTCTACAGATGTGCTTCCACAACCCAGAGTGGCTATTTTCCATCCTTTCCCGCTCAGGAATAAGGGCTTGGCAGGTGCCTGTAGGACTGCTGGCAGCCGGCAGTCCCTGGGTGCGGGCGCGTGCTCCGGCGGCATGGACGGGGAGGGGGCTCCACTGGAGCTGGAGTGTGGGCTGCTTTTAAGTACACAATGTTTCAGGAACCAAATGACTTGTGGTGCCTACAGCTAATGCTGTGAGCTCCGAGGGCTCGGACACACCCAGCAGCTCTTACTCATGCATGCGAACCACGAACGGGGTGATATTGAAAATCTCCCATGGAGCGGTTGGGGTGTGGGTACTCCGTGCTGGAACACTCCACGGGCTTCGTAGCAAAAGGCAAAACAGGAGCACAATCAGTGCACAGACACTATCTGTGGCTTTCCTCCACGTTGGTTAAACTGGTGGTAGGGAGAGGGTTTTCTGCTGCCTTGCAGTGGCTCCAGCACATGGGGGCCTGTGGGACGTTGGCAGTGGCAGTCGGGAACAGCACGTCCTCAGCACTCTGAGCTCTCAGGAGGGCTTTAGAGAGCCAGCTCAGTAGAACTCCGATGGGGAAACACCAGCCACAAAGCTTAACTTCTGAGAGAACAGCTGGCTCCGCACTGGGAAGCAAAGCGAAGGTGGAGGCTTGCTCTTTAGTAAAATCATCTGTTCAGGGCTGTATCTCCCAGGGTAATTGCTGAGTGATGTGATGGCCAAGTTAAACTGGTATCCTGAGACAGTGAACTCGTGTAATGAAGCTTTGCTGTCTCCACGTAGGAAGAATGGCTCAAAATGCAGAGGGCCCTGGCTGTAGCCCAGCTGTTCAGGAGAGCTGTGTGGGTACTTGCTAATCTGCAAAGCTGATGGGTTTTGTACAGCACCCTTTGTCTATGACACAGTGAAGCAAAGTGATGGTCTCCCCTTAGCAGGAATTCATTTTTACAAAACACGCTGTAAAATTTGGCTGCTTATTGAAGCTAGATGCACTTAGGAAAATGCACAATACTTTCCTTGTGTTTTATCCCAATCTTTCTCTAATCTGTGTTCTTTTGGTAAGTTTTGCAGAGTGGGTAGGTAGGGCTTGGCAACCTCTGCAACCTGCAGAGTGGATTTTCTGCAGTTCTTCTGCAGTTTCCAGTAAGTGCCAGTGGAAGAGTCATCCTCAGTCTCTGGACTAATAACTGTGTTCATTTTGCATCAGATGCATTTGTCATTGGGAAAGATGACCTAGCCAAACCAGCCAGCTTTGTCTTTGAGGTCTAACAGAATTTATCTTCATTTCACAATTTTTTTGGTTATTATTAGCATCTTTTGATTGATAGTGTTCCAAACAAGTTTGTTCTGTGCTCAGTTTGAATAATTTCTGCTGAACTTCAATTGCCTCTATCTGCAGGCCTTTGAGGATAGGAAAGTGGTGGGATAGGGACAGGTTATGTAAAAAAGGCTCTTTGGCAGCAAAGCCAGGAGTGTGTCACCCCTGCATGGCATTTTCTTAACTCCAGGTTTTCACACGGGAAATGGGTTCAGCCTGAAGTGAAGCAGAAGGTCTGTACCAACACACAGGAACTTGCACATGGTGATTGTAATATGGTTAATAATGGGAGTTCCCGGGTAACTCCCATGAGCTTCAGTGGGAGAACAGATCCCCATGATGCTGGGAAGGGATAACTGGAATAGGTGTTGCTGTTTCATTAGGTACAGACAGGGCCAATATTAAGGGTAGGCAAAGTAGGTGGTTGCCAACTCCAGCAGAAAAGCAAATCTCGAAACGTTCCTTATTGTAATTGGCAGGAGGGATTTTTATTGTATTGTTAAGGAAATGAATGTGGGGGAGAAGCAGGACAAGAGAAAAAGCTCCTGGTTCACCTCAGGAGGGAGGCTGAGCTGGTGGTGTGTGGCACAGTGAATCCCACGCTGCTCCGCGTTTTGCTGCAGGGGTGAATGTGAGTGTGGCAAATGAGCTCTTCTGGGAAGGTCTTTGCCCGCTTCCAGCTCTCCGGGTGGAAACTTTCTGGGGTTTAGCTTTTGGAATTCACTTAGGAACGCTGTCAGGTTCTTTGGTGGCAGGATGGTGGTGACCTCGTGGTGGCTGTGCCCGGTGAGCTCGTCGCTCCGGCTCCGCGAGAGCCCTGGGTTTCAGTGCGAAGCCTGCCCTCGTTTGCAAGGAGACAGAAGCAGGGGTGGAACCACGGGGTCAGCACCAGACAACAAATTAACTTGACAAATGCTGCTACTCACTGAGCTGCAAATTACATCAACCCCTTTATTAATTTATGTAACCCTGAGCATCCCCCTGGGGGGAGCGCTGGCTCAGCGGTTCTGAGCAGCCCTGGGGGTGCCCCACGCTCTGCTCTGGAGGGTGAGGGCTGAGCCTGCCCTGCTCTCCCAGTGCCAGTGCCTGGCTGCTGTCCTGGTGCTGTCGTGGACTGCCTTCTCCAGAGCAAGGAATGCTCTGGTGGGTGCTGGTGCTCGTGGGCACTCGGAGCTGCGTCTCCTTGGGAAGGGATGAATGCTCGGTCCCTTCCCACACACATGGCAGCACGGCCAGGCTTTCCTCTGCTGCAGCGACCTTGGCACGAGTGACAGTGCAGGAAATTGCAGAGGACTTGTCCTGCAATGCTCGTCTCTCATCTGCTGAGTAAAAATTCCATGTGCCGTTACTCTGCCTCACCTCGGCCGCGTTTCGGGTTTCCTTGGCCGGTGGAAGTTAATGGCAAGTAAAGTCCCTTACATAACACCTCTCCATGGAGACTCTGCTCCTTTAATTAGGGATCTTCTCAAAAGTCAGCTTGCGTGACAAATTACCCACCACGCACATGTTGGTGCTTTCAGCAGGGGAAGGTAAAATGAGGTTGATGACATTGGTTGTTTCAGGGAGTTTTTAAGTGCTGCCCCGAGGTGACACAATGCACGTCTGCCACTTCAGAGAGTGGTGTTGCCTTTGTTCCCCTTTGTCCATTGTTGTCCCCTAGGTGGGCTGCAGACACAGGGGATGGGGTGATGGGAGTTGGCACACAAGGAAAGGGTGATTATTTTTCAGGAAAGGACTGGGATTTGCTCCTGGCTTTGAGGCAACTGAGCAGAGTTGCTGCTCTTGTGCAGAGGATGATGATGGGATGTGCTCCACAGCTCTCTGTCCCCCAGCAGCTGAGTGTGGGATGAGGACCAGGGGCCACCCTGACTTGAGACTGGTGGTGAACTGGAGAGTTGTGCCTCCATCACAGCATGGCAAGAGTGAATCCATGCTGCATGGAATGGTGGCTTGGAGCTCACCATGAGTGTGTGAGGCTCCTTTGAGATGTGACTGTGCAAAAAGCTTGTGGCTTTGAGCTGCTTGAACTTCCAGAGCTGTTGTCTGAGCCTCCCCAGAGGACCTGCGTGTGAGTGCTCCGTGGGGCTGGGGGTTGTGGCCATGCTGCCCATGGAACAGGTGCCGTGGATACAGAAATCCCAGCAGCCACCTCCTCATCAGTCAGGTTTGGTAGGGAATTCTGTAGGACTCACACAACTCTCCCCTCCCAACCTGGTCTTGCTCCACACTCAGACTCAGTTGACATTTCTCAACATTTTTCCTCATGTGTTGCCACCAGCGAGGAAACTCCACCAGGGTGAATTGTGGTCTCCTTTTCTGTGCCTCAGACTGTCCAGAGATGATGGATAGTTATTTCATAACTGCGAGATTGATGCACAAAAGGAATTGAATCCAGAGCTATCCAGTTCTTTGTGTTCCTGGCACTTGGGGGACCCAGGGAAGCCCATTGAGCTGGGGGGTACCAGCCACTGGTGCCCTTGGGCTGGAGGCAGCAGAGACTTCAAGACAAGTTTATGTGCTTGAGCATAATAATAATAATAATAATAATAATAATCCTTGTAGCATTGGCTCTGAAATACTGTGGCCAAAATGTCCTGTTGGGTTGCAGGAACACTTAGTTTCTTTTTTTACGTGGCTGCAACTACCCTGCAAAATGAGGGGAAAACTCTGCAAAACAGTGCAGGAGTACTAGTGAGATAAAATGTAGGCTTAGTGACACAGTAGTGCTTTAATTTGTGGTTTGGACTTTTAAAATCAGATTTATTTCTTGTAAGATTTGCAGCAGTCACAGATATTGATGAGCACGGACAGTTGTATGGATGGCAAAGGCTTCAGAGGCAAGAATGCCTTTGGGTCACTAAACTTCTGTAAATAGCACTTGAGAACTTTTGATCATTGATAAAACAAGTCTTAAATTTTGTTTGTTTCTAACAGGCAGAATTCTGTGATACAGGATGTTTATATCGGTTTTTTTCATAGTTGTAATGATGCCTGTTTAGGAAATGAAAGCACAGCCAGCAAGCTCTTGGCATGTGTTAAACAATCACCTGTGTCTTTCACTGTTTTAATGTGTTTTTCCTCAAGGTAAAATACACGGGTTTTTTTACATTCTGGGTATGTTATGAACATGACATTAAAAAAAATGTTGATGAGGACGTGCATCATCAACTGTGGGCAGAGATCTTGTTCTTTTGTGCAAGTGCCCTCTCTGAAAGGAAACCTTGTGCAAATCCTGACCTCCTTGGTAGTGCAGTTGCCTTCCAGAGAAGGCACAGGACCTGCAGCAGCCATGAGGAAACCTCTGTCCTGATGCTCTGCTGCTCCACAGCACGTGAAGAGACTGGGCTGCCAAGCCTGCAGGAGCACACCCATCTCCTTGGAGTGTATTTTAATGTATTTAGCATGGTGAAGTCTCAGTGTCCCCCAGCTGCTGGATACCAGCACGTTCAGAACAGCCCAGCCCTGCTGATAATGCACTGTGAGGAATCCTTCCTGCAGGGGAGATTCTGTTTTCATTCAGGGCACTGGGATGCACGGGTGAGATTGAGGGTGGATGAGGTGAGATGGTAACGATACCACCCCGTCTTTCCACCTGAGCTGCAGCTCCTGCTGCCTTCTGAGGCATGTTTGGGCCATCAGTATTCCTGCAGCAGAACATCATCCAGTCTTTTTTCCCAAAGCTAGGTTTTCTGCTGGATTTTGAGGTGCCCATCTGTGCAGTGGAGCAGTGTAGGTGGAAAAAAAGAAGAGGCTCTACCTCAGGGTTCAGCTGCGTCTTGGTGGCCTTGTGTTGTTCATGGTTGGGTACCACCTCCTGTGTGGCAATCCTCTCAGCATTCCGCTGGGATCTTGGCCCTGCAAGGAGCAGGGAGGTAAATCAGTAATTCTCCCAATTCCTCTCCTTGGGATCCAGGTCCAACATAAACTTTCAAGATGATCCCTAGCAGGATTAAAGTCCTCCCCGAGCAGGCAGAGGCAAAGCTATTCAGCAAAACAAGGTCATGCTGCCTTTTTTTTTGGTAAGCACAGGAATCAACAAAGCGCTGTTATATAACTTCTATTTATATCCCACTTGCTCACTAGCTGCAGGCACACAAGAGTAGCTGAGAAGGGAATTTAATGAGCTCTCAGGGCTTGCTCACCTTCCAGAGCGGGTAGGAGCCAGCTTGTTTTTGAAGTGCGTCAGCAAATGAAACTGGTGGTGGGTGGGTGGTTTGGGTAGGTGGACTGACTTGTTGCTATGGTTTTCTTTAATTCCTCTGTCTCTCAAGAAGATCTTGCACTTTTTTTTTTTTCTTTTGGGGAGTCTGCAGACTTCCTTGTTTCTCACACCTACGCAGCACTCGCCAGTTCGGTGGGGAAGTGGGATCCGTGCTCCTGCCAGGGAGAATGGGATCCATGCTCCTGCCATGGAGAGTGGGATCCGTGCTCCTNCCGGCCAGGGAGAATGGGATCGGTCCTCCTGCCAGGGAGAATGGGATCCGTGCTCCTGCCATGGAGAATGGGATCCGTGCTCCTGCCATGGAGAATGGGATCCGTGCTCCTGCCATGGAGAATGGGATCCGTGCTCCTGCCAGGGAGAATGGGATCCGTGCTCCTGCCGTGGCTGAGCTGAGTGACCCAGCACTGTGTGTTCCCACAGGGATGCAGGAGGAGCCCAGGTCAGCTCCGTGCTGACAGCAAGGCAGACCCTGAGTGTCCCACACTGCTGAGGCCATCTGTGAGCCCAGACCCCACAGTCACGTTGGTACCTGTGGTTCCCCCACTGTGCCCTCACCAGTGTCACCTCATACTTCCAAGGGCTCGTACTGGCTCTGGAAGGGTGTGAGGTAACTGTATCTCTGTGAGGTTTATCCTTGCTTTCCTCTGTGAAATGACTTAAGTTGCATCAAGATTTTGGGTGTTGCAGAAGGAGAACGTGTAGGATACAAGGGCTCTTCCTGTTGTAGTTGTGCTGCTGATATCATTTAAAGCTGCTTGGGACAGATGAGCATTTCCATGGGTCAGGCTCTGTCCACTAATCACCCCCAACAAACATTCCCCCATAAGTGGGCAGAACCCCCAGCAAAGAGCAGAGCTGTGCAGGATGGAGAGTGGATGCCCATGGCAGGGAGAGTTTGTCTTATTTGTGGAAAACAGAGCTGGGAAGTCCTCCTTCTGCTTTCAGGACAAAGTTTATTTTACAGTTTGCAAAAAAAAACAGGCAATTGAGGTGTTCTGGCAGATTTTCCTTATGGGCTTATTTCAAACTGTGAAGTATGTTCAGTGTGAAATATTTCAGCTGCCATTTCCTTAAGCTATGCAAGACTAATGATATCCATCACTCATGCCCAAAGTGATGGTTTTCCAGCAAGCCAGGACGTAAGAGAGATTTCAAGAGAGAGGGATTAGTGATATTTAAAATAAATAAATGAGGAGGGACCAAAAAGCAAAGTTAGGTTGGAATTTTCTACAGTGGAAGCCCTCGCAGTATGTTTGGGCAGAATGTAGAGGGCTGGCATTTGTGCTTAATTCAGTTCTTGTGTTAGTGCAGTTCCCCTTAAAATGTGGCTTGTTTGAAGTAGTCCAGCTCTAAGAATTCATCAGGGGGTGGCAAACTCTTCCTGCAGAGATGAAGTAGCACACAAGTTTTGCATTAGCTTGTGCTGGCAGCCTGGCCGGATAACCCGAGCGAGCTGAGGTCCCTGCAATGATTTCTCTCTAGTGTTGGAATAAAATGTCCTGAGTCGAAGCCAGATCACTGAGCTTTCTCCTCTTTCTGGAGGGACTTTCCTCTCTGAAATCTCCCCAGCTCACCGAGTTCACGGGGTATTTTCTGTTCACTGGCAATAGAGAAATGGGGAAGGAGATTACAGCAGTTTGCTTTAATTGGTGAGATGTCTGCTGGGGCTTTGCCTTCCCTGATTTCTGGGTAATCAAAAGCTTGTTTTGCTGGGGAATTCTTTGGGATGAGTTGGGATGGTCTGGCAGGGCCTGGTGGCTGATGAAACAGCTCTGGGAGGGCACGGGCCCGGGAACGCTCTGAGCTCCGTGGGCTGACGGCAACCTCGGAGTGGCTCCTGCAGCCAAGGCTGCCTCGGGCCAGGCCACCCCTCGTGGGGAGCAAACACAGCTGAGCAGAGCCTGCAGAAACCCAGGGCTTGCTGCTGGGTTCTGGTGCTGTTTCTCACAGGATCAGTCAGACAGCCCAGCCTGGAGCTGGTCTGGGGTGGAAAGTCAAGCTGTTCCATGAGAAACAATCCAACGGTTGTTCCTTTTCTTGGCTGGCAGAACAGTCGTGACTTCGGGGCAGAGCCAGGTAACAGGGTAGGGAAAGGTGTTCCCAGTAAAGGGAGCAGCACACACAGCCAAACTGGCAAGGCTTTTAGAGACAACAGCTAGAAATCAGCTGCCTTCAGCTGCTGCCTGTTTTTTTCCCATTTAGCAATCCTACAATGGGCACAAGCTCACTCATCATTAAATTTACTGTGGATTAGGTACATTTATAGTGGATTAGTTACCTGGGTCTGTCCTCTGTACACCTTACACTAAGGTACCAGACTGCTGTGCTTTATGGTTTCACTCTCCAAAGGACAGATGTCAGTTCTGCTGGCTAAAATCCAGTTTGTTACCGACTGCTGGTGTGGGAGACACGTTGAGGAGCATTTGTCCCTGCCCTGTGGTTATCCTGCCTCCATAATCCCGCCCCCCTGAACTGCTGGGGAGTTAGCTGAGCTTCTCTTCCTCTCATCATTAGAAATTATGTATATTACATATGTCAAAGGTCTCAGAATTAAATGCTAATGCCAGGAAATGTGCCTGTTCTCTGCTGATTTATTTTTTTTAATGTGGTTCTACAATCCAGCTTGTTAATGATTTGCAATATTTAAGAACATGCCAAAAAATACCCACCACAGAAAATTATATTAGTGCTGAATAAGAAGCCAGCAAGCAAAAATGGTATTTTCAGTTTAGCACAGAACGTTAGGTAAACATTTCACAGAGTATGTAAATAGTCAGAAGGGAAGACGAGACCAAGTTCTCGGGAATAACTGCAGAAGAGACACACACTTTAAAAAATATCACTGACTGGAAGCTAGTGACATAAAAAGGAGCTTAACCACATGCTTCTAACAGTTGTTAACCACTGGCATAGACCATAGACAGACATAGTTCGTCAACTCTGACACTTCCTCAAGAAAGACAGGATTCTTTTCTCAAAAAACCCCATGAAACACAGGCTGAGTTGGTAAAGGAGCTCGAGGGGCTGCTGGTGCTCCAGGGTGGGCCAGTCTGTAGCTGGTCAAGGTGCTGCAATTGGCCTTTGGTTTCTTTTCCAGAGAAATCCATCCCTTGGATGGCATCTTTTCTTCTGCACGTGTTGTGTGGACCAGGAGATAAAAATCATAGGTGATGGTGGTGTTTACTTGCTGACCTCCTTTGGCCCAGAGGGGATACCCTGGAAGGGCACAGGTGTAAGGGGGATGTCCTGCTGTGCATGAGCCTTCTGGCTGGCATTCCTTAGGAGCAGAGTTAGGTGATGGAGAGGAAAAGGAAGAAGTTATTCCACAGGTTTCCTGGTAGCTGGTGCTCTGAGTTGATCTGTTCTGTGGTACTTAAGTTGGATGTCAGGAGGAGCAGTGGTGTGGCTGCTTTGCAGATGTGGTGCCTGTGCGGGGCTCTCCTTCCGTCCCCTTGAAACAAGGAATGCCTGCAGGTGGTGGTTGCTCCCTCCTTAAAAATGATGGGAGAACTCTGTGGTGATGTCCTTGCTCTCTGTGAGTGAGTAGCTATCCTGTCAGACACTCGTGCTTGTCACGTGGGGTGGGTCTGGGTTTCCTTCTGTGGCTGTGTAATTAATTAATTACCATGCCATTATCTCAGGCGTTGTCGCCGCAGAGCAGCCGCGGTTCGTTTGCTCGGGTGGTTGCTGTGCTCTGGAGATCTGCTGGGCTTGCCTGAGCTGGGGGCACTTGTAAAGCTCTTTGCTGAGCCTCAGTTCATGGAGCAAACCTCACAGGCTGCTGTGGCCCTGCCGTGGCTCCTGTCTGGGACAATGACTTAACAGGATTAACAATGCAAGGTTGAAATAAAATGCAGTTTCGTATTGCATGGGTTTAGCACTCTGTAAGAGTGCCAAAATGGTTTGGGTTGGAAGGAACCTTAAATATAATCCACTTCCACCCCCTGCCATGGGCAGGGACACCTTCCACTAGCCCAGGCTGCTCCAAGCCCCAATGTCCAGCCTGGCCTTGGGCACTGCCAGGGATCCAGGGGCAGCCACAGCTGCTCTGGGCACCCTGTGCCAGGGCCTCACCACCCTCCCAGGGAGCAATTCCTTCCCAAAATCCCATCTATCCCTACCCTCTGGCAGTGGGAAGCCATTCCCTGTGTCCTGTCCCTCCATGCCCTTGTCACAAATCCCTCTCTGGCCTTCACTGCCCATGTCTCCAGTACCAGATGGAGCTGTATCTCCACTACCTCTCAGACAGTTTTTCCATGCTGGGACAGCCAGACACAGCCCGTAGTGGTTTGTTATGGGACACAGTTCCCTGTCCTGCAGTAGGTTTTTAGGAGCTCCCAAACCCCAGTGTGATGGGGACTGGATCCTCAGGGATGGCTGGTGTCAGATGCTGCAGTGTCAGGGCTATGTTTAAAGCTCTGTTCCTCAAAATCCCACAGGAGTGTGGAGGTTGGCTGTTCCTCCACACTTGCTCTTTCAGCAGCCCGTGGTTCCATGGTGTCTGTACACAAGCCAGGACCCCAGCAGACGGTGCTCTAAAATGGCCACTCGATTTCCGTTTTAAAAAGGGAGATTTCTCCACTTTCTGCTCTGAGGCTATATCCGTAAATAAAATTTTAGGATTTCTGTCATAATTATCACCACCCGTTACCTGCTCAAGCGCAACTTGCAAGATCACACCTCTTAAAATACAGTATCTCTGGGAGCTGGCATGTGGTTGATTCATATGTGTGAAGGTGTTAGGCATCCTGACCTAAACTGAAACAATCATTTGGTGACACCCCTTCAGTGTGTGCACAGCATGCACAAAAAGCTTTACTGGAAACGCTCCTTTCATTTGGGTTTTTTTCTCTGAAGCGCAGTGGAAAGTCAGTTAAGAAGCTTGAAAAAGATGACAAAAATCAAGTCTGTCAGCAAGTAGTAATTACTCTCATAAAAGGTATTTCTTTAGTGTGGTTCATTAAAAAAAGGCTTTTCCTTCAGCGCAGTTTCATCACAGGGAAACTCCTCCTGTCTGGGCTCTGGAGATGTGACAGCCAGGTGACAGCCAGGTCATGGCCACTGCTGCCTGATGAGCAAATAATGAGATTTTTCAGAAAATGCTTGGCCTTTCTAGTCTCAGGTTTTCTGCTGGTCCATCTGTAAATTATTGTTGTTGCTGTTGTTATTTATAATCTTGGTGGAGTGAAATTTCCAAGATGCTCCTTAGATACAGCCTATTCCTCTCTCTGTCCTTGTAGCCACCAGGTAACAGAGTTAGTTCAGGCTTGGCTGCCTCAAGCACCCAGTTATTGAGGGGTTTGGTTGCTGGTCAGCCTCACCCTCCTCACAGGAAAGGATTTCTTGAATATATCTAATCTAAGTCAGCCCTCTCAGTTTAAAGCCATGGGAACACATTATGAGAAAACACTCAAATTGTTGGTATAAAGTCTTGAATTAGATATTCTATTTTTACTGTACCTATACTAATAAATGAATTGGGCACTCAGATCACTGGGTGGCACATCACAGGCCCAGCACTGTTTGGGCAGAGGGCACGTCCTGCAGTGCCCTGGCAGCTCTGCTTTGCTGCACTCTCTGGGTGGGTGTCAGGACAGGTACTGGTATGACTGGCTGTGTGGATTTGGGATGTCTGCCCTGGGTTGTTCTCCTTTCCCTCCTCTCTGCTAATCACTAGAAATAAACAGAATCTTCAGAGTTTACCTGAGGTGCCGAGGGCAGGTGGGAGGTATTGCAGTGGTGGGAGCAGGACCGTTCATTCATTGACCACGTTCCTTAAATAGCCACGCTCCTGCTCTGCCTGTAATCAAAGACACAACTCTGGGAGTGTTCAAAGTCACTCCGTGTGTTCTCCGTGCAGCTGCTGGGGAGTGATCAAAGGCAGCAGCAGCCACGGCCCCGCGTGCTCCGCAGCGGAGCGGGCAGGATATATTGCTATTCCCATTTTAATTTGTTTTTTCAATAAATCAGGCTTCATTCCTATTCATCATGTAAAGCTGTTGGATGGCGAGCCGCTGCAGAATGCTAACTAATTTCATAATGCTCTGCATAAGGTGACCCACTTACGAGTTCATCCTTCAGTCGTGTTTAAGCTCTGGTCCTGATTTATGTAACAGCATATTGGTTTCATCAAGAGTTGTCTGATCACTCACTGTGTTGGCTCCTTCTTGACCTGTACATGATTTGTATTCTCCTCGATTTTAGGGAGAACTTTCTGTCTCCGTGCACATATGTGCAGAAGAAGAGCAGTAAACCGTCTTAAAAGTAGTCGGTGCTTAGAGTTTTTCTGTCACTTAAAGATATATTGGAGTGGGAACTAAAAGGAGTTTTAAGGAGCCTGCTGCAGGCAGGGCAGGGGAGGCTCAGCACGAGATGTCCCTCGCAGCATCGCCCTGTTTGTACATTTCTGGACTGTGATTAACATTGGCTTTTGTGTGCTGTGAGTCACAGTTCCTTGGATTTGAGGGTGGGAAGGCGCAGGACCGTTCATTCTCCTCTGTATTGTGCTCATACCCTTTCGTTTCTGAACTGAGAATCAAATTACAGGGAATTCCCTTCTCCTTACCTTAATTCATGGCACTTACCTTATCTCCCTTGTTGAGAGTGAGGTGTGCTGCCCAAATGTATCAGGCTGTGTGATTTATTGCCCTTGCTTCTCTTTAAATCTGTATTTGAAATTGTTAATGAGGGGCTTAACCCAGCTGGGACACTGGGGCTGCCTTACAATAAACTACAAGTTTCCATTGCTCTGAGTTTCAGTTTGCTGACAGCTAATGAAGCTCCCAAGTCCTGCAGGATACCACACAGTGCAGAAAGGTGGAATAGTCTGGATGCAGACCTGAGTATGGAGCTGCAGATGCTGTTCCTTTTCTCTTGTAGCATTCCTTCTTCTGCCGGCTGACGGAAGATAAGAAATCTGAGAAGTTCTTTAAGGTTTTTTATGATCGCATGAAAGTGGCACAGCAAGAAATCAAGGCTACTGTTACGGTCAACACCAGTGACTTGGGAAACAAAAAGAAAGATGAAGACTCAGACAGAGATGTCCCCAACAGGAAAAGAGGTAATCCCCAGTCATTCTCCTTCTGAAGTGACACGGGAGTACAGTGTGTTTTGAACTCATTTCAGTTGATGCAATAATGCTCTGATCTCTGATCCCACAGAGCAAAGTTCAGAGATCAGTGGTGCCCTGGCTCGGGATTTCAAGAGCTTCATCCCTTCTTCATCATTTGTGAGGTTGTGCTATTGAAATGAGGAAAAGTCTTTCTGAGCTGAGACTCTGCTGCCTTGTCTCGTGACAAGCTGCCCAAACCTGATCCGTAGTAATGACCATGGACTGTGGGTTGTGGTCAGTGCCTTCTCTAACGATATGTGAAGAAGCTCTAAATTTATTCTTAAGCAGGTCCTTTTACTATAACTCCTGCTAGTGCTAGATGTGTGTGCCCTAACCAATTAATCCCCAGATTTGTAACCCTGCTGTGGTTGGTGTACAGGGCGCAGAGTGTGACACGAGCCCCTCACCTACACTAAACGTACTCACCAAAGAGCTGCTGCTTAGCAGCTGGGCCTGCGGGTGAAGCTGCCGTGGGAACGTGTGAACAGATTTCCTGGCCCCTTGATCCAGCTTCCCTAAGGGAGACGTGTCCTTGTGTGTTGTAGTGAGGGAGCCCATGACCCAGATCACGGAGGAGGTGCGGGACCAGCTGCTGGAGGCGTCTGCGGCCACGCGGAAGGCGTACAACACGTACCGCAGGGAGGCCGACCCCGAGGAGCACTACTCGGCAGGAGAGGGAGCCCAGGCTGCGGCAGACAAGAGCAAAGATGAGCTGGAGATGAGTGCTGTCATCTCCATCATGCAGCCCATCCTGCGCTTCCTGCAGCTGCTCTGTGAAAACCACAACCGGGATTTGCAGGTACCGCCTGGTTCCGGGCAGGTGTGCTCAGCGTGCCTTGTGCACTCGCTGCTGCCTCACCATTATCCCTAATCCCGTGCCTCTTTAAAAGGATTATGTGACCAATTATTCTCTTTAGTCTTGTCATTAATCCAAAAACAAGTATTTACACCTTGCTGGACTGATACGAGAAAGTCCAGGTATTCAGTGGCCTTTGAAAGGTGCATGAGGGTGATGGGATCTTCTTGGGGCTTTTAAAGAGCATATGGTGAAAGCAAGCGTTGTGCTGTGGAGTTACTGATTGCTTTTGAGAAGGGAGGGAAAGAAAGAAAAATCACGTAGGAAAATCAAGAGGGCTTTGGGGCTTTGGTTGCAGCAGCCCTCAAGCTTGACTTTCCAGTGACCGACTTCTCCTGGGTTTTCATGGATCAGTTCACGTGCCAAGAGTTGAACATGTGATGGTGCCAGGAAAGCCTCAGCTGGAGATGAATCTGCTGAGGGACATGAAGGGCAACAAGAAGGGTTTCTAGGTTGTATCCACACAGGAGGAGATAGGGAGAGGGTTGTTTGCTGTGGAATGGGCAGAGCTCCTGGTGCCAAAGGACATGGAGAAGGTCAGGGAGCTGAGTGCCACCTTCACCTTGCTCTTTACTCGTAAAACTGGCCTTCACCGACCCTACATCCCCAAGACCGTGGTGAGGTGTGGAGCAAGGGAGTCTTATCTTTGGTGGAGAATTGGGATGGGAAACATCTAAACAAGCTGGATGTGCATTTAAACAAGCTGGATGCCACAGGCAGTCTCAGAGATGACCGATGGGCAAGGAGAGGCAGGGGGAGCTGGGAAGAGGTCAGGCTGGAGAGCAGAAGCCTCAGGATCTCTCACCATGTGTGCAAACACCTCATGGGGGATGTGGAGAGAGCGGGGCCGGGCTCTGCTCTGGCTGCCCTGTGACAGGGGTTGGAGTTGGCAGTGTCCAAAGGTCCTGGCAGCTTCAGCTGTCCTGTGCTGCCCTGGGACGTGTTTGTAGAATTCCAAGGAGCCCAGAGCAGGTTCCCCCTTACAGAGGGGCTGCAAATCAGATAATTTTTGTTCAGCACAGCCGCCGCTGCTGGGTTGGGATCAAGGAGCTGGTGAGGCGCTATACAATGTGCTAAATGCCCTCATAAAGAGCAATTATTGCCTTGATTGCACATTGTTTCCTGGCCGGCAGGAGCGTGGGACCCTGCGTGAGAGCTTTGCAGAGCTGCCAAATCGCTTCCTCTGAGCGGGAATGCCCCGGCAGCACGTGGGATCACAGCTGCACGGAACCGTCCCCGTGCTCCAGCCTGGCCTTCTGGGAGCACCTCTGGGCGCCCAGGTTATATACATCAGCCTTTCCCTGGTTTTTAAGCAAAAGAGCCCTTTGATGTGTGTTTTGTCAGAGGGTTTTCCTTCTGCTGGCGGTGCCGGAGCCGAGCAGGCCGGCGGTTCCTGTGGCACCGTTCCAAACCGCGCGCGCAGGATCCGCCGCTGCCTTTGGCCAGGCACCCGCGGCTATAGGAGCGCAGCTGAATTCCAGCCAGCGCAGGAACTTGGCCCGAGCTCTTCCCTATCCTGAACAATTCGCTTTCCCAAACAGCAGGTAGTTGTAGTCAGCTCTGAGAGAAAAAGGGATTTCTTTTTCTTTTTTTAACAAAAAAAAAATCAAAAAAGGCAGAACAATTTTTTCCAGTGTAATCCGTTTGCTTGCTGCCTGCTTGCCTCGAGGTCTGTCCTTCTCCCTCGGCCCCGAAGGGGAGGCAGGAGTGTCTGATCCTCCAAAACCTTGGTGTCTGCAGCTGGTGCGTGTAGCTGAGCTCCCTGCAGCAGTGCCAGAGGAGTCGCTGCCTAAAGGAACAAGGAAGGACTCTGCGGGAAGCTGTGTGTCTCCCAGAATTGCACGTTTTGTTTGAATGAGGAACGAGTTGGGATCGCCTGCCCGGTGCAGGTGTGGGCTGGGCACACCGAGCCTTTCCAGGCTGTTGGCAGCTGTGGGAGCTGATGTGCAAACACAGGGAAGTGCAAGTCATGCTGGAGGAGGTCTCTGGGATGCCCAGGCAGCTGCAGTGCTGTGCCCTCTGCATCAGTCAGTCCTTCCCTTCTCGGATAGAGCCCGTTTGCTCCCTGTGGATGCTGTTCCCTCCAGCCCTCCATGAGGCTGGAGGAGCTGCAGTTCCCTCTCCATATGAATGCAAGGACTGGGATGAACAGTCTGGACTGGGTGCATATTTTTCACATGTTGCAGCTGAATCTGCCCGTGGCTGCTCATTGTGGATGCAGGGTCTGTCAGAGGGTCCACACCCCGGGGCCATTCCCACGGAGAGCAGCGGGATGGCACACTGAGTACTGAAGGGTTGTGTTCCCACCCCATCGCCTGTGAGATGCTCTGGATGACTGAAAATGAAGAGCTCACTGTCCTGGCTGAGGCAGCAGCAGACACTCCCTGGGGCAGTTTCTCACAGTGCAGCAGGGGTTCGTTTTCTGCAAGTTTTTCCTTCTCTTTGTTTTAGCCTAAGTGTCCTCCTGCCTCTTATGCCTCATTCCTCTTCTCTCCTTGTTGTCTGGATCAAGCAGCTCAGGTGCCAGCCTAGCTGTAATCAGAATAAATGCTGTGCTGCAGCCAGGGAGCATTTTACTTCCTCACTTTGGGTATTATCCTTTCGTTTTGCCTTTTTTTCCTGGAGGGAAGGCACGAGCTCCGATTTCTGTAGGATCAACCTTTTTTATGTTCTGACAAGTTAATCAGAAGTCAGGATACTAAATGAGCAATCAGCTGAAATTGTGCTGAATCACTGTCACCTTTAGTCTGCATTCATAGACAGCGTTTTCCTTTTTTAGCTTCGCCTTCCATTGAATCTGCAATTTCTCTCTCTGTTTGCCTTAGAAGACTCATTAGTCTGACTCAGGCACAGAGACAGCCAGGGACCAGTGCTGCTCTCTGGGCTGGCAGGAAAGACCCTGCTGGTTCCATGCTCCCATGTCTCCTGTTCCCCTGAGGGGTTTTTCACCCTGTAATTGTTGTTACCTGCTAGAATTAGGCTAAATAAGAGTTTTCCTGCTGAAACATCAAGGAAAAGCAAATGGTAGTGGCTGCCAATCTTTGCAGCACTGCTGGGAATGCACTGGCAAACAGCATCCGACTCACTGGGAAATTGGTTTTCATTACTTGTCCTTTAGTTTTGGTCGGGTTTAGTGCTTTTTTTCATTTGGAATACAGGAGAGCAGAAAGCTGTTAAATCCACGCCGATGAATCTGGCTTTTCATTAGAGGAGCTGCTCCTAATCAGCAGCTTCAAGTAGGAATTACAGTAATTATGTGAGAAGAAATGCAGTGGAAAGAATTCCATTCCAAGGCACCTTCCTTGACAGTGTGCACTCAGGTGCAGGTGGAGCTGCTGGGAGGCCCCAGCCAGGGAATCACTGCCTCCACCTTGGAGAGAGGTCTGGCAGGAGGGAGCCTTGAGTGATGGTTGGCAGGGAAATGCAGCAGGTGGAGTGAAGCTTCCAGGCTCCGGAGAGCTTCCCAGAGTGCCTTTTCCAGGCTGGGTGTCAGGCTCTAATGGATCTCTCTGTTTATGGGATGCACTCTGTTTATTGCTGTACAACATGAGGCCAACAAGCTGCTCAGGAGAGCAGCACATTGCAAATAAGCCCTGGAAAGAGGCTTAAACTGCTTGTACAGTGAGAGCAGAGCAATCCACCGTGCAGTGCACTTGGGGATGGATGAACTTAATAAATACTATCAGCCAAACAGCAGTTTGTGTGGTTTTTCCCCTCTCTCATGGCTTTAACACTCTCCTCACAGAATTTCCTGCGCTGCCAGAACAACAAGACAAACTACAACCTGGTGTGTGAGACGCTGCAGTTCCTGGACTGCATCTGTGGGAGCACAACTGGGGGCCTTGGACTCCTGGGTCTGTATATAAATGAGAAAAACGTGGCCCTGATCAACCAGACGCTGGAAAGTCTGACTGAGTACTGTCAGGGGCCCTGCCACGAGAACCAGGTAATGAATCCAGAGCTGTGAAATGCATCCCCCTTCTTCCCTGGGCCCCAGCTCTGCCAGACTGCTCTTGTCTTAGAATGCTGCCCACTTTACTTGCCCTGCAGGTCTGGGAATTTTTTCCTTTATAAACTCCTCATAATCAATTTGTCTTTCTCAGGGCTCCCTCTGAGGACCTGAACCACTCAGAGCAGTAGAAGTATTTCTGCTTTGCTGAGATTTGTTTCATTTGACTTGACAGGGAGAGTGGGGAATATCTGCACTTCAGATAATCCCAGAATGGGTTGGGTTGGGAGGGGCCTTAAATCCCATCCCATCCCATCCCCTGCCATGGGCAGGAACACCTTCCACTGTCCCAGGTTGCTCCAAGCCCTGTCCACCCTGCCCTTGGACACTTCCCGGGATCCAGGGGCTGCCACAGCTTCTCTGGGCATCCTGTGCCAGTTTCTGCTTATTTGCTCCATTTCTTTATTACTTGAACCCTAGTGCTGTCCTGAAGGACTGGAATGTGACTTTCCTGTCGTTCTCGTCTCTGCAAGAGGACATGTGAGGCTGTGCATGGCAGGGAGAACTCTCAGTGTCCCTCTGCTCTCTGGATCAGGTGGAATAAAACCCTTTAGGTGTTTTAGGTGTGCAGTTCAATGAGCAGGGCTCTCTCTGGATTTTGAAGCCAGCAAGCTGCTGTTTGTACATTTTAGTTCCAGACCACTCCAAAAGCAGGGCTGAAGGGTAGGCAGAAGGTTACGGAAATTCCCGTTCTTTGTGTAGACAGGACTGAAGGAGGTGTTGATTGGCACATTTATAACACAGGGAACTCTCCCTAATCTCAGTAAAACACTGTTCCTCCAGCCTGGACAGTTTGGCATGGGAATGCTTCATTTATCAGCTGTGGTTCTTTGTGCTTCCTGAGGCCGGGGGCTCCAGTAGGACCATGGCTGAGGAGAGGAAAAGCTCGGAACAAAATGCCTTCATGTTTTGTTGTTGCCCTGCCCAGAGCTCTCTGTGCAGTTATCCATCTCGGGCAGCCCACGAGGTGATGACAGAAGGGACTCTGCTGCTCTGGCGGGGTCACCAGCCCGGGCTGTGTTTGTAGTGCAGGCAATTAGTGAAGTCTAATGACTTTTCTTTGGACAGAACTGCATTGCTACACACGAGTCCAACGGCATTGACATTATCACAGCATTAATTCTCAATGACATCAACCCTCTGGGAAAGAAGAGGATGGACCTCGTGTTGGAGCTGAAGGCAAGTGAATGTTCTGTGTGAGGCACGCTAACAGTGAGATGAAACATATTTTTATTGTTGGAATTATGTGGGTGTTTATTATATCCCAATATTCATAAGTGCCCAAAAATTATATACAACAGTGAGCTGGAGGCAGTGCCCAAAGATTTTTTGTTACAGGTATTTAATCTTTTAAATGGTGACATGGAGCCCCCAGCTCTCAGATGGGGGATGCAGGCAGTCAGAATATGCTGAGGAATCCTAAAACGATTTCATGTAAAAAATTTAAAGCTGATGAAAACTGTTCTGTTGTTGCTGAGCTTTTACATGGACAATGGAAGTGAAACTTCTCGTGTTGCAACTACTTTCCTAATGCTTTATTGGTGTTGTTTAATCAGTTGATGTTAAATCATCAACAATTCTTTAGTGCTGTTCATATTAATGGTGAAATAATTAGCCCTGGTGCTGGTTTCAAAATACAGGAGCAGGTTCCCCTCTAGCAACAACAGTCCCAGAGCACTCTTGCTTCAGCCTGTGCTTGAGAAATATTTCCTTTCTGACTTATTGCCCTGACTGACACTGCAGTGTCTCCTTGTTTTCCGTTGCCGACTCACACCATTATTATGGGGTAATGTGGGTTTTTTATTATTGTAAATAAAAAATGCTTTTAGACTCGATTAGCATTATACTTCAAAATTAAATACTTTTATTGGGTTTTATTGTCAGGCATGATGGATTTTAATCTTAATTGTTCGTATTAAAGTAGTCTGGTGCCTTGTGGTAGTTTCCCATTTCCTCCCTGTGTTCCTTGGCGTGAGCAGACTGCAGAGTGATTTCAGTTAAGAGCAGCAAAGCACGTCTGCATCTTCAGCCCTGGCTGTCCCTTGATTTAATCAGCAGCATCTTCAGCAGAGCTGAGCTGCACCATTTGAGAGCTCAGAGCTTGTGGTGATGCTGCAGTATCTTTAAACCCAAACAACATAACACGAGCATGAAACAGCAGCATTTTCAGAAATCTAAAACTTGGCTGGGGTTGATTTGATGTCTCTCAATGAGTAGGATTTGGGGAATAAACTGCTAAAGAATCATTTTAAGTTACATAGGTCAGTAATNAAAATAATTTTAAATTTAATGGGGAATGAATTGGGGGGGGGGGGGGGGCGGATTTGGTGAGGTGAGGCTGTGGGAGCCCTGGGCTGGCTGGCACAATCTGCCTGCGGTGGCTGCTGGCTGTGGGGCCTGAGTCCCTGAAGCCCTTCCAGAAGCAGAATGGGGCCACTCAGGCTGGGTACCCTCATTTTCTGGCTCCTGGCAGTGATTCCATTGCTTTTCCCTCCCCTCAGAACAATGCTTCCAAGCTGCTCTTGGCCATCATGGAGAGCAGGCACGACAGCGAGAACGCTGAGAGGATCCTCTACAACATGAGGCCCAAGGAGCTGGTGAGTCCCGGCATCGCTCCCGAGCTCCTGACTCTGTTCATTTGCACAGGAGACAGAGAAGTGGAAATTCCTTGAGCCCCAAGAGCTGTCCAGTAAAGCATAGTAGGGTTTTGGGGCTGGTTAATGTATGGACTGGTGAAAACACAGGCAGGAGATCCAAAGTACAGCCAGAGCACTGCTGACTTGTCTCGGGGCTGCGTCGGAGCCAGGGTCGGAACGTGACGCGGGTGCAGGGAGGGTGGCCTGGAATACATTACCTTCAGGGGAACGTGAGGTTCAGTTTCTTGTGCCAGTGAGCTGGGCTGAAGCAGCGTTCAGGCCTCCTGTTTACCCTGGATGTTGAGAAACCCACCGACCTTCCTCTGAATGTCTCTGCTGCACTCCCATTCCTGTCCATAGGAGTGCCGAGGGTGTGCTGCCCTCAGCAGCTCCCGCCCTTTGCCTGAGCCTCCTCTCCTCTCCTCCGTCTCCTTCTCCAGGTGGAAGTGATCAAGAAGGCTTATCTGCAGGGAGAGGTGGAGTTTGAGGATGGAGAGAATGGGGAAGATGTCGCAGCATCTCCGAGGAACGTGGGACACAACATTTATATCTTGGCTCATCAGGTAGAGTTTCACCACGCATCACAAACTGGGAAAAGCCACAGTCTGCTTTTCCTTGGAACTGTTTTCATGGCTCATCTCTGAGAGAAGCTCACTGCACATTCTCTTGTCATCAGAGTAAATCCAAATCTTAATCAGAAACAATAGTATAATACAAGAAAATCTGGGAATTTTCTTTTACAGTGGGAAGCAGGCAGGCTCTGGACCGAGTTCCTGAGGACACGTGGCTCAATTCTTGGCAGCACTGAGCAGCAGTGTATTATTTTTCAGCTGTATCAAAGGTTACTTTATACTCCCAAAGAAATGCTGCTCACAGATCAATTAAAGTGTAATCAGAAATCTCAGTCCTTGCCACATTCTCTCTCTGCTGGAGCCAAGCAGAGCCATTGTATTGCTACAATGTGGGTTTGAAAGGTAAAAAACTGAAGGGGAGAAAAACATACCGGAATCTACTTAATGTATTGATGCTACGTCTCTCCCTGCATTAGAGACTTCTTGTTCCTCCAGCATCTGAGCAGACAGACCCTCACTGTGCTGCAGGATGAATTTGGAGCATCCAGCAGCATTTTTGGAGCAGTGCTCTGTGCATCTGCCACTCAGCTGGTGCAGATTTTGTCTTTGTCCCTGCCTGGATCCTTGGTGATGAGCACACCTTTGGGTTCGGGTGGTGTAGAAGGACAGACCGAACGTGAACGTTCAGAAAGGTTCTCAGCAAAGGGTGGGAGAGGATAGAGAAGAGAGGAATACAACACTGGCATTAAAGAAATACATATTTGAATCATTCTGACTTGCTCCCAAAATAGAGCTGCAGGGTGTCTGGTTGGAACAGAACAAGCCTTCTGTCAACTTTGCCCTTTCCTAGCAGCTGACTGCGTACTATTTCTTTTTTTATGCCAAAAATCAGAAATTTAATATCACAGAGAGACATCTGGTGTCTCCCACTCCCTGTGCATTCCTTTATTTTAGTTGGCTCGCCACAACAAAGAGCTGCAGAACATGCTGAAGCCGGGGGGTCAGATCGAGGGGGACGAGGCGCTGGAGTTCTACGCCAAGCACACGGCACAGATCGAGGTACGGGCACGCGCAGGGGCCGAGCCTGCCGCAGGGAGCCGGGGGCTGCGGCCCCACCGGCGTTATTCGTGGTGCTCTCGTGGCTCTGCCTGCCTGCGTGTGGACTGTTGTCTCTGATGCAGAACATATAGAGAGTTATTTATTTAATTCCCTGGCAGTGGCGGGGGGAGCTATTCCTGAGCTGTCATGTGTGGGCTCGGGGATGGAGCTGAGCAGAGCTCTCTTGGCAGGAGGAAGTGTGGCTTCGCTTCTGTTACATTTTGGCCGGTGCTGTTGCTGAATCCAGAAAGTTTGTGATAGCTTTTGCCACTCTTTCTGGATTCAAATGACAGTTTGGCCTCATGTGCCATCTAAGAGCTTTATAAAAGTAAAATGTTCACAAATACGGAGATTTCCCAGAGAAGCTGTGGCTGCCCCTGGATCCCTGGCAGTGTCCAAGGCTGGATGGGGCTTGGAGCAGCCTGGGACAGGGGAAGGTGTCCCTGCCATGGCAGGGGTGGCACTGGATGGGCTTTAAGGCCCCTTCCAACCCAAAGCAGTCCATGGTTCTATGGCTTCCCAAAACAGTTTAATAAGCAAAACAGATATAACTGTTACTCCTTGTACTTGCCTATGGCTTAAATTTGCCAACATTCTTGAACTGGGCCACCACATTGCTCTGAAATCCATCCCAGCTTTGGTGCAGGATTCCCTGGGCCCCTTGGAAACCCCAGCTAAGACCAGTACTGCCAGCATAAGACCACAGCATAGAAATCACAGTTTTGGAGCTAAGTGTAGACCTGCGTTGAAAGGTAAATTAAACGAAATCCGTGTCGAGCTGCTGTCCTTTGGAAATGCGTCTGCATGCAGCTGGTTTGAAAGGGGGAGCAAAACAGGCAGAAAACCAAGCAATAAAAGCATTTAAAAACTGTGAAGGACTCATGAGGCTGCTGTGCAGATTGTCAGGTCGGACCGCACCATGGAGCAGATCGTGTTCCCCGTGCCCAGCATCTGCGAGTTCCTCACCAAGGAGTCCAAGCTGCGCATCTACTACACCACGGAGAGGGATGAGCAGGGCAGCAAGATCAACGACTTCTTCCTCAAGTCAGAAGACCTCTTCAATGAGATGAACTGGCAGAAGAAGCTGCGAGGTGGGTCGGTGCTGCTGAGGTGGGGATTTGGGGATTTGAAACGCTGGCTGGGCAGCAGAGGGTTCCCCAGTGACCCTGGTAACTGCTTGCCAGAGCTGCTCTGTGCACGATGGCAGGGTGCTGGCATAAAGGCAGGCTGAGTGCTGGAGCAGTAGGGACCCTCTGGAGGGGATCCAGGGCAGAGCAGGAAGGAGCAGCACAGGTCGTCCTTGCTGAGATCCAGCAGGAAGGAACAAACGTGTGGAGGAGTAGCTGAAGGGAGAAGGAGGCTGGGAGAGGACCCAGCTGAAGAGAGCAGTGGCCTGTGCTGGAGGCAGGGAGGAGGAAGGCTGGGGAATGCAGCAGGGTTGGACTTGGTGATCGTAAAGGTCTTTTCCATCCTTAGTGATTCTGTGCACTTCAGGCACCTCTAGGAATGATGATGTTTAAGAGCAAGTTAAAGATGGATTTTTCAGTACTGGTAAAGTAGAATTCACCTTTTTTTGGCAAGTAGACTGGCTGACAGGTTGATAAGTCCCTTCCATCCCTATGATGCTAAAATATCTGAAAGCAGGTGTTACCAAGCACTGATTTTCCCTCTGAGGTTCCCACTGGCAGCTGGGAAATCCCTTAAAGTGATACTCTGATTTACTCAGTGCCACCACGTCCCCCACTAAACCTTCTAGCTTATTTGCTTCATATTTTTCTTCTTGTTTTGCTGAAGGCCAAGTGCTGCAGCTGAGGCTCGGTGGGCAGTGCTGGGAACTGACCAGCAGTGACCCCGTGGAATGTGAGATAAGGCAGGCCTGTCCTGCTCAAGTCAGCCCCTGCTGTCTGATACCACTGCTGCTCCCCTCCCTGCGTCAGCTCCTCTCCAGCTTTTAGTGCAAGAGCAGGACTGGTCTGGAACCCCCTCTTGGAGCAGATGTGGGACTGCTCCCAAGAACCTGAGAGCTCTGTAAGAAATCTGGGACTATGACATCCTAAACAAATTGCAACTTCAACAGCATCCATATATTCTGTTAGATTTTGCTCTTTGAGTCACTTTGTCTTTGAGGCTGTCTCCAAGCAAGCTGTGAAGCCATTCATCATTAACAACAGACCACAAATTAGCCAAGATCCACCTGCAGAAGTGGAGAATATTTATTTTTTTTCCTTAAAAAAACTGAGATCATTTACTCTGTCTCTGATATCCAGGTCTTGCCTGGCCTCTGAGTGATTTTTTATGTTCATACAGTTGTTTCTCACATCTTCAGTAGAGTTTGTGTTGGAGCTGTGGTCTCTGGCAGCTGTGTGTGTGCTCATGTGATGCCACTTAGAGTTTATTCAACCCTCAAAAAGACTTCTAAAATAAAGACACATGTACTTCTCCTTTCAGCTCATGGTGCTGGCCCATAATCTGAGCACCAGAAGTCTCTTAATTGTTAATTAAGAATGGAAATGAGCTGCCAAAGCCAGGCAGAAGCACTGCACAGGCAGAGAGTCAGTCCATCCCTGAAGGAAGGTGTGAAGTTAAACCTGGGCCTTTATAATCACCTTTCATGTAACAATTTCATAGAAATCAATTCAGCCTGCTTACAAATTCCTCTGGTTAAAAGGAAATTGAGAACATTGAGACATCGTGGAATTATTCTTTACCCCTTTGTTTGCCAGGGGTGTTAGAGGAGGGGATGTGCTGGAGAGAGGTGATGGCTACTGCAGGGCTCAGAACTGCTGCATGTAATAAATTACCCTTCAACCCCAAAGTCTGCATTTTCAGCTTGTTCCTAAATTTTACTGAGAGCTTCTTCCTTGCTCTCTGATATCTAAACACACTGCCTCCTTCCACTGGGGAAAAACAGTTCTTTCCCTTCTTTGAGAGCATTTTTAATGGATTTTTCCCCTACTCTAGATTTCAGGAGGACACAATTTGCTGTGCAGTAAGCCTGCAGGAGCTAAAATCGGGGGGATTTTGCCTGGATGCAGAGGGAATTACTGCAAGGCAGCTTCTTGGCTTCCTTGTCGACTTCGGGTTCACGACCACTTCAGCAAAGGAATCTTTCTGCTTTCTGCCTCTTGGTTCTGGCTGCAGGGGATTATTAAAATTAGGAGTCTTTTTGAGAAGTATTCCTGTGTAACATTAAGGGTTTAAATGTGCTCTTGGACTGTGCATTGAGCTCAGTGCAGATGTGCTGAGGCCTTTGCCCCCGGGGCACAGGGAAGGCCAGGGAGCTTCACCCCCTGGTTATTCTGGGGCTATTTTGGGCTGTTCTCAGCAGAAAATGAGTTTGCAGGTGGCAGTGTCTGCTGCAGGTGAGCTGCAGGCAGCAGCAGAACACAGAGGGATGGGGCTGGAGCTCACTGCTGGTTTTCCTCCTCCAAATTGTTCTTGGTGTGACTCGAGTACAGAGTTTGTTATCAGGGGAAGCCTCGAGGCTTGATCTCTGCAGTTTCTCAGCTCGTTCTCTTGCTGCTGCTAAACCATGTTTGAACCAGGGATCCTTTGCCTTAAAACACCACCTAGAAAACTCAAAGTGCCCCCAAGATGAAGGATAATTAAATAAAGTTCAGAATAAGCCATGAATATTATTACTTTTGATGCTGTGCTTTTGGGCAAACTGAAAATAAACTTGTTTTGGTGGTGATAATTTTTTTATAGAGGCACCTCTTACTTCACTAAACCCTTCATGAAAAAGAATGTTTTTTCTCTTTTGCAGCTCAGCCTTTCCTGTACTGGTGTGCTCGGAACATGTCCTTCTGGAGCAGCATTTCCTTTAACCTGGCTGTCCTCATGAACCTGCTCGTGGCATTTTTCTACCCATTCAAAGGAATTCGAGGAGGTACTGATATTGAACCTACAAAAATACGGGAACAAGTAAAGTGTAGTGAGCCAAATTCTGCCCTCCCCACTCGTGTCTGTCCACTGCTGTTTACATCAGTGAGGGTGGGAGAACAAAATTTGGCTTTTTTAATTGCCTTGTTTTCAATTGTGCTGTTCTCTTACTTTCTTGAGGTGTTTTTAAGGAAAATGTGGAGCCATGCTTTTTCCTAGGGGAAAAAATTACCCAAGACAAACATCCACCTTTAATTACTTGACTGTTCTACTTCAGATTTAAGTTCTGTAATTAAGGATTGAACTAAAAATAGGCAGAATGTTGAATGTGTTGTTTTCCTTGAGCTTGCAGTTTATTAATGGCATTTTCCACACAGTTTTCCCAGTGCTCCAGGAGGCCTCTGAGGCTGGGGGTGGGTGACATTATCCTGCCTTGGCAGGGGGGGAAGTGACCAGTAGGAACCTGTGGAGGATAAGGGAGAAGAGCCCATTCCCAAGGCTCCCTGCCCCAGGAGTGTGGGGAGCAGAGGATTCCCAGGGTGCCAGCCCTGTCCCCTGGCTCTCAGCTGGGCTTGCCAGCATCCCTGCCACAGATTCTGGGATAACCCTGTGGGATTGCACCGCTCCTGTGACAGGCCCATGGAAGCTCCTCTGATCCCACCCGGGGCTGTGTGACACTGGTGGCTCCCAGAGCCAGCTCAGTGAGCACTGAGCAGATCCAGCTGCTCATCCCTGGATCTAGCCTGTCCCCAGAGCTGCACCCCGGGGCAGGGCAGGGCTGGAGTCCTGTCAGCAGCAGTTGGGAAATCTGCAGGGATGTTCTCGGGAATGTCATGTGCGTCACTGGCAGGGTGCTGTGAAGGGAATGTCTGGGTAGGAGCTTTTTCCTTGTGTGTAGGGGCTTTGCAGCCTGAAAAAGCCTCTCAGAGGGATATTTTAGACCAAATTCCAGTGCTCCTGAGAGGGGGAAGAGAACACTTTTACCTTCCACCAGCACGACCACCAGGCTGTGGCTGCAGCTGCTGCTCCTCTGTGTCACACCCAGTGTCAGCAGAGAGGGGACAACCCAGAGTCTGGCTGGAAGGATCCTTACAAGGCTCTAACAAGCCCAAAGAGTTAACTGAGTTTCCATCTCTGGTTGCAAAGATCCCAAGTTGAAAGCTCTGTATTTATGGCTGCCAGGAAAGCTGCTGGTTAAATGAGTTCCCTGAGATTACAAACTGCAAGACTGGGGGGGGATTGTTTGGTGTTTTGAAGATGCCCTACCCTACATATTTGAAATTCTTTATTTATCAGGTAACATTTTGATAAAACCTCTTCGTCTCCTAGTTAGAATCCAAAAAGTAAAATAAATAAATACATGTGTATCTTATATTTAGCTTTAAAAAAAAAAAGACTCTTCCAAACAGACTGTTTGGGGGAAGTTGTCAGTGTCTTGAATTGCTCAGACACGGTGAACTGAGCAGCTGATGAGCATCTGACAGTAGCAGAAGCTGTAAAACTTCTGACTTGAGGAGCAGAAACAAAACTGGATGCCTGGAATTCGGTACTGGAATGGTGAGAATTCCAGGGACAGGGAGAATTTCCTGCTGGTTGCACGTTCCTCCTGCCCGTGGTTGTGCAGGGACTCCCCGTGCTCTTAGCAAGGCTTTGGGGTCAGGTTGGGTGCAGAAGTTGATGAGTGACCAACCCTTGGCTCCATGTGCCAGGACAAGGACACTGCTCCCAGCCTCTCTCTGTCCCTGGGAAGGAGAGGGGAGCCTGTGGCCCAAGCCCTGCTCTGCCCTGCAGGTGCCACAGCTGGGTCCTGTGAGGTCCTGGCATTGCCCTCCTGGTGCTGCTGGGCAGCCTGGGGTTCTGGGCCGGGCCCACGTGGATGTTCCAGGGAACACCTGGGGGCTTCAGTGACTCCAGGTGTTTCTTCAGGCCTGCTGGGAGCTGCTGCAACTCCTGAAAGCAAATATATTCCCAATAAATCTTTAGATTTTAGACAAGTCATTCCTAAATGAGCTGCTGCACGTTTCCTCTGTCCCCTCTCCATGCTGTTGCTTGTTCCCACTCGGTGACTCCGTTCCCAGCTCTGCACCCTGTGCTGTGACAGCTCCGGTGGCAGCGCTGCTCCAGGAGCCCAAACTCCCCCCAGGCAGCCAAAACAGCTGTTCAACTTTACGCTTATTAACTTTTAATTTCCATCCATCCTCTGCTGTCTTTATTAATCTGCAGTGATTTGGAAGAAGATTAAATGGCTGCTCGTGGTAGTCAGATGAGAGTAATATTTCCTAAGCTGCTTGAATTTGGGAGCAGGAGGAAAAAGCCCTGAGTGAGGATCTTGCCAGTCAGACACAAGTTCTGTGAGAACGTGCTTGCAGGAGGGCTGCAGAGTGTTCTGAAATTTGGGGGATCTTGCCTTTTTGTCTGTTGAGGAACCAGTTGCTCAAAGACAAAAATGTTTTATGTCATCTTTAAGAAAGAGGTGTCTCACATTCTGCATAAACCCAGGGTAAATGGTGTTTGGGGCTGAGTCTTTTTTATGGCTCTTCCAGGGAAGTGTATTTTTAGCTACACGGGCTGGGTGTTATGTAAGCAGCCAGTCTCATGGGACAGTCTAAATAGACCCAGAAATAAATAGCAAGAGATGACAAAAATGGGTACGAGGGTCTGACTGAGAGCACATCAGGAGGCTCTGCCGTGGCTGCAGGGAGCGTCCTCCCCTGCCCAGGCCCTGCCTCTGCACAGCACGTCTGCAAAGGGCCAGGAGCAGCTAGGTGTGCAAGCAGTGAACACAAAAACGAAGATCCTGTAGTACTTACCATTTGCATCATGATTTAGTAACAAGTTTGTAATTAAACCCTGCTGAAGGCTTCGGGCTCAGACGTTGCGCTCGCTGCTGTGGAATCGGGGATGGCGGAACGCGGCGCTGGGTGATGCCCACCAAAGACAGGACAGATGGCAGCGCTCTGGTCAGCTGGGTTATGCAGGAGGGGGTTTGTTTTCCCTCTGCCCAGGCACACTGGAGCCCCACTTGTCTGGCCTGCTGTGGACAGCCATGCTCATCTCCCTGGCCATCGTCATCGCCCTCCCCAAGCCCCACGGCATCCGGGCCCTGATCGCCTCCACGATCCTGCGGCTGATCTTCTCCGTTGGTTTGCAGCCTACCTTGTTCCTTCTGGGAGCGTTCAACGTAAGAACCGAGTGGGCTTTTCTGACGTTCTCCTGCCTCTTATGTAAGGGCTCCTTACCTGCGCGTGAAGATGGGCAAAAATAGCCTGGGACATCGTGGTGGGAGGAGTAATTCCCTCCTTGGGCTCTTCCTAGCACAAGTGCTCTGTGGTGTTCATTTAAGCCTGGTTCCCCAGGCTGCAGACAGAGCTCTGAGGTTTTGCTCAGTGTAGGAACAGCTCCAGCCTCGGACAGACACGGGAAGGAGTCTCTGTGACCTAAAGCACGTGGTTATTCACCCAAACTGCCTCAGTATTTATGGGGTTGTGTGAGACTCACTATATAATGTACTGTGAGTCTGATGAGGAGCAGCTGAGGGAGCTGAGAGAGCTCAGCCTGGAGCAAAGGAGGCTCAGGGGGGACCCTGTGGCTCTGCACAACTCCCTGACAGGAGGGGGCAGCCGGGGGGGTCGGGCTCTGCTGCCAGGGAACAGGGACAGGAGGAGAGGGAACGGCCTCAGGCTGGGCCAGGGCAGGCTCAGGTTGGGCATCAGCAGGACTTTTCCCATGGAAAAGGGCGGTCAGGCCTTGGAAGGGATTGCCCACCGAGGTGCCAGGTTAGATCCAGCTTGAAAAAGCAGCTTGTTTACCCTGAAAAACTACCTGTTGTAACCACGAGTGATCTTTCCTTAGGTTTGTAATAAAATCATTTTCCTGATGAGTTTTGTGGGTAACTGCGGAACGTTCACGCGAGGATACAAGGCCATGATCATGGATGTGGAGTTCCTCTATCACCTGCTCTACCTGCTGATCTGTGCCCTGGGGCTCTTCGTGCACGAGTTCTTTTACAGCCTCTTGGTGGGTGTTTGCTTGGCCCTCAGAACATTTCCTGGTCTGTTTGTGAAGTCCCATCTCAGGCATATCCAGGAAAATTTCTGCTTTTCTGCTGGGAAACTGTTGAACAGACACTGGGAAGAGCTGTGCACCAGAGGTTTTCCTTAGGAAAAGTCACTGTGGGAGACAACAGGATTCCTGCCACATCCCTTCTTATGACTTCTTACACAGACAGATAGTGACAGGACAAGGGGGGATGGCTTTAAACCAAAAAAGGAAAGATTTAGATTAGATATGAGGAAGAAATTCTTCCCTGTGAGGGTGGGCAGGCACAGGGTGCCCAGAGGAGCTGTGGCTGCCGCTGGATCCCTGGCAGTGCCCAAGGCCAGGTTGGACGGGACTTGGAGCAGCCTGGGACAGTGGAAGGTGTCCCTGTCCATGGCAGGGGTGGGAGTGGATGGGCTTTAAGATGCTTTGCTGTGTTATTATCAATAACTGTAGCACAGTGTCCTGCTTTCTGAGCAGCTGGATAACTCTGGAGTGTCTCCATAGCTGTATCCAGGCTCCAGCCCTCACGGGATGGACACGGATCCTGGCACACGTGCTCCTTCTGTCTGGGCTGGGATTCACCTTGCACAGCACAATGCTTCTAAGAATAACACTGAAGGAGTGGATCTAATGTTGGTGGAGAAAATGTGTCAGTGTTGAAGCAATCCTGAGATCCCATTCAGAACAAGCTGGTTTTGTCCCTTTGGTCGATGTTTGCCACATCCTCTAGTACCTGAGCTGGTTATTTTCTGTGTTCATTAAGGTCCAGTTTAACAGATACCTGTCCTGTCATCCACCAGCATAGCCATAACCTCCCTGGGCTCTGCTGTGAGTTGTCACAGCATTGTCACATTTCACCCAGTGAAAAATGAAGGAAACATCAGCAGAGAAATCTAAACACAGCATTTGGGGGAAAAACACTGCTTCTTTAATTATCTGCTCAATAAATTAAGATTTAAAGAAAACAGCAAATTGCAATTTGAAGTGAGCTGTTTGGAGGCTGTGAGGGGGTAGGTGATGCTCTAAAACCCGATGGCAGTCTGTGCTGGCAGCTTGGTGTGTGTCTAGCACCGAGGCAGGAACACCTGCCCGCAGCGGGCACGGGCTGCTGGCCAAGCTGCTGCAGAGGAGGGCACAGCTGCCTGAGTTCCTGCTGTTCCAACCGCGTGGCACAGGCCACGGTGCCACCAGTGGTGCTCCATGTGCTGTTGTTGGCTGTCCCCAGCTCTTCGACCTGGTGTACCGGGAGGAGACTCTGCTCAACGTCATCAAGAGCGTCACCCGCAACGGGCGCTCCATCATCCTCACGGCCGTGCTGGCCCTCATCCTGGTCTACCTGTTCTCCATCGTGGGCTACCTCTTCTTCAAGGATGACTTCATCCTGGAAGTGGACAAGCTGCCAAATGAAACCCTTCTGCCAGGTCGGTACCGGCGGCTCGTTCCCGTGGGTTGTGTTGGGGAAGTAAGGGGCTCTTGTTCCCCAGGGCATTGGCAGGACAAGGGGAAAGGGCTCCAGCCGTGTCAAGAGTGGCCAGGTTAGACATCAGGAGGAATTTCTCCGTGGAAAGGGTGCTCAGGCCTTGGCAGGGGCTGCCCAGGGAGGTTTGGAGTGCCCATCCCTGGAGGTGTCCAGGGAAGGGCTGGAGGTGGCACTCAGAGCTCCGGGCTGGGGACAGGGTGGGATCGGCCACTCAGTGAAGAATCTTGGCGGTCTTTTCCAACCTCAATGAATCTGTGATTCTATGAAATAAAAATGCTTTTGTGGTTGAATTTAAAACCCTGGAATGTGTAAATCAGAGCTGTGCCCTTCCAAAGTCTAGGGTAAGATACTGCTCTAAATGCCTTGTCGTTGCACACTGACTGTGATGGGGAACCCTTACACCTGAGCAGTCACCTTGCAAGGTGTTAAAGCATCCTTTGATGCAGCATTCTCTGGTTTCAGATCACACAGAGCCAGGCGAGACCATGACTGGCGAGTTCCTCTACTCAGATGTGTGCAAGGCAGGGAGCAGTGAAAACTGCTCCTCCATCATTCCCTCAGACCGTAAGTATCACTCTGGAATTCCAAACTCACAGCCTGAGTTTTCACTCTTTTTCTAGTTAAGCACCTTCAATTAAAATAATTTCTTTTAAAAATCCTATGCAATAAAATTGGGAACAAAGCTATCATGAGATTAACTTGAAATAGGATTAATTTAGGCCAACAGCATAAGTAATGTTTGTTCCATGAAGTGACTAAAGCAGAGAAACTTAGAACTAAACCAGACTTCATAAAACACTGCCAGACTCGTTAATTTTCTACATCAATTGGAGAAGGAAGAGATGCAGTTTGCCTCTTTGCAAAGTTTATTATTTTAAAACATTAGGCTATTAAATGTGATCTCAGAGGATAATGCCCCATGAAATATGGTTCATTGGCAGCAATGTTCTATCTCCCAAACTAAGGAAACTAAGGAAAATATCATGGCAGGAAGTACTCAATGGATTAAGTAGACAAGGGTAGGTTTGGAGATCAGGAAAGTGAGATATTACCTGGGTATTGAAATATTTCAGTTTTATTTCCTGGAAAATGTGATTTCCTTGTGGGAGATTTACGGTGCTGGCTGGGAGGGGCAGACAGAACATCCCAGTTTCTCTGGGAAGGGGAGCTCCTGCATGGCCATCAAAGGTCACCAGCCCCTGCTCACAGGAGGAGAGGGCTCTGCTTTGCTCCGGGGTCCTCTTGGAGAAACCAAAATTCAGCCTTGATACAGGAAAAGCTGCTTTGTTCAGTTCCTTCACTCTGGCTGCAGGAGGGAAAACTCAGGGATGTTTTTGTACCACAAATAATCAGTATAGTCCCAGGGTCTAGTGTGGTCAGGGAGGTTCGTGATGCCCCATCTTTGGCCATTGCTCTCGGGGTTTGGTTATTTCAGGGTCACACAGAGACTGGGGCCTTTCCAGGGCTGGCTGTGGGAAGGTGGGATCTGCTCATGAGCGTTTCTGTGAGAAAATGAGTGTCGTGAGATTTTTTAATGGGTACAGGGGGAGTGTTTGAGGTTAGGGAATGAATTCTAGCAGCTCTGCAAGGCAAACAGTGAAGTTGCAGCCTTGAGCCAAGCGAAGAGAAGGTCAAAAAAAGTGTGTTGCTTTTCTAGCAAAATGCTGTTTCCACAAGCAGTGATATTTTAGCCATTTGAAAGCTCCGAGTGGAAGTTGCCATTTTGAGTGCAGCCCAAAGGCTGTGCAATCTGTCAGGCACCAGGGGAGAGTGGAAGAGGCAACACTTTGTCCTCTGAGCTGTCAGAAAGCTCGGATTCTGTATAAACAGGCATCTGGTGATCTGAGCTGTGCATGCAGGCAGGGATGGAAAGAGATTTCACCGAGTCACAGGCAGCAGTTCAGGCACAAAAGAAAACTGGTGGTGGGAGAGGAGGGCAGGGAGGCGATCTGGTCCCAGAGTGGCTCCGGAGAGGGTCCAGGAGAGGCCATGGAGATGATGAGGGGTCTGGAGTATCTCCCTTATGGGGAGAGACTGTTTAGGGCCTGTTTATTCCAAGGAAGACTGAGAGGAGATCCCATCAATCCATACAATATCCCCAAGGGGTGTCAGAGAATGGTTCCTGAGCCTTTCCAGTGGTGCCCAGTGGCAGGACAAAGAGCAGTGGCCATACACTCAACCAGGTTTTGCCTCAGCATGAGGAAGAGCTTCTTTCTGTGGTGGGGCAGAGCCCTGGAGCAGCTGCCCAGGGAATCGTGGAGTTTCCATGGAGATGTCCCAAACCCACCTGGATGTGTTCCTGTGTCTCCTGCTCCAGCTGACCCTGCCTGGGCAGGGGTTGGATGGATGATCCGTCCCTCCAACCCACACTGTTCTGTGATTATTTGGGGAGTGAACCTACAGAGATTTGCAACACAGGCTGGCAGTCTGAGGGGGGAGAGAGCATACCCAGCAAAGAATGGAGAGGAGGATTTAGAGCTAATCTTGGCTGTGAAACGTGTCTTTGCTTGCTGTGTTCCCAGAGCTGATCACTGAGGAGATGGAGGAAGAGAACAAGGAGCATACGTGCGAGACGCTGCTGATGTGCATTGTTACTGTACTGAGTCACGGGCTCAGGAGCGGGGGTGGAGTAGGTGATGTGCTCAGGAAACCTTCCAAAGAGGTAAATTACCACTGACTGGGGGTGGAGGAGTGATAGCAAGTAGGGCTGGGATCTGCTGTGCTGGGGAGAGCGTGTGTGCACTGCTCCGAACACGGGGAGGAGCAGCCACAGAGGCACCACCGCGCTGGGCCCAGGGCTCTGCAGTTGCATCTCTGGGGGTCACACTAAACACCAGCCACTTCTGCAGGCTTCTGCCCAGGCTTTTGTAGCTTCTGGGCTGTCCAGGGTGGGGCCCAGAAGAGCAGGAACAGGGGAGCCAGCAGCCTGTGTGCTGGGAGTTGAGGAGCTGAAGGAAGGAGATGAGTACAGATCAATGAGGGAGGAATGTGAGGTGGCAGAGGAAAATGCTGTGGTAGCTGGTGGATGCCAGTGGCACGAGCTTTTGTGGGAGCATCCCTAAGGAGAGGTAACGTGTGAGATGGAAGGGATGAGAGGACAGGGACCAGGCTGGGTTGGTGGCAGTGTGGGGGAGGAAGGATGGATGTGGTTTGGAGCCGTCAGCAGAGTGAGGACCAGGCTAAGCAGCAGGAATTTTCCATAGCACCCCTCTGGCTCCCCCTCTGACTGCTGGTTAAGCTGTTTGTGTCCATCATTTAGGAAGGAATTCTTCCCTGTGAGGGTGGGCAGGCCCTGGCACAGGGTGCCCAGAGCAGCGGTGGCTGCCCCTGGATCCCTGGCAGTGCCCAAGGCCAGGCTGGATGGGGCTTGGAGCAGCCTGGGACAGTGGAAGGTGTCCCTGTCATGGCAGGGGTGGCACTGGATGGGCTACGAGGTCCCTTCCCACCCATTCTATAATTCTGTGATGGTTCTGTGATCTGAGGCTGAGGCTGTCACTCCCAAAGCCATGCTGGGGAACAATGCTTTTTTGTTTTACCTAAAATCTCAAAGTTCTTTCTAATATTTAGCCTTATTTTCAGCTCACAAAGTTACATAATTCTTAATAATTTGCCACTTGACTGACAGGATGATTGTGAAAATGGGGGTTGGATGTTTTGGGTATTCAGGCCTCCAATAAATAAGGAATGTGTACTGAAAAGTCCAGCTTAGTGTTCATTTACATGGTTGTTAAATGCAATTATTGGTATTACATTCCAGTAAAAGACTTTATGGTCCACACTGATCCTCTGGTGATATACAGCAGATTAATATAAGGATATCATTTGGAAGGGCTTCGGGGAGGGGTGAGAGCAAATTTCAGTGTGTGAGAGAAGAGTTTTTTCTCTTGTGAAAGTGAGAGATGAAGTCCAAAACCTTGGACACAGGAAGAGCAGCTCTGCAGAGATCCCACACTGGCAGCTGACTGATTTGGCTTTTCTTTCAGTGATTTTGCATTTTAGTTTTGCATTTTAGTTTCACTGAATGTTTTGAGTTGTGAGTTACCCTTGGAGAGCATTGCCAGAGGAGACTCTGAGGGAAAGGGGTGTGAGGCAGGGTGAGATGAGGATGAGATGTGCACCTCTTTGGGCTGTTAATAATTCAAATGTGTATCTTGCAGGAGCCTCTCTTTGCTGCTAGAGTGATCTATGATCTGCTGTTCTTCTTCATGGTCATCATTATTGTCCTGAACCTGATTTTTGGGGTGATCATTGACACTTTTGCTGATTTAAGGAGTGAAAAACAGAAGAAAGAAGAAATTTTAAAAACTACTTGCTTTATTTGCGGTAAGTGTGGAGACACGCTTAACAAGAAGGGGTTACTGTGGGTAAGCCAGGGATAGCTGCAAACTCACAGGGGAAAAGTCCTGAATTACTGGCTGTTCCTCCTTGCATTCCTCAGCCAGTTCATGCTCCTGGGTACCACATGTGCTGGAGCTTGGCAGCAGGAGCAGATGGGGAATGCTCAGGATACCATTTTTTCCTCAAGACTTCAGTTCTTGTTTCTCCTCTGCCTCGAAGAACAGTTTCCTGTTGGAATGGGAGAGACTTTTATGAACAGTCATTTTTTCCAGGCGTGCAGAGCAGTGCCTGTGGAAGCTCTTCCCACCAGGAGGTTGGGAATGGAGGTGCTGTGGATGACTGACATGGTCCTGCCATGTTGCATAACACACAGCCTGACGGGATAACCTTTGGAAGTTTGCTGCAAAGCAAACGCTGCTTTTGCTATCAGTTTGCCTAAAAATAGGAGATGTGTTATGAAATCCAACAAACTGCTTGCTACAGGGTTGCTGCCTTTTTTAACCAAAATTTTTCTGTTACGTATAATAAATATAAGCAGTACTTGTTACACTTTCTTTATTCTTCCTCTTCCTCATCTTCTTCTCTTCCATCGCTTTTTCATCTTCTTTCTTGTTTCATCTTTTTTCCTCTCTTTTCTCTCATTCTCCCCTTCTTTTCTCTCTCTTTTCTCTCTCTTCTTTTCTCTCTCTTCTTTTTTCTCTCTCTTCTTTTTTCTCTCTCTTCTTTTTTCTCTCTCTTCTTTTCTCTCTCTCTTCTTTTCTCTCTCTCTTCTTTTCTCTTTCTCTTCTTTTCTCCTTCTCTTTCTTCTTTCTCCTTTTCTCTTTCTCCTTTCTCTTTCTCTTTTCTCTTTCTCGTCTTTTCTCTTTCTCTTTCTCCTTTCTCTTTCTCCTTTCTCTTTCTCCTTTCTCTTTCTCCTTTCTCTTTCTCCTTTCTCTTTCTCCTTTCTCTTTCTCCTTTCTCTTTCTCCTTTCTCTTTCTCCTTTCTCTTTCTCCTTTCTCTTTCTCCTTTCTCTTTCTCCTTCTCCTCCTCTTCTCTTCCCTTCTTCTTCTCCATGGGCATTTGTCAGATGTTATTCTGTTATTCAGTTTCCATTCCAGAATGACTGTGACTCCCAGCAGTGCAGCAGACTTCAGCAATCAGTTTTGTTCTAGAGCTGATTTTCCGTGGTTCCCAGCTGGCAAACACTCAGGGTTCTCCCCTGTGTCCCTCCCACAGGTTTGGAGAGAGATAAGTTTGACAACAAGACGGTCACCTTTGAAGAGCACATTAAGGAAGAGCACAACATGTGGCACTATTTGTGCTTTATTGTCTTAGTGAAAGTCAAAGATTCCACAGAATACACAGGACCGGAGAGTTACGTGGCAGAAATGATCAAGGTGAGTTTGGAGTTTCGCTTTTTGTAGATTAGGCCAATCCAGTGGAATATCTGGTACAGTGCTCTGTATTGTATTTATTTTGTAAATGTACCTGTGACTTCCCAGCCTCAAGGGCACTCTGTGTGTGTGTGCTGGAGCAGGTGACAGTGAGTGGTGACAGCCAGGTAGTCCCCAAGGCTTGGATAAGGAGAAGAGAACCTGTTCTGCCTTAAATGCACATTTAGGGAGAGTATTTTCAAGCTGGTGGAAGTGTCTGAAGCACAACCAACAGGTTATAACCTGTCCTGGTATAAGTATCTCCAACTGACTTGCAGGATTTGTTGTCATATGATTTGAGCTTATTATTGTGAAAAACTACAATTAATGTCTACTCAATTGGAAGGGCTTTTAATGAGAGAATTAAAAGCCTCATCTCTGCCAAGCTGCAGGTTCAGAGCTCCTGGAATTAGATCCGAAGCCCAGTCACTAATTTGTGTCTTCTGGCTGGGGAGCAAAAGCTGTTTGATTTATACCATTCCAATCTGATTTCTTTAGAGCAGAGCACTTTCCTGACTCCCCTCCCAGCTCGTCTGCTGTGAGGTACCACCTCCCCTGGGGTGGGTTTGTAAATCCCCCCGAGCCCTCTCCGAGGTCAAACGCGTTATTTTGGGGTCACCAAAGTGTCCGGCCTCCTTCTGGATTTCTACCTCAGTAATGAGGGCTTAAAGAAATCTTGTGAGCAGTCACCTGATAGAGGATTAGCACAGTGAGATAACCAAGTGCATCACTGCTGCTTTCCAGCCTGGCTGATTATATTGCTCCCTTCCTTTATCCCCCCGCAGCACGCATGACTTCAGGGGGAAGCACTGCACTTCTGAAGGGTTTTTGCTTCGAAATGACAGTTTTGTGTTGTGCTTTTGCTTCTAAAAGATGATTTTTTTGTTGTGTTTTCACTGTTGTTAAAACCAGTTTAAAGGAAGTTTCAGTTGCCAACCAATTCATTATTTCAGATGAACGGTTCGGATTAGATAAGAACCGAAAATTAGTCACTGAATATGTTTGCATGAAGCACAAAAACTGGAGAACTTTTATGAGAATTCCCATTCATTAAGTGTCAGCAAGGGCTAATTACTGTGTGTGGATGGGAATAGGGATAAATTATGCATAGCCAGAGTGTCTCATGCAGATGCAACTTTATGTAACCATGTGCTCTAGGTAGAGGTTTGGAGTGTGTCTGTAGTTGGTGGGGGTTTGCGTTTCGTGAGCCAGTTTTAAATGAAAAACTAAGAGCAGGTCTCAGTGAGGGCTGTATGAGTGTGGAATAGGAGAGAAATCTGGATTTCACCTCAGTGCTCTGTCACCATCCTGCCCCAGGCTCAGGCTGCTGTGCCCTGACTCTGGAGTCCTCTGCAGTCCATGTATTCCTGAGGAGTCATTTGGCAAAGCTTACTCTGAAAATCAATTTCTTTCCAGTGTCCTTTAACATTAAAACTTCCTTTTCTGCCCTAAAATCTGGGTGTAAAACATGATGAATCTGTTTCTCTACCAGATTTGTTTTAAATGCTGCTGTAAGAGTCAGAAATGGTTTTTTCCCTGTTTAAGGCGTTTTTAGGGGTAATTTGGGTGGGGCCTGGTTCATCTCTTCCTCAAGCTTTCTGTCTTCATAGATCCCAGACTGGTTTGGGTTGGAAGGGACCTTTAGGAGCACCCAGTGCCACCCCTGCCATGGGCAGGGACACCTTCCACTGTCTCAGGCTGCTCCAAGCCCTGTCCAACCAGGCCTTGGGCACTGCCAGGGATGGGGAGTCCCCAGCCTCAGCCTCTCTGGGCAAAGTCCCACAAATGCAGAAGGACAGGCCAAGGGAAGCATTAAATATGTCTGTGATTGCCAAGGCAGGGATCCACCCTGAGGTGCTGGTTTCCCAGGGGCTCCTTCAGTTCACAGCCACCAGCCTCTCCTGGGAAGCCTCCTCAGGTCGTGGCTGGCTTTTAAAGGGATTTTCCTCCCGTATTTCAGACTGAAGGTGGCACTGTAGCATCTTGGATAGTGACAGAGATGGGGCACGTCTTCCCTGGGCTGTGTGTGGGACCAGCTGCTGTTTGTACCCATTTTTAGGAGCTGGGGTAGGAAGCACCATGTGCTCCAAGCCCCACTGTGATGGCAGAACGCACCTCGAATGTTTCACCTGTGCTCTGCCTCCCAACACAATATCTTCAGAAAGCTCTTGGATTGCTGCCCTTTGGTAAATGAAAGAAAAAAATTTGGGAAAATACAATTTTAAAAATTGCCTTTGCCACTTAGTATTTGTGGGCTGTTCCAACACTACAGAACAGGGAAAAAAATAAAGGATTTAGGACACTTAAATTATATCCACTGTCAGTTTGTGAGTTGCTTCCAGTGCTGTTTGTACAGTGCTTTAAAGATATTTTAAGCACTGTGGTATCAAAAGAATCCTGGACAATTTCATTTATGCAGTTAGTGAATATTCAGGAGCCTTTAAGAGTGATCTTGAATTTTGATGTTTTCTTGTCTAAAAATAATGTGTGTAGAAAGGCAGTTTTGAGGATTCCCACTGTACTGGGTATGGCTGAGCTGGATCTGGCCCATAGCATTCATCCTGCACCCTGCAGGAACCTGGCCCCACGTTAAAAGAAACTGTAGCCTTGAAAATCAATGATTAACTACAATTCTTTAGTGAATTTTGTATTTCTTCACAGACAGAAGCTCATTAAGTTCAAACACATCATGAGGAAAGAAGTCAACAGGTACACTTGGAAACAGAGCTGAGTTTAGAGCACTGAAGACTGATCCAAAAATCAAAATTAGAAAAAACTCGGCAGTGATCTGACCTGAGCAGCCTGGGCTGGTGGAAGGTGTCCCTGCCCATGGGGCTGCAGTGAGATGAGCTTTAAGGTCCCTTCCAACCCAAACCAGTCTGGGATTCTGGGATTCTATAAAACAAAATCTAGTAACTGTTCTGGCAGTGCTGCTGGGACTCAGCCTCCAGCACTGTCACTCTCCCTCCCATACCCTGTGCTGGGACCAGTGTGGAGCTGCTGGTGGCTCTGGGATCTGGACTGGTTTGATTCAGTCCCATGCAGGGCCGGGCTGCCCTGGGCTTGTAGCTGCAGGTCCAGGCTGCTGATAGAGGCTGGAATTGCTCCCCCTGTAAACAGGGATAACATTCCCTTTCACCAGCGTGGGGAGCGTGCGCCTGCTGCCACAGATGATGTGAAACTCGGGGTATCCTGGGAATCCTTGCTGGGAATCGCTGGAAATGCGTGCGGGAATGGGGCTGTGGGGTCACTGTGGGGCAAGCTGAGCCTGTGTCACCCCACTGCTGCCCTGGCTCACCCCTGCCCCACCGCTGCCCCGCTGCCCCTGCCCAGCACTGCCCAGCCTGGCAGCCTCCTGGATGTCAGGAGATGGCAAATGGATTTCAGCAGCCTGGCACGGAGCAGCTCCCCTTGGAAATGCATCCCGGAGCCACCTCCTTAATATCAATTTAATGGCACAGACAGCGCTGCGGGATGTGAGAAAACATCTCCCGGTAGCAGAGATGCTCTTTAATTCCTGGTGTTTGTACAGCTCTCGTGGCCGGAGCAGGGATCCGTCTGGCTCCATCCCTGCGGATGGGCGCTGCAGACAGCGGGGCTGGCTCCGTGTCTCTGGAGGAGGGTTTATCGGGGAGGATGCTGAGGGTGCTGCAGAGCCGGCAGCCCGGTGCCTGCCGTGATTCCCGGGAACAAAGGCCCCGTTCCTGCGAGGCTCGGCAGTCACCAGGAAGATCAGGTGATGTCTGAATAACACCCTGTGTGTGGGAGGTGGGGGGATCCACTTATCGCCTTGGCCAGACATTGACATCCACACCCAGATGACTCATGTGAACTCCGTGAAACTCCCTGCAGATTAGTTCATTTAAATGTCTTATCTTCCCATCCTGGCTTGAGAATTCCTGCTGGAGTTCTGTGCCTTTGCCTGCGGTTGCTGTGGCAGCCCCGCCAGCTCAGCTGTCACCGGGGCCTTGGCAGGGCTCTGCCACAGCCAGCTGTGTGCAGGCATTTAGAATATGTAAAATCTCTCACTCTGCAGCTCGGCACAGAGAAAACCACACAGGCACCCGGGGCTTGTGTGCATTCCTAAGCTGTCTGCAGGCAGCTGCATGGGCTGTCACAGCACAGACAAATATTTGCATGCCCGACTCCTGCATCCCCTGCTCTGCACCTTGAGCAGCCACGGCTGTCAGGGGTTGTGCACGCAGATGTGCTTATTAAAAAATAAAGGCTGCTTCGGAAAAGTTTTTAGCACTGAGCTTCCTCACTAGCTCCTGCAGTTTCCCCATGTTTTTAATCCAAGCAGGATCTGTGTCATTAACAACCTTTATTACAGAAATGAGGCAGAGGTGTCAGGGTTGCCCAAGCTTCACGTCCAGATGGAGGGCACTGAGTTCCAAATCTGGATTGTGTTGTCATTGAAAAGGAACTATTTACAAATAGGAGTGATGGCACAGATATCCTTAAAGGGATTTGGAATGGAAATGAAGGCTACAGATTTCCCTTTGTGCCTTAGTTAACCTCTGTGTACAAACCTGGGGATCTAAATATATTATTGGGCTTTTTTCTTTGTGTCCTGAGCTCTGTCCTGTGATGGGAAGTGTTTTTGATTCTGGGTTTGAGCAACTTCTGCCAAGGCACAGCCTCCTGGTAAGCAAAGACAAGGTTCCATCAGTGCCAGGCTCTTAAATTGCATCCTTCCAGAAGGGCAAGTGTGGCTTGAAGCCTTTCCCAGGGAGTTACCCAGCAAGGACAGTCACTGTGCTCTGAAACCCAGCAGGAATGTGGGATTCCCAGCTGGTGATGGCTTTGAGGAGTGGCTGTGTCTCAGGCTCTCCATGAAATCCAGTTCAGCTGGAGGTGGCTGAGACTGGCTTTGCACTGCAGCACCTACAGGAATGACAAGGGCAGGCCATGATACATCCAGCCCAAAGCATTCCAAAAGGGCCTTAATGATTCCAGCACTGGTGAAAGACATATGTACGTGAAATTACACTCTGAGAAAGTGTTGGAAACTTAGTGATGTTCATCTGTCATTTGTGCCTGGAAATCCTGTACTTCAGGCGGAGTCAAATAGGAGAGATTTGTCATATCAATATTGAGCAAACCAGCTGCAGCCACAGGAGTGAGCAGCCCGTGCAAATAACTCGGTTGCAGATGAGGAAATTGGGGTTTTGGGGCTCCCAGTCACCGTGATACTGGTGCAAGCTGGGAGAGGAGGAGGAAGACCAAGGAGGTCAGGATGTGACCTGGAGCTGACAGTGCTTAGTTTGGTGGTAACTTCCCAACAAGCTGCATCTTGAGATAGCTGGCCGGAGTTAGCCAATATAATTACAGGGTTAAACAAGAAATCATGGCAGAGGCAGGGAAGAGCCAAGAGTGTTTGGCAGCAGGCCCCGGGCTGCTGGAAACACTGTGTCATAGGCACGGGCTGAGCTTCATGCTCACATAGCGAAGGAGCTGGATCCACCCTTGGTGCAAACCAGGAGCTGCAGTGGGAGAAAGGGTTGGTCATCTTCCCCAGCTCTGGCACAGGCTGCCCAAAGCAATTGTGGCTGCCTCTGGACCCCTGGCAGTGCCCAAGGCCAGGCTGGACGGGGCTTGGAGCCCCTGGGACAGTGGAAGTTGTCCCTGCACATGGCAGGGGTGGCACTGGATGGGCTTTAAGGTCCCTTCCAACCCAAACCATTCTGCGATTCTCTGAACCCTGTGAGTTGGCTGCCCCATGATGGGCTGCAGGAAACCCTCCTGCTGCTGGCAGTAGCCTCACGTGGCCCAGTGCCTGGTTTTCCCTGACAAACCACCTGGTATCCATGCTGGGAATCTCGGCTTGGTATCCCAGCTGACCAGGCAAAGGTTTCCCTTGGGCTGAGCGTGTGTATGAAAAGGGCCTGGGTGGATGAAAGCAGAAGGAAAGGCTTCAGGCCAGTTCTGAGGAATAGGGTGTTTGCATAACGTGCTGGGGTTTGGGTGGATCCCAAACAGCTGCCAGGGTGGGTGCCGTGTCCTGCTCCTGGAGCAGCGCCAGCGCCCTGGGAGAGGGGGAAGGTTCCTGCCTGGAAACCGTCGGGTGACGCAAGGGAACACGAACCGCTGGGACCAGAAAGCCCCGTGGGGCCCTGCGTGCCGAGGAGGTGGCCCAGGGCTGGGGCGAGGCTGGCCCTGAGTCACCGCTGTGACCCCGCGGGCGCTCCCGGACGGATGCTTGTGCAAGAGGCCGTGGGTGACAGCAGCCACTGCCACCAGCTGTGGTGCTCAGCCTCTGCTGGGGAATTGTTTGTCCTGCCCAGCTGTGGAGGTGTAACTGCCCTACTTCAGTGGGGATGCAAACAGCCCGGAGGAGCTGGTGTGGGGAGGTGGCCTTGTCCTTTCAGGAGGCGGGACATGGCCTTCAGGGATCCTGTCCCCCGCAGTCCATCGGGATGGGTGGTGCTTGGCTGGGCTCCAGCGAGTCACCCACGGCAGAGCTGTCTCGGGGGTGTAGGGCCATGGTCATGCCATGGGAACAGTGTCTGTGTTCCAGGTCCCTGCTCTGCAGCAGCCCATGTGCCACTTGGGTATTTAACCTCTGGCAGCAGAGAAAAGGAGGTTATTGCACCCTAAACCTTGTGCCATCAGCCTCCTGTGGAACAACACGGGGCATGTGAGGAGTTGAGAATGTTCTGAGTGTGGAGGGGGGACACTGTCAAGTGCTGGTTATTATAGAGGGGGGAAGTGCAGCTTGGTGTGGAAGAAGTGATGGTGAACCCTTTGCAGCAGAGAGAGAACCTGGTGGGGGGATTTTTCCAGGAAGCTCGAGTAAGACCCAAGAGGAGTCCCATCTCACCACAAACAAACAGATGGATTTTCAAAGTGCTTCACAGAGCTCTTCGGTAGCTTTGTGGGTCTGATTTTTAACTTCCCATGACAGAAACTGAAATTTGCTGCTGCCGCTTTTCCCTGCTTGGGTTCAAGAAACAACTGGACGTGGCACTCAGTGCTCTGGGCCGGTGACAAGGTGGGGATCGGGCACAGCTTGGACTTGGTGATCTTGGAGGTTTTTTCCTACCGAAATAATTCTGTGATTCTGTAACTGATGCTGCTGGGCAGCCCTTTGATGGCAGCCGTAGGGATTTATCTTGGAGAGGGTTGAATTAGCCCTTCGGCACCCTGTACCTCGCAGGCACAGCGGTAGCTGGATAAACGGAGACCCCGGAGAGGAGCAGTGGGTCCTCGGGGCGGGGAGAGCCCCGCTCCCTGCCATGAGCTGCCCTCCCTTGCCCAAGAGGAGCAGAGCTGATGCCTCTCCTGGCACAGCTCGTGCTCAGGTCGCCTCTCGGCCTTTCTCAGAACCAACTCTTCGGCAGAAGCCGGGAGGGGCCGGCGCTTCTCAGAATGAATCGCGCGTGCATCACTCAGCACCGCTTCCTCTTCCTCGCCTTTCCAAGCGGGGATGGTCAGCACCGTCACCCCCGTGTCTGAGATTCGCTGAGACCTGCCTTGCAACAGGGACTTTTCCAACTTTACCTAGAAAAGAGCTGCAACCCGAAACCCGGCCCTTGCGGTCAGCCAGCTTCCGTCAGCGGCTGCGCTCGCCCCGGCTGCTGCAGCACAGGGAGCTGCGCCCGTGCTGGGAACGGGGAGCTGGGGGAACACCGGGATCCCGGGAACGGGGAGCTGAGGGCACCCCGGGATCCTGGGAACGGGGAGCTGAGGGAACACTGGGATCCCGGGAACGGGGAGCTGAGGGAACACTGGGATCCCGGGAACGGGGAGCTGAGGGAACGCTGGGATCCCGGGAACGGGGAGCTGAGGGAACACTGGGATCCCGGCAAGAGGGGGCTGAGGGCACCTCGGGATCCTGGGAATGGGGAGCTGAGGGCACGTCGGGATCTTGGGAAGGGGGGGTCTGAGGGCACCCCAGGATCCCAGGGCTGAGGGTGCAAAGGGTGTCGGTCCGTGGGTGCCAGCAGCTGCACAGGAGCACGGGCTGCCTCCCCTCTCCCGGCTCACTCGGTGCCCCTAAAGCACCTCTAAAGCCCCAGGAGGGACAGGAGGCCGTATCTAAAGGCACCCCAGGGCTGAGCTGGAGTTCAGAAGAAACTGGATCGTGGCGATATAAATCTTTTATTGACCCCTGAGTGGCAGCGCCGGGAGCCGGGCTGGCCCAGCAGGATCACCATCCCCTGACCTTTCAGCATTCCTGCTCTGTTCCGTTGGTGCTGGCTCCGCTTAAATATTTATTTATTTGAAAGAAAACACCCCCGCACTCCCAGCAGGGGCAGGGACGGGCTGTGTGTCAGCAGCCTGGTCACATCCAGCTCCTCTCTGGGGGGCTGGGGGAGGCTGAACAACAGGCTCAAGGTTTCCCATGTAACTCCGGGATGAAGAGTGTGTGCGGGAGCCAGAGCTGTGTCCTAGCTCAGACACCCCAGAGGGCTGTACTCTGTGGAGAGTCCCGGCACCAGCCTGGGGCAGAGAGCATTCCCTGCTGCCTGCATTCCCTGCATCCACAGGGATTTATCTGCTCCCCTCTGCCCGTGTTTTCCCAGCCTGTTTGGGTGGACACCCCCTTGTTTCTTGCCAGGTGGCAGCTGGACAGGTCCCGATAAATGCTGGGTTTGGGTGGTGCTGACGAGCTGCATGAATGGGGAGGCAGATCAGTGCAGCCCAGTCAGGGTGGGCACAGGGATGTCCAGGTCCTTCCCTAAGGCTGTCCCTGCACAGGGAATTTCCAGGTGCCTGTTAACCCTTTGGGTCAGTGAGCCCTGTCCAGCTCAGACACCCCAGAGGGCTGTGTCTCTGTGTCCTTGGCCTTCTCCTTCCTCAGCCCGTGGAATTCACGTGGTTTGGTTTTGATCTTTGAACATTGGCATGAGAACTAGACGTGCTTTGTTGGGTTTTTTTTTTCAAATCAAAGCCAAGATTTACCGACTTTGAGGGCTGGGCTTTCAGAAACCCAGCGAGTATGGAAGCTGTGAGGAGGCTGCAGAAGCTGTGGGTGCTGTTTGATTTCACCTTCCGGGCCTGGAACGATCCAGTTACAGCCTCTGCAGCAGCTGCAGCGCTGGCTTAAATTGCAGAGTAATGTTGGAAAGTGCTTGGGGTATTAGTTATGAAACATTGAAGTTACGGAAGGTTGGTGCTTCTCTCATCCCTTTCATCCTTCTCAAGGATGGGGCCTGGGAATGCTTTGGGGATAGCCTTAGAAATGTTTTTGGGAACAAGGGAAATATTTCTGGAGCAAAAAAGGGGCAGGCAGGAGCTTCAGGGCTCTTGTGTCTGCCTGGAAACCTCAGGACATGGGCCTGAGGGTCCAGGCAAACCTGCAACTATAAATTACATTTTAGTCTGATTTTCCTCATCCTCTGTCCTAGTTTCTTCCCTGGAGGAACACAGGGAAGTGCAGTTGGTGTAGTTTGTTTTCCCTGGGTGGGAGATGCTGGACCTGAGCACAAATGTTGAGCTGCCCCCTCCTCCCTAATGAGGCTTTTACTACAGCTGGAAGAACACAGTGTAGTGTTGCCTGTTCCTGCTATTAAACCTTAATTGTGGGACTGGCGTTTCCTAAAGTCCAAAATATTTTGGCACTCGTCTTGATAAAGGCATATTTTTTTTGTACATAGATTTTTATTTTTTTTCTTTTATTAGCAGAAACCATCTGCCCTGTAAACAGAGATCAGGAGCAAACAGCCTTCCTGGCAGTTCTGCATCACGTGGGAATGCTGTGGTGCCTGCATGGGAAAGGGCCTGCTTTCTGCCTTCTCATCCTGGCAAAAGGAAACTCCAGGCAGATCAGAAGCAGCTAATTTAAGCTGATGAGTCTTGGCATCGCATCTGAATTGCAGAGAGGATGTGACTGGAGCTCTCTGTAGAGGTGCACAGCCCTGATTAGGCAGGATGGATGCTCCTGGGAATGAGGGGGAGCATGGAGGGGAAGCGGGTTGGAGCTGGAGGTTTAGGCAGGGAATGACAAAAAGCCAGGAGTTTGCAGTGCTGCAAAAACAAGCTGAGAGCCCAGAGAAGAGCCTGGCCAGCACAGTGGGGCAGGCTTTGGTCGCCGTTAATCAGCAGTGGTGATTGATTTTTGATTAACAGCATCCCTTGGTGTTAATGCAGTCACCCATCACCCTGTGGTGTGTTTAAACCTTCCCAGCTGTGTCACCTGGGAGAGCACACACACCCTTATCTGAGCCAGCCCGAGTTCAGCTTCCATTTCAGAGCGTATCTCCAGCGTGGGAGGAGAACCAGACTAGATGGGAAACCAGTTTGATGTTGAACTGTAAGGTGTCAGGACGTGGGGTGCACCCCTCCTCCTCTTTTGTGGCTTTCTGTTCCGCTCCTGCCTTTATTTTTAACATCTCTGGTGTGTACACGAGTGCCTGTGTGAGCCTCTGTATGTGCTCCTCAAACTGAGTGTGTGTCCAGTGACATTCCTGACTGTAACTCAAACATGGAATATCAAGGAATTCGTATGGCTGAAGGAAAACTCTCCAACAAGCAGTGCATTGTGATGTAAATGTCCCACATCTTAGCCTGAACCAGACAGTCAAAATATGGTTTTCTTTTTCATTAAAAAGGAAGTATTTCAGCTACAGAAGAATTTCCAGGTAGAACTTGGTTTCTTTTATCAGAGATCACAGCCAAGCTTTGCTTGATTAGAAGATTATGAGATGGCAGCGGATTTCTAGTGCTGGGAAATGCTTGTCCAGAAGTGAAATCTGGGCTGGTTCAATGTCCAGTGTTTGTGCATTTATCCTGAAGTGCATGTGAGGGAGCAAGGGCCGGGGGCAGCGAGTAGCTGGAGAGGAAACGCCAGCCCAGAGCAGCCCCAATTCCCAGCAGCTGCGGCTGCAGCGCCTCAGTGCCTCGGGCAGGCACTTTGCAAACTTTCCAGTGAGATGCAAATGCAGATAACTGCAGATAACTGCAGATAAGTACAGAGCTGGTGCATCCGAGGAATGTCCCGTGGCTTTAGAGCTGTGTCTGTGCTGTGCTCTTGGGGCAGGTTTTCATGTGGCCAACACTAATTGTGCCCTGGTGTGTGATCCTCAGGAGAGAAACCTGGACTGGTTCCCCCGGATGAGGGCCATGTCACTGGTCAGCAGCGACTCTGAGGGAGAGCAGAACGAGCTGAGGAACCTGCAGGAGAAGTTGGAGTCCACCATGAAGCTCGTGACCAACCTCTCTGGGCAGCTCTCGGAGCTCAAGGATCAGGTAAGGAGCGGCCACGCACTGTGACGGGCAGGACACGGCTCCCGCCAGCCCCTCGGACCAGCTGGGGCTCTGCAGCTCCATGGCTTCTCCAGACCCCAGGGAGAGCTTTCCCAGAGTAACTCGTGGTTAGGAAAGAAGTGAACAAATCAGATGTCCCTCCAGAGCCCTGTGCCGCAGCTGACCTGCCTGGTGCTGACCCAACTGGCATGTTCCAAAGTGGCCACATCAGAAAGGAAAACTTATGTTGAAAAAGTCACCAGAGCTAAATCAGTCCTGACTGGTGTAGGGAGCCTGTGTGTGTTGTTGTTGTTGTTGTTGTTTGGGGTTTTAACCCAAAGAGCTGAGCGTGATCCTGTCAGCCCGAGGGTGTGACACTGATACGAGGGCTGTGTCACTGCGTGCACCTCAAAACCCACCGAGAAACTGGAGAAGCACTCGAGTGGTTACTGGTGGTGCTGGTCCCTCCGTGCTGTGGCTGTGCTGCTGTGCAGATGTGATTTGGCTGCTGCCACGCTCAGCCTGCAGCACACACATCCCAGGAGAGGTTTGCACTGCACCAAGTGCTGCTGCTGTGGAACCAGCGAGCGCCCCGCAGACCTCAGAGGGTTTTTCTGGTGCAGCAGCTTGTCTGCAGCAAGAGCTGGTTGGCTTCTGCCTTGGCTGGGCTCGAGGGCATCGTGGGGCTGGTTCCCAGCCCAACCATCGATAGCTTTGTGAAAGACAGAGGCAGCAAGGCTTTAGCTCGTTGTGTCCACAGGGATTGCAGCCTAACTGGAGGGAACAGGGAGAGCACTGCTGCCTGCACTGGCAGGAGCTGTTTGTGGTGGCTGCTTATCTCTGTGCATTGATAACCTGAGCCATATGGTTCAGTTAGTGAATTTTTGTAGGTATTGGCACTGGGTAAGATTAATTGCTGACTTGCACTCGAGTGGTGGATGGAGCTGCCCGGGGCAGGAGTGGCCCAGCAGCTCTGGGTCGGTGCCTCTCCCAACACCAATCCCATCCCTGCTGCCCATCTCTGCTGGGCTGGCTGGGTTTCTCTAGGAGCCATTCCTCCATCAGGCGTCCCTGGCAGCCAGCACTGCCTGAGGTCCGGCTGCTGCCTTCCCATCACACTCTGCACTTGGGCTGGAGCTGGGCCCTGTCCCGAGCGCCCTGCGGGGCGCGAGGAAGGGATTAATGTGGGGGACGGGGAGCTGACAACCCTGCTTCCCCGGGCTGTAATTAGTTCTCAGGCACGGTGCCACAGAGCCCCTTGCTCCAGCTGGTCTGAGGATGGAGGGCAGAGGCAGTTGCTCTTTTGTCTGGGCTTTAATTCTTGCCGGGCAGTGGTTTCACTGTTTTGCCTGGAAACAATTACCCTGACCCGTGTGTCTGGTGTCTCCCTGCTGAAGGCTCTGACTCAAAGTGCTCTGCAGTCACAGGAGCCTCCCCGCCGGCCGCAGCCAGCGCTGCCTCACGACACATTCCTTTCTGGAGCTCGCAGCTCTCTTGGCTGACCAAGCACTAAAACCCCTTCTCGCTCTTTGTGAAAATAAGAATGAAGGGTTTAGCTTTTAGAGAGCTATTTGACTGTAAAAGCAACAGAGGAAACCAGCTTCATTAATGTGGTGATAGCTTTTAGGAATTCCCCTAAGTACCATTATTGAGAGCCCTGCTGAAGATGCAGGATGCTCCAATTATGTGACAAAGCCAGTATATCCCTCCTCTTGATCAGGAACTGTCTCCAGGAAGGGAACTAACTCAGGGAATTTTTTATTTGTATTTATTTTCTTGTAATTAAATAAAGGGAAAACCTCTCATTCATTTGCTCTTCAAGCTCGTTAGGTTTCTGGAGACTCTAATTATTAGAAACCAAGCTCCAGCCCGCCTGTTTCCCCAAAGTGCACCAAGAGCCATTAAAATCCTGATCACTTTAATTCTGTGCGAAAAGATTACACCATAATTGTCTGCAGCAGCAGGGGATTAGATGTAATCACCCAGAAATCCTTCCCAGCGCCTCCTCCGATGTCACTGAGTGCGAGCATCGCTCCTGGGGCCGGGCCCTGGCTGGGGACATCCCCCCTGCCCTCCAGGTGTGACTCAGGGTGACTCAGCTGCCAGCAGCCCCACAGGCAGCTGCTGTGTCCAGTGGGATTCCTGCCCCTGCCTGTGCCCTGTGCCTGGAGGCAGCTCCAGCTCACTGTAACCTTTGGAGCCGGGCGGCCTGTGTCAGTCCCAGGCGTTACCGGGGAGCCCAGCCTGGCTCAGCTGAACCCCGGGCCCCTTGGGCTGTGTTTGGATCCTGTCAGCACAATTCCAGGGCCTGGCAGGTCCCTGGGGACTCGCTGTTCATGGTTTTTATGGCCTGTTAGCCCAGGTGTGCCGTCACTGGAAAGCTTTTGCAGAGATTCACTCTCCAGTAAATGTGATGGCAATAAGTTGCTCCCTCCTGCAGCCCTGTGCCCTCCACACAAGCATTAAGCATCGTGCAATGCTTAAGCATTAAGCATAGTAAGTAATGCTCTGCGTCGACACTAAAATTGCATTTCTCCCTCTTACTTATGGTTGGTTGCTTTATTTTTCCCTTTTTTTAAATTTTATTCATCTTATATGATTTTGTTTTTCTTCTATGAACACCTGCACCAGGGTGCACAATCCCTTTTCTACACAGTGCGAAAAGTATCTCCTACAGTCCCTTTTCATTTTTCCTCTTCTTTTCTGTTTTTATTCCATGCGTCCTCTGAATCAGTTTATTGGCAGTGTGAAATTGTGACTCTGGGTTTGCTCAGTGAAGATCATTAATGTAAAGGGGCATTTTTAAGCCGAGTCGTCGTGGCCTCTCTGCATTTCCACTTGTGGGTTATCTTAGAAGCAGTTTAACATTCAGGTTCAGCAGGGAGTGGGCTGCGTGTGCTTTGGGAAGACCCCTCTCCTCCTGCTCCCATTCCCTGGGAAGCATTAGCAGCCTTTTGTGGAGAGAATCCCAGCAGCTGTGCAGAGGAGCAGGAGGTGTGCCCTGGCCTCGGGAGGCTGCGGTCAGCCCTTGGGAAAGGGAAACAGCAGCTCTGCCTCCCCTTGGGCCAGGCAGCGAGCACGGGGCTGGGCTGAGGTCAAGGTTAATTATGGTTTCAAGAGGAATGATGGTGTTTCAGCCCTGTTCCTGGTGGTTGAAGGGGTTAAAGGAGTGCCACTGGACACACAGTGAGGTGTGGGGTGTGCAGCATGTCCGGCCGGTGGGACGCGGAGGAGCCTTTGGAGGCTGTCCAGCACTGCCTGTTTGGAGCAGTCCCGTTCCCCACAGAGAACTCCAGAGCCGAGGTCAGTCCCTGGTCGGCCACCTCGGTGTGCCAGGGTACCCTGCACCGGTTGGGCAACTCCGTCAGCACTGAAACTGGCGGTTTTAAACAGATACACTCAAATGGTTTAGTGGTGGCCATGCTGGTGGGGCTGGGCTGGCTGGGGTTTGATCCTAGAGGTCTTTTCCAGCTTCAACAACTCCGTGAGCCCAAGTGCGTTACAAATGAACTGCACATGTACACGCCACCTCCCTTCTCCTGGGGCTGCTGTCACTAGCAGTGACAATGGCTGGTATTTGTCATTAAACAGCAAAACCGGGAGAAGTTAAATGGTGGATGTAGCTGGAAGGAGCAGCAGGAGCAGGATGGGAATGTGGATCACGTCGTCATGGTGTGCTGAGCCCTGAGGGTGTGGGGGCTCCTGGGAGAGCCCGGGTGCCCTGGGTGGTGCAGGGATGAGCCGCTGTCCTGGTGTTCCCTCGCACAGCTCCTGGGAGCCATCCCACATGTCGGCTCCTCCGCAGCCAGGACGCGGCAGGAGCTGTGGGATCCAGCTGTGGGATCCAGCAGTTCGCTCCTGAGACCCTGCCCAGACGGAGTCATTCCTTACATGGCTTATGTAACTTGTCAGAAACCTCCCGAAGTTTTAAAAAACCGGAGTGGAGCCATTGGATTGTGGCCATTTCTCAGTATCAGTAATAACAAACGGGGATCCGTTTTCCATTCACGGTTCACCGATCAGGGGAACGTTATTTAATTACTGGGAAGCAGATGGGGAATGCCGAGGTTTGGGGTGCCTGGCAGTGAGGTGGTTAAGTCCTGCCCTGGCAGATGGGGAGGGCTGTTGGCTCACTCCGGATGAGAGCGGGAGTGCTCAGCTTTTTCCAGCAAAGGCAAGGGTATTCCCAGCCTGACTGCAGGGCTCGCCCCTTTTTCCGCCCTCTCCGTCTCGTCTGCTGGACGGGTTACAAAGAATTCCTGCCGGGGGAGGATTCTGCAGGCTGCTCCCCGCACCGATTGCCGCTGCCCGCGGGGCTCTGCCGAGCTGTCCCTGGCACAGCAGTGTCCGGGCACACAGACGGGCTCGTGGCCGTGCCGAGGCGGGCACGGCTGGAGCTGGAGTCACCCCCTGCCCCGGGAGCGGGCCCTGGTTGTAGCCAGTGCTTCGGAGCGAGCGCCAAGCACAACAGGCCCTTGGGCGAGCTGACGCACAGGAAGCGCCGAGGCCTAATGAGCAAACTTGTTAATTTTCCAGATGACGGAGCAGAGGAAGCAGAAGCAGCGCATCGGTCTCCTTGGACACCCCCCGCCCATCAATGTGAACCTGCAGCAGCAGCCGGCCTAAGCCGGGAGGGTCACGGCCCCTCCGGCACATCCCGAACCATCCCAGCCCGGAGGCTGCTCCCTGTACCTTCTGTGCATCCTGTAAATACCCTGGTTTTATACTAAATGTATATGACTGCTACTCTGTGGAGCTGGGGGCGTGTGGATTGTGATTAGAACTGTTGGCACGGGACGGAGGTTAAACTTTGTGCCAAAACTATCAAAATTGCCTTTTCCTTGGAAGGACTAAAGAGAGCACCTGAATTGCACTTGAAAAGATTATTTGACTATGTGACATGTATTTTGTATTTAAAAAAAAAAAAAAAAGAATAGAATAGCTAGTATTTATGTTTTTATACAATTGTGCAATATGAATTATGCAATCACAATATATTTGGAACTCCTGAATGTCCTAAAGGGAGTGCACATCTTTGGATCTGGTGTGTTAGTACAATGTAATAAATGGTATAAAATTACAGGTGTAAATGAGGCTACTGCAAAATTGTGTAACTGGTGATTTTTTCATACCCTTGGACATTTTTGTACCATGTGTGTAAATATCTTGCAATGCCATATTTGTTGCCTCTTCCTCCCAGGGATGACGCTGGGACCCCGTGAGCTGTTCATTTGGTATCGATTAAAGCAAAACATTATTTTGAAGCTTCCGAGTGAGGAAAGCAGGAGGTATTTTTCAAGAGATCTCTTTAGAGTACTGAGGCTAGAAGAGCTCAGACACTGGGTTTTTTAAACGCTAAGATTTCTTAAAGGGAACTTTTTATGCAAAATGAAGTTTGGAATGAGGATGCACTGCTGGCGAGTCGGTGCAGTCTGCCAGGACCGATCCCGAGGCTGTCCAGGCTTTGCATTCTCAGTGTGTAGGATCCTTTCCTTCTATTTTTTCATTAGAGACCTACGTGCCTGCTAAAGCTTTAGCAAACAGGCACTGCACCGACTGAAACGTGTCCTGTAGCTGAGCACTGATGTGTGTAATGCTTGTGTGAGAGCCACTGGTTTGAGGCTGCTGTGTCCCACCCCTTCCTCTCCCTGTCCCCTTTCATTCGGTCACTTTCTTTGGTTTCTGATTCTCCCGAGTGTGAAAGGAAACTTGTTGGGTTGCTGTTTGGTTGGTTTTTTTCTCCAATCCGCTGCATAGTTTTATACATGGACCTCATTTTACAGAAGCTGAACTTCTCTGCAATACTGTCTACAAAAGAAAAAAAAGAAAGAAAAAAAAAAGCTACAGACAGAGCTATGAAAATTTGTAAATGCATAAATATAGGTATTTAAATAAATGACGCAAAATACTCTACGGTCAGAGGCTGCTGGTGGTTTGTGTCCCCTCCAAGGTGGTGTGTGGCGCTTCTGTCGCACCCATGTGTCCTGGGACGTGGTGTCACAGGGGCCTGGCAGGTAAGGATGGGACTTTTCCCAGTGCCCAGAGGGGCAGAGGTTGTGTTATTTAAACCAGAGCGTGTCCCTCCTCCAGCAGTGAGAGGCACTGGCACCCAGGGAACCTCACCTGCGGTCACTCCGGGTTGGGGTACTTCACACTCTCCCCACTGATAGTTTAGGCTTGTGGCTGTCACTGGAGCATGTGAGAGTTAAAAACCCCTCCAGCTCCAAGTACCGTGTGCACAGCAGCGTTGCTGATTATGTGTATTTGATTAAGATGTAGCAGGAACTACCCGGTACAATTAATCATCTTTAATCTGGGAAGTGCACACAACTGTCTGAGGTGGGTGCGTGTCCCTAGCTCGGGTCATCAGGAAAGCTCAGCGGGAGGGCACCCGAGGGCGAGGGAGGAAGGAAGGAGGACAGCCTGACCAGCAGTCTCCCAGCCAGAGATTTACCGGTGAGATTGGGACTCCTTAATCACATGTATTTCCATACATATCTCCCGGCAAATCTGTCTTCCCCTCTGCAGCAAGGTGTGTGCAGAGGGAGCGCGGCGCTGCGGCTGCCACCCGGGTGGTGCAGTGGAGGAGCAGGATTTCATTTTCCCTGAGCAGCAGAGACACGTACCTGACTCACTCCTTCCCCTCCTGCCATCCAGGGATAAGCAGACACACAAATTTGTCAGGCTTCCCGGAGCCTCTGCCAGTCAGGTGAGAGGGAGGCAGCTGAGCACAGCCTGAGAGGGCACCCCTGAGGATGGGCAGTGTTGCTTCATCATTACCTTAAAAAGGCAGAAGCAGCGGGTGCCTCAGCACGGGCACAGCCCTGCCCTGCTCTGTGATCCGTGTGAAAACCAGCAGGGTGGAACCCGGGGTTCTCACTGCGGTTGTGCCTTCCCAGGAGGTGTGGGGAGATGCAAAAAGGGAGGTTCTCTCCCTCGGGTGCAGCTGCAGCAAGAGAAGCAGAGCACAGCCACCACCCCAGCAGTGGGGGTGCAGTTGTGCAGGGCAGGTGGGTGGTTCCAGGGGTGGCACAGACGGCTCAGGAGCTCACACTGTGTCCCCAGCCCCAGCAGAGGCTGTCAGCTGGTCAGCAGAGGAAGGTGACTCTGTTCCTCCCCTCAGCCCACAAACGGGTCATTCACTTCTGCAGATTCATTTCTGCAGTGACATTTCATGCATGACCATGACGTCTTTTCTTTTTTCTTCTTTCATTCTTGGGTTTTCTAAGCTTTTTTAAATTTTTCTTTCTGGCTGAACTCCTCTGCCCACCCTGGCTGTGCCAGCAGAGGCGGGGAATGGCCAAAACCCTGCTGGGGCTAGTGGTGGTTCTGTCCCTGCAGCTTCCGAGGTCAGGAATTTCCCGTTCTGGACTGAGGTCTGGTGCCCCATGACAACTTCCTGATCTCAAAGAAAAGCTGTGTGAGGGATCTTTCTAATTTCCCCATTTGGGGTACTCTTTTCCACAAAAGCTGAGTATCTCTGACATCACAAAAAAGCTTTATTCACCATTGTTGGACTCTCAAGTGAAAAAACCCTCCAAAACCTGAGAGAGGTATCTGTAATGTAACTTTGGGTCCTGCACAGGAGGGAACTTTTTGGCTCTAAAAACACATCCCTGACATCCAGTAAAATTAATGATTGGGTGACAGACAGATGGCTGTTGGTTTAAGGTTTAGATTGAAACCAGGGAGGTTCCACCTGCCTTGCACACACCTGAGTTTTCCTCTGGCATCAGGTTTCATTAAGCAGGACTGCTGGATGTTAAAGTTTGGGACCATGATTACTTTGTCTCTTAAATAAGAGCTTCCATTTGGAGGTGGAAATCAAAGTGACCTTCTGAAGAGGAAGGAACAAACCGAATCTACCAATTTTGCTAATAATGCAAAGTCCTGGAGGGGAAGGATCTCCGTGCATTCCTCAATTTGCATGACTGGCTGCGTGTGTGGAGGAGCCTTTTCTCCGCTAATGAAGCAGGTGACATGCTAATCAAGGCAATGCAAATAACTGCTCTGAAAGCACAGCCACGGCCCCAGCACCGCCACAATGGCGAATTCAAGCCTCATCCTCAATTTTGCAGCAAATTGGCGGAGGGCAGGACAAAGGAGCCAGGATTGCAGCCTCGGTGCTCGCGGCAGGGCCTCGCGCTGGGGCGCGTGTGATGGAGACCTCGTTACATAATGGGGGCTTGATTGATATCGGGGAAGTCATCATACAGCTCCACAGAACAATTCCCCTCGTCTCCCCGGATGGGAAGTGCTCCTACACACATGCCTAATAGGGGTTTTAAATTGCCCATTGTATTTCCGAACAAGAGAAACTTATTTGGAGTATTTTCCCTCTCCCGATCCCAACATAAGCAGCTGAAGACACTGCCCTGTGTGTTCTGTGGGCTCTGCAGCCCCACTGGCTGCATTTCCAGGCACACGTACGATCCCAGAATGGCTCAGGTGGGAAGGGATCACCCGGCCCAACATCCCTGCTCCATCGGGGCCATCCCAGAGCACGCGGCAGGAGTGCACAGGAGGTCTCAGGGGATGCCTGTGGAGCCACCCCGTGCCAGAACAGCCAAAGCCGGTTCCACGTCAAGGGCCTGCCCCACCAGGGGACACAAAGGGGCTGTAAGCTCCCGCTGACGGACTGGGGTGGCTCCCTCTTTTCATGGGAGACTCCCTGGCTGTGAGCCAGCGTGCCCAGGTTCTCCCACGCCGCGCTGGAAGTTCCGTGCCAAGCTGTGAATTTCCTGGCCCCGGCCAGCACGGAGCATAACCTTTACACTCAGCACGCTGCATTTACCTCTACAAACACACTGACCAGGCTTTGAGCTTGCTCAGGACAAGCTGTGGATATTTGGAGTAAAATCAGAACAAATATTCCTTCTCAGTGAAACTGGCATTGTCACTGCGACATAAGGAGTAACTTCTGGAGAGATGCTGTACTTCTCCATCCAATTTTTTATTTACTACCTTTCCAACCTTCTTTCAGACTAAACATGTTAATGAGCTGAATGTCAAAACCACCCACGAGTAAACTGAGCTGTCCCATCCAGTAGGCTGATGTTGGTTTGTTTTTAGTAACTAGCAAGGATGCTGGAAAACCCCTATAAAGATTTCATTTTTAACAAAAAGTACCAAAAACTCCACCAGTTTTGCATCACAAAGTTGTGGTTAAAGTCAAGATTTGAGTCAAGCAGCATGTCTGTGGTTTTTGTGGGTGGATGCATCTCGGAATGACTATCAATCTGTCAGAGGGAGATCTGCATGTCATCTCTGCATATGACAAGCAGAATCTGCAGTGACAAATATCTTTCCAGTACTCGCAGCGCTGAACCTCGTACCCCTCCTGCCATCCAGAATCGCCAAGTCTCGTCACCACGTAGCTTGAACCCGCTTTTTTTTCTTTCAAACCGAGACAAACAGAGGAAGGAAAGACAAATATAGAGCAGTGCTCGAGAGATGCCACTGAACACCCCTGCCAATGTGCTTAGTCACCCCGAAATTGTGACATGCACGCGGGAGATACCACGCCGGACACTTGGATCAGAGCAGCCTGCCCAGTCCTGGCTGCTCTGCTGCATTTACGTGTGAGGGGGACACTTGGAATTGAAATTCTGTAAGGAAAAAAAATTAAAGAATAACTCTGGACCAAATCAAAGTAACTCAGGAGATGCAGCTGGAATTACACGGAGAAGTTTGCAGGAAAAAAAAAGCCAACATAAAACCCCCGAAAATCCGATTGATTAGAGCTTGACTGCTGGTGTGGAAATGCCCAAATCTTCTCCCTGTGGTCAGGTCTCCATGGGAGAAACAGGAGCAGTTCGAGCCAGTGCAACACAGGAAAAAGGCCTGAAATTCAACAATAAGCAGGAGATGGGAAAAGCACCCTGTGCAGAGCAGTCCCAATGCTGGGATGCATTCAGAGTCTGTGTGAGAACCGGCTGACAGCTGGATAAATTGCCTCGAGGCAGGTGCTTCCCCAGGAGCCCCACGGAGCAGGAACAGCCAGACCCATTTCCAGGCAGCCCTTCCCTCCAGAAGCACTACCATCCCTCAGACGTGCCTCTCGGCTTTCTCACCCGTTAGTGCTCCTCAGCGGGCTCTTCTCACCCTGACACTTGGCCCTTTTTTCCCCCTTTCTTGTCTCGTCTCAGGAATGACTTTGCAGCTCTCGCTTGCCCAGAGCCCTTCCAGTGCCTGGAAATGGTGCCTGGTCCCAAGGGAATGGGCAGGAGCAGAGCCCATTCCTGGGCTTTATTGAGGCAACAGGTTTGTTTTCACTTTCCTTTTCTAGTGCTAAGTAAATACACAGAACACCAAATCTGAAGGCAGTGAGGAGTGGAATTCCATCTCTGTTCCATGTGTTCCAATATGACTCTTAAAATAGTGGAGATGCTGTGTTATGATTTCCATTTCACTTGTGTCCATAACACTGTTTTTACGCAGCAGAGATGGAAACACAATCTGTTAAGTCTGTAAGAAACTTTTCCTTATGAATGATGGGTGCAAACATCGTGTACAATCCCATTCCAGGAAGAAAATTCTATCCCCTCGGTGTTAGCAACCCCAGAAGGAGCTAAAAACTGCAGCTTGCCTCTATTTACACACCATGGGAGTTTTCACATCAATTTAATCACAGGATGATTCATTGTTCACAAACCAAAGGATCGTTATAATCAAGTAGAATCACAGAATTGTTAAGGTTGGAAAAGGCCTTTGAGATCATCAAGTCAAGGGTCAACCCAGCCCCACCACCATGTTCACTGCTAAACCATGTTCTCAGTGCCACTTCCACAGGTTTTTTGGGACACTTAGAGGGATGGTGACTCCTCCACTTCCTTGGGTAGCCTGTTCTAATGCTTTACAACCCTTTCTGTGAAAAAAATTCCCTAATATCTAATCTAAACCTCCCCTGGTGCAACTTGAGGTTGTGCAGTAGCACAACTACCTGCAGGACCCAAACCACAGAGTATCTCCCGGTGTCCAACCCCAAAGTGGTGGGAAAGCTGCTCCACATCTTCAGCATGCCCATGTGATGCTAAATTTGGTGTAGACCTTCGCAGTGTGGCCCTGTGATTGATGGCCTTTCTTGATAAATATATTTGTTGCCTTTTATTTGAATTTTTGCTGCCAGTGAATCTCATTCCAGCACAAAAGGTCACCTCAGCGGCCAGGAGACTTCTGCAGAGAGCAGTTTGGATTGTGTCCACTTAGATCTAGAGCTGATGAGAGAATTAAGCCATTTAAACCCAAAATGCATGGAAATCCGGAGTCACCCTGGAGACACCCCCAAACCTACAGCTGCTCCAAGTCTGGAAGAAGCCAGGACTAGGGCTACGGAAAACCTCAAACAGGCAGGGCTGGCCGGGCAGGATGAGTCACCCACAGGGAAATGCTGCTGATGGGCTCGTCCTGAACGTGCTCCCAGACATCCTGCTCTGCTGCGTCAGGAGCCCCTCTCCCAAAGGTGTGTGTCTGTGGTTGGCAACCAGAGCTTGTTCCCTTTTTTCCCCCTAAAATTAGGAAGTGGGAGGAATAGAAGGAAATGGTGGCCTCCAAAACCTGCTCAATGTAAATGTTGGGAAGGGATGGAAAGGCAGGTTCCTCGCAGCCCTTTGATGTCAGTGCCATCACGGCCACTCCTAAGTTTCATCCTGGCCCTGTGAAAATTTCCTGCACAGAGCCATGGGCAGCAGTGCAAAGGAGGTCTGGGATGGATGGATGGCCCTAAGGGAGCAACCTTGTACCACCCCAAACAGAGTGATCCATTTATTAAGGGAATGCTCTACCAACAACTACTCCTCGGCATTGGCACAGCTGCGCAGGGCAGTGGTGGAGTGAATAAAAACCCTTGGCTGTTGCCTGGAGCAGGCATGGACAGCGAGGCTGCGGGCTGCAGGATCCCCTCACCGGGGCAGCAGGCCGGTGTTACAAGGTTTGTAGGAGTAAGTATCCAAGGAGGAATGAAGCAGCTCCTAGCAGGGATATCTTGCTAGTTACAGCTTTTACCTGGAAGAACTAGATTAAAATTTTCCCTGGCCATGAAAGGGCATTGCTCCTGTTCCCATTTTGGGAATGCTGTGTGTGGCTCTTCCAGGTTGCTGCCCAGTGCATACTGTGGTTTGCTCCCCACCTCGCCCTGGGCAGAGCTCCCAGCTGTGATTCCAGCATGGAGAAAGGCAGCTGGAAGCGAACTCCGTGCTGAGCAGAGGCCACATCCCTGTGCCAGAGGCTCTCCTGCCTCCTGTGTGTACCCACCCTTCTCCCCCCATCTCCTGTCTAAGAACTGAGACCCCAAACTTGGGGCCTGAGTTGGTGCCTACAAGGTAAGAACACAAACTCTCGGATTTTTGTTTTTCAGACTTTTTCTAAGCCTAGTTCCTGATTTTTTTGTAGGTCTAGTACCCAGTCTGACATGGCAGTAGGGGAAAACCTTGCTCCTTACCTACATCCTCACCCAAATTTTGAGCAATTGGAATTGTAAAGCAAGAGGGAAGATTACATGCTCGTACAATACCTACAGTGCTGCCCCCTGCCCTCTCTCCCAGCTCTCTCTGGGAGACCAGGGTTACCCCAGCCTGTGCCAAACCCCACATTTTATACAGTGGAAAAATAAATAGGCAGAACATTCAATTTTCCTGAGAACATTCAAAAGCCCAGAGGTGGTGCATGAACTTGTGCAGGAGCAGGCCGGGCAGACAGCGTGAATCAGAGGTTTGGGTGACTCCAGGGAGCAGGAAAGCCCTGGTGGCAGGCAGCCAGGCTGAGGCACAGCTCCTGCAGCGCATTCCCGCAGCATCCTGCCCACCCCTGGCAAATCCTCCCGGGCACTAATGAGTAACAGTGGGGAGCTGTGACCAGCATCCCTCAGTCGGTGGCTCCTTTGGGGTGAGTGTTCAAGGCGCTCTCTAAAAGTGAATGGCCCTTCAATTCAGAGCTGGAGTTTGGCTTGTGATTCAAGCCTGTCACCCACAGACAGCTGTGTGTGACAAACAACTGTGTGTGAACAGACCAGAAATATCAGAGTGCCACCTCCAGAGAGGAAAAGCACCTGGTTTCAGTTCTAAATGCCCTTGAGCACAGCTGCTGGTGGGCAGCAGTGGGTAGGGCCCTTCGCTGCTCCCCGGTGCCGTTGTCACCGTCTCCAGGTGCAGGTTAAATCGGGCTGGTGACGCTGGGCACGGCTGCTGACCTGGCTGCTCACCTTTGTACACTGTGTTTACAGTAACCACGGGCTGACTGATGGCTATAAATTATTGCTCTTGCGTTACACTCAGTCCTTACTACACCTTTTTGGGGACGAGCCCAATTTTAAACTCCAAATCAAGACTGAACCGATATAAATCATTAAGCCATCCATCCTGCCTAAATTAATATATTGCAGTCTTTTAACGTACACAGGGACGAACGTGTGTGAGCTGCCTGGGAGGGGTTTGGGGAGGAAAGGGCATTTCTGCTCTGGCTCTCCCGATGCTGTCCCCCGCAGCAGCGGTGACCGTAAAGGTTAAGCCTGCCACAGACTATTGTACCCAGCGGCACTGCTTGGCTGGGCTTTGCAGTCTAATTGCCACTGACCCCGTGACAATGAGGTAATGTCTCTGCCTCCCGGGTCAGATAAATACTGCTCATTTTATAACCACCAGACACGTTACTGAAAAACAGATAGGAAACGACCCAAAGTCCCATGATCAGGGGAATATAAACTCTGCTACAGCTGTTGCTCTTGTCCTTCATTTGAATGCTCAGGGGTTTTTCTCGTAACACCCACTCAGAGGCAGAGCTCTTGCCCAAACTCTGGCCAGGGATGCTTCTCCTCAGGTGCCCTCACCCAAACTAAGAGGGAACGGTAGGAGAGGGCCACAGTGGAAGGATGTGATTGGTAGGAAACAACAGAGATAAAGGTTGTCTTCTAACAGATTCCTAAACCCCAGCCACCACAACTGGGATGGGAATTCAAGCGAAGAGCTGTGCCAGGGACCGAGAGCCAACACCCCCACACAGCTCAAGGGAGCTGACAAAGCCCCCCTGAACACCCCAAGTTCGACGCTGGCCTTAAGCTGCGGGTTGCAGCCCTGCCGGTGCAGCCACGGTTCAGCCCAAAGTCCTCGTTCCCACCTCTCTCCCTCTGCCCCGTTACAGCTCCCTAACGACGGGGCCTTTGAAGATAAATGCCCGAGTGACGCCAGAGTGACGAGGAGGACTTTGCCCCCCTCCTGCGAGCACCAGCGGGACACAGGACAGCGATAACCCTGTCTCCAAAACCATCCCTGCCCCGAACCCTGGGCTGAGCCAGCCCCAGCCTCCCTTCTTGGAGAGCGGCCGCGCCACTCCCAGAGCGACAGGCAGGGGCAATGGCACTGAATGCTAAAGTTGTTTTTCTGGAGTAGCAAAGCAGCTTTTCTCCCCTGTGTCTCCACAAACTCCCTCCAGCACCACCCTGCATCCTCAGCGCTGGGAAAAACGGGGTTAAGATAAACCCTGCAGTCTTAAACCAGAACCTCTGCAGAATGGACCCCAAAATATTTAGAGAAATGAACCCGGAATGACCTACATAATCATGTCCTTTTCATTGATACATTGTTATTGTATATAAAATACCCTCAGAACTGATAGCTGGTTTTGCTGCTATTCAGAATTTCACCCATCTACTCTGCTCTACCTTTGATTTTAAGAAGCTGGGGGCTTCTTTTTTTAAGCTCTTGAAAAATGCTATGATGAAAAAATATTTTTGCTGTTCCTTACCTGATATTTACAATAATTTGGGCTTTATAAATGTTTAATTTAAATTGCTTTAAGCATTTCTTATGTTGATATACTGTCCCCTAACTGTACACTGTGACTGCCATGAAGGAGTGGTTCAAATTCCAAACTCAAAAGCTTTAGAATGATTTTTTTTTTTCTTTTCCTCTCAATAGTTTTTGGGTCACACTTTAAATTACCTTTTTTGCCCCACTCTGGCCATGACTCAGCAGTGTTGATTTGCATCAGGCTGGCACTTTGCATACAAGCTACAGAGAAGTGACTTAAATACATAATGGTCAAATATTTCATAGACCTTCCTTGTCCTTCTCCATTCCTGTACTACCAATTTCTCTTCTACACGTTTCGATGGAAAGGGTGATTCCTGGCAAGGGATGTTAGAGACTGTTCCAGGTTTCTCCACATTTCCATCACCTCTCTGCACCAGCCCCACTGGGCTTTGGATTTGCCATCTCTTGCACTGTGGAAAAAGCTTCCTGCTCATTCCGAAGATGCACAACTGATCTGCTTTTTGGGCAATTAGCAGATTTTAATAGTTTGTTTTTTCTAGAGCCAGCAGCTCTAGAGCAGGAGTTTCATATCCATTGTCCATCCTCAGCCTGGTTTGCTCTGGCAGTGCAGGATTGTTCACTGTGAGTCACGCTGGGGGGCTGGAAGGTGAGGGTACCGTGAAGGTCACGGGCAGTGTGAGCACAGCCTTGCCACTTCTGCCTCGCTGCCTTGCGTGTCCCCTAGTCAGGGGATGCCATTTCTGCTCCCAGAAAACACATGTGTTATAAAAAGTGGCTGTTGAGTAGAAAAATTGGTATAATGAAACAAAAAAGCATTTGGGAAAGTCACTGGTACTTGAGACAGTCACTGGTACTTGGGAAAGTCACTGGTACTTGCAGTAACCATTTGCTCGTGCACTTCAAAATCTCCTTTTAAAGTAAGAAGCCCTGTGTTGTTACTTAACTTACTTTCTAATGGTATACATATATTTATATGTATATATATATAAATATATATCTAAAACTACCTTACCTAACCTCTGCTTTCTTTCAGGAAGTTTTAATTGCTGCAGTAGTAGGGAGAAGACTCAAAATAAACTCAGCTCCACAAGCTCTGTTTACTCACAGAATCAGTTACTAATAAATATGTATGGAATTATGTATGGAATTATGGGTGTAATCCCCCTGTGAAGCAAACTGAGGGACTGGTCAGCCCCTGGAAGGTCCAGCTCCACGGAGGGGACACCAAGGTGCAGGAGCAGCTCCCAGCCCAGACCCCTCCATGGACCCAGCTGGCCAAGGACATCCACCTTGGAACAACCACGTTGAACCCACGGATGCTCCTGGTGCCAGGGCAAGGCAGCAGCAGCTTCTTCAGCCCCCTTGATGTCATGTGAAAATACAGCAGAAAATATTTTCCCTCTTGGCTTGGCACAACCTCTGTTTGACTTAAAAAATGACTGTGCCGGGGGTTTTCCTCTTGGTTCTTGTTAACCATCACCACCTTTCCCTCATTACTGGAACAAACAAGAACACACTTGGAGTACGTTTCATACTGTTTTAAAGAGAGATCACGCCTCTCTGTGCTCTGTCAGGGCTCAAGGTTTACCTAAGGCATCATTTAGATATTAAACATATTTTATTTAAGAACAACTGTTTTTTTGAAAGATTATATTGGGGAAATGCAATACCTGCAGCAGATTAGGAGACACTGAATTAAAAACGCTGAAAGGTTTCTTTCTTCAAGGAAGCAAGACATCGATTGTGCTAAATTACCAGTTTCTGCTGAACCACGGTAATGCATCAGCTGGGGCAGATGAAGCATTTAAGACCAGCCCGCAATGCCACTAATGGCACTGGCACATCGGACGTGACGTTGCAGCCATAAACTGCCCACTGGGTTCCAGATATATAAGTCCCAACACAGTAAAATCTGGAAAATCACATTGTCCTTGCAAGCCCGAGTCAAGTGGATCAGTCAGTTCCCAAGTAACTGCAGTTCTGCACTGATAAATAATAAACTGCAAGGTAACCACTGAGAAACAGTGGTTTGTTTTTTTTTAAATTAAGCAAAATATTATCTATAAAATATAGATATAAAAACGGAAATATTAGTATCTGCAAAGTGCAGTTCTGATTGAACTTTTTTTTTTTTTTAAATATTGTGAAAAGTAAAACCGAATGTAATTACAGGGATAACACTTGAATATTATGCAAGTGCATGCTTAGGCCTTTTGGAAAGAACAAGGTCTCACATGTTCTTCTATTTTAAATGCCTGCTGCACCTCCCGAAATCCCCGGAGAATGTGCTTAGCAAAAGGTGAGCTCAGTATTTCCAAAGGCACAGAGCCGCACGGCTGAGCCGGGAATTCGGGCACTGGCGCTGTGCGGATCGGCACAGCGGACACGTCCAGGGCTACGCGGGAGCCCCGGCTCTCTCTGGGGGCTGCGGGTGACATTTCTGCCCATGAGGCAGCCCGGGGTTTAGCTTATGAAAATCCGGCAGTGCCGTGTTTTTATTTCATCTTAGAATGGCTGAGCACAGCCCGGCTGGCGGCGGGCTCAAGGGACGGGCGGTGACGCGCGGCAGCCGCTACCCGCACCCGTCCGTCCCCAGCCCCTAACGGGGGTCGGCTGAAGGCGTCGGGGCTCCCGTGCCTGGCGCAGCTCGTGGTTTGGGGGGCTTTTCTCGCCTTCTGGCCCCGGGGTGCAGCCCCCGTGCCGGGCGCGGCGGCGGCGCTGGAAAGCCCCGCGGGGCGGCTGCCAGGCGGCGGCGGGGGCGGCAGGAAGGCGGGCGGACACGGGCCGTGCCCGCGG